>CM037917.1:1801089-1971089 GCA_021346845.1 Apeltes quadracus
GGCGCGCGCAGACTCTTATTAGCGTGACATGTATTTAGTCTCTAGTCTAATCAACAGTTGTACTGCGAGTGAGAGGCCAATTTCCTGCTGCTGTCGCCGGCAGATACAAAAACACATGTCTCCTCAAACAGCAGATTAACCAAATGTTCAACTATTTTCTTGTATATTCAGGAAGAATTGAACTCATATCTCTTTATTTTCAGCCTAACGAGCATCAACATCAGGACATGGAAGGATCTCATAGCCTCAGACACTGAATTATACATCCTGTCTCAAAGCTGAATGTTTTATGCTGCTTTAGTGTGTGTGTGTGTGTGTGGGGGGGTGTATATATATATATATATAATATATATATATATAAAGTGCAAGTGTGTGTGTATGTGAAGAGAGGGACTAGCTCACCAATACTGAGTGCATGCCAGTGTAGAGGCGGCTCAGACACACCAGAGACGACAGCGTCACAGCAATCAGCAGACCCACCTCGAACTGGAACTGGGACACACACACACACACACACACACACACACACACTTAGATCACTAACCAGAAGCTGAAACCCATCTATTGGTTGACGCTGTGCGTGGTGACGTAGCGCCCGGCATCAAGCCCCCGCTCTTTTTATTTCTCTACTGTCCCTCCATCTTCTGCGTCCTCCCTCCTTGTACCTACGTGGACAGGTCCACCCCCCCCCCCCCCTCTACCCCAGCCTGCATTTCAATAACAGTGAGAAGAGAGGCCTTGAGTATTCATCCACCTCCCCTCCTGTGCTCCCCCTCCCTCCTTCGGCCTCTTTCTTTTTCTTCCTGTGTCTTTTCCTGTCTTTTGCAGCTGGAAGCCTTTTCACTGGCAGTTCATGAAGAGAGGCTTTTTTTTCGTTCTGCTGAATGGCCACAAAGGAATCAGGGACAGGGGGCGGAGGAGGGTGGAGGGGGCACGCTGATTGACTGTCGTGACCTCTGACCCGCTCCGGGGGAACCGGGCGAGCTGCCCCGAGGCCTCTGCAGCCGCTCGCCGCTCATCTGCAGCTGGGTGCTCTTTCTTCTCTATCGGGGGGGAATCCTGGAGGAGTCTCAGTGCTCTACTGTACATGGGGTTTCTCCCCGGGGGGCCGGGGGGGCGGGTATTCATCTGACCTTGAGAGTGGGACTGCGAGAAAATGAAAGCAGCGAGCAGCTCCAGCGATGTGAACAGCTGTTGGGGCCGTAAACTAGGACCGGGCGTCGGCTGGATGCCCGTGCGCGGTGACGAGCGTTTTATTGACTCCGCAGCAGAGTGGGGGACACAAAGATGAGACGAGTCGCCAGGAGGAGGAGCAGGAGGAGGAGGAGAAGGAGGAGGAGGAGACGCGGACTGACAGTCATTGACTCAGTCGAGTCCATCAGAGGGCCGAGCGCCTGTGGGTGATGGTGACTGATGGTGACTGCTGGCCCCGCCCCTCCCTGCCCATTGTCCAACGGCTCAGCCGGGACCCCGTGATGGACAGCGGGGGCCCCTCCCCTCGCATCCCAATCCGCTCCCATTGAGCCGGCTCCCACACTTTTGGCGTGACGGAGAAGCCGGCGCCACCTGCTGCCTCGCTGCTCTCCGGGCAATTAAACAGGCAGATAAAGGACACCGATTGTCCTCCTTCCTTGATGTTAATGATATAAACTGAAATCCACCCAGTGGGACATAATGAGGCTCTCTCCTGAGGTGACTGCACCTCCTCTCGGTCGCTGCTCACCTGTATCCTGGACGGAGCGCTCAGCAGCACCGTGAAGGAGATGGCGGTGGCGGCCATGGCGTGGGTGGAGGGCAGCCCGTACTCGGCGTCGACGCGCGTCTCAAGTTTGACCACGGGCGGCGAGAGAGGGCGGGGCAGCTTCAGCACGTCCTTCATCACCTGGCCCACGTACATCACCAGCTGCGGGAGAGCAGAGGAGGCGACAGGTTGCTTTACTGGAGCCACGTGGCCCACTTTCAAACCTGCCAGGTATTGCGTAATGTAATTTGATAGTTAATAATAAGTCTCTAATGCATCATTACAATGCGACAGCAGAGCGGGCTGGAAGAACTGGAAGACGATGATGAAATAACGTCAGGAGGAAGAAACGCTCTGGATCTTAGCACACAGTCATATGAATAAGTAATCAGCATTCGCACTCAGAAACGGTCCGAGCCGTGGTATGAAGCGCCGATGCTGCAGTCTATCGGAAACAAAATCTCCTGAAAGAAACGGAGAATTGAAGAAGGTCGTATTTGCTGACAAAGCGTCTTCAGCTGGTCGGTCAGACTGAAGGCCGCTGTAGAATGACACACTGCTCACGGTGTGTGTGTGTGTGTGTGTGTGTGTGTGTGTGTGTCTGCCGTGCCTAAAGTGCTGCCTATTCTCTTTCATGGGATCCCTGATGGGAGGAGGAGGGGGAGGGGGGAGGGGGGGCTGCTGCGGCTCCCGGTTTATTTAAAGCTCTGCCTTGTATATTTAATGAGTGGCTGTCTTGGTGAGGCGGCGAGCGCAGGACGCTAATGTGTGTGTTTAAGGGGGAGAACGGAGAGGTTGTCATTACCATCTCGCCGGACACTGTAATCAGGAAGTGCTTGTTGCCATGGCGAACGGGATATATGGAGGAGAAGGAAAAACAATGTCCCATCACCGATGTGTCAACAGCAGCACGAGGATGCTACGCTCTCGTTTCCCACGAGCAGGGGGGTTAACGGAGGGGAGGCCAGTTCTCCCCCAAGACTGTAAGTGAGAAGTGAACACGAGGCTTCTAAACAGACCAAAGCAAACGAGCGAGAACAAGGAAGCGACGGGGATTATAACCACAATGTTATTCTCACCCTAAACTCAATCATTCTCTGGCAATGCATCAAATAAAGTGCATCATGTACATACACACACACACACACACACACACACACTGTATCACACGCGTGCAGGCAGACCGACACCACGGAGTGGACAATAGACGATTAGCCCGTGCACTCTGACCCCCGTGCACTCCCCATGCATTCGCACAACGAGCCGTACTGTGTGCACATCATCCACCGTGCCCCCCCCGCCCAAACATTACATACAACTGACTCATGAGCCAGCGTATCATTGGTGTCTTTGTGCAAGTTACATCCAAAGGGCCGACACAGGACCGGTCAGGACACACGCGCGCACACACACACACACACAGAGGCATGATTGAGTGTGTGCCTCCTTGTGAATAAGTGTATTGATCGAAATCGCCAGTGCACCTTTGGACTTTGAGCCGTCAACATGTGGATTGGAGCGAGAATCTGTGTGTGTGTGTGTGTGTGTGTGTGTGTGTGTGTGTGTGTGTGTAGAAGTGACACTGTGACCACCTCAGTAGTGGAATCTGAATCTGTGTGAGACACCTGCGACCCGTTTCGCTTTTTTGGCCTTCGCTTCTCCTTTAACAAAGGACGTACGAACGTTTTTCAAGCACTCTCGATGTGTAAAAGGGGCAGCGGAGCGATGGGGTGGTCTGTAGACCAGCAGGGGGCGACTCCTATAGACTTATTCCCTCAGTAAACGTTGTAAACATGAGTTTATGCTCTCAATCTCTACTTGTAAGTCTTCTACAGTAGCGTGATTATTTTGATGGTTGGCGCCACAGAGATTGCGACAGATGATGAATGAGAGAACGCTTTAGGGCGGGGCCTCATCCCGCCGGGGAGTCATCCGCCTCGTCTTTCAACTTTTTTGTTGCAACGTTTTGTTGCATAGAAATGTCTCATTCAGTGCTTTGAGGTTCCAACCTCTGAACTAATGTTTTGTGGTCTGAATCTTTTACAGGGGGGAGCAGTAAACAAATCGCCCATCACAATAGAGACAGTGTTCATTGAGACAGATAGTCTGTTGATTTAGAACAGCAATACTAAGTGTACTAACATGTTAGATTCTCCTCAATGGGCCAGATGTGACCATCGAACAGGCCTTCACAGTGATGATGCTAATGCTAATGCCAGCATGCTAACATACTAACAATAGCAACTATCAGCTCAGAAATGAGCCCAGTTTTAGCCCAATACTTTTGGTAGGATGAAATACGTCCATTATTATTATCATCAGATGGCTGGATGGAAGCTGCTCTGCTTCTGGTTGGCTGGAACTCGTTGCCATCATTGGTCAGGTAGGACGGTTTTCGGGGGACGATGCATAATAATTAGCCATGTGCCAGAACAACGGACCATAATCCCTTACACCAGCAGGGCGAGCTTCAACGCATCGTCCATCGTGGACCTGCAGGTCTAAATTCGCATGGCTGCTCTTCCGATCTTGCCGCGAGTTGCCAGTTTTTTTAGCGCGCGAGACGGAGACGGAACCCTCCGTGAACCCGGCGAGGACTCCAGCAGCACAAAGGCAGGCGGGCCGTTAAGCTGCGAGCCCCCCAGGGCTGACAGACCAAACGCTCAGTCCACACACACAGAGGGACAGAGTTCAGAGCGCTGATGAGGACGATAAAACACTGCTGCTAGACGAATGGGGTGGGGGGGGGCACAGGAGTGAAGCTGGTAATGTCTAACTAGAGGGCGGGCGATGAGCATGTTTAGGAGGCGGGGAGGGCGACAAGTGTGTGTGTGTGTTGGTGTTCATGTGCAGTAAAAAAAAATAAAAGAGTTCAAAGAGCTGCCTGGGTGCCAAAAGAATGGGTTCTCTTCCTTGGAGTGGGGGGGGGGGGGTCGAAACGAGGGGTTCAGACACAGGGCACCCACCCAGCGCTCGAGGCGGGGGACACAAAGGCCACAAAAACACGCTGCCATCACGCACAGTGCAGGCGGGAGCCTTTATGGCCGACTGTGAGCGTCGCTATGCCCCCCCCCCCCCCCCTCCCTCTGTGAACACATCCCACCTCACGTCCTGCTGGATTAAACATCTCAAAAATAAAAAATAAAGATTATTTTCCCGGTAAGACGTCCCTGTGTGTGGCCTGTGTCGCCGTGTTGGTCAGGCTGGCCCCAGTGGCCCCACAGGCCTGGGGGGGGGGTGGTGTCAGAGACAGGTCACTGGAAGGGAAAGCGGGAGGGTCGGGGGGGGGAGGTTGAAAGGTGAAGAGAGGGACACGAAGAGCAGAGAGATAGAAGAGAGGTGGCATTGTGGAACGGACAGACATCAGTCGGATGCGCGCCCCCCCCTGTGCACCCCCCCAACCGCCCTGACCCCTCCCCCCCCCCCCCCCCGGCCGCGACTTACAGTCCACATGTTGACGAGGCGGCGGCACAGGAACGGGTCCAGGCTCCAGTGGATGTTGGGCAGGCAGGTGATGTAGAAGAGCTCGTGCCCCAGGCCGGCCGACACCAGGAAGAGGAAGTGCAGAGGCCAGTTGGTGACCTCGTACCGAGGCCCGCTGCCGGCCTGCCGGGAGGAAACAAGGAGGCACGTGATGAATCCCACCCCATCCCAACCATCTGAACGTGGAGATTTCCCAATCTGGGTGTCGCAGATTCAAAATAGCTTTTGAAGACGTGTGTCTCCTTTAGAGGGATTACAGGGGGGATCCACTGTGTCCACTTAAGAGTCAGGATTTGTCCAGTTTGGATAAGATCAGAGGTCAGGACACCGCCACGCGGCGTAAGGAGTGATTCGTGTCAGAGGAAGATGGGATTTTTAGCCGTCGAGGCCTCCAGCCACCGATGAGCATCAAGTTCCAGAAACATTTCCCGTGATGCAACAAAACCACTTCTTTCATTTTAACTCCCACACTGCTTTGAAATGACATTCACGTGGCCGACTCGTGGTTATTAATCTGTAGTTGATGGAGTTTCAAAGCCCCGTCCAAGAAAACCCTGACAAGGTCATAGTTACATCACCAGGGCAAGAGCCATAAATGCATCATATAACTGTTTTAACGAAGGTGTATAAAACAAACTCATCCATTTCAAATATATGTTAGTATGCTTTTATTTGCTCACATGTAGCTATGTGGGGTGTGCTGAGTCATTGCTAAGGCTCCTCAGCTGCTCTGTGTTGATGGGGATCACGTGGCTCACTCACGCAGCCTGACGGACCAGAAAAGCCGGTTTGTTCTGCACGACGTGTAAACACAAACCTGCTGCACGTTCAGCGTTTTCTTCTCGTGAAACGCAAAAAATATTCATTTCTAAAAAGGAATCTCACACTTTGAAGGAATCAATGCAAACACTTTAGTCTCTTTGCCAGTGTGGTTTTCTGTTTTGAAATTAAATCCCGTTTTAAGTTTCACGACTTACTCGGTTGCCGCCGTTCTCCTTGTCTTTAAAGTCGACGAGGAAGAGTCCGCATCGCCTCTGGAACCGGGCCACGGGCTCCGAGTCGTGGAGGAAAGCCAGGGACCGCAGCATGTCACGGGGGGGGTGAGGGGGGGCGCAGAGAGGCACGAGTGGATGCGGAGCTCCGTGCAGGTGCGGCTGCTGTGAGGCGCAGGTGTGCGCGGCGGGGCGGGGTTAAGCCAGGAGGCTGCACAGGTACACTCAGGTACGCCCTCTCGGGTGGGTCCGAACTTTTACCGGTAAAAACATTTAAAGGCAGATTTATTACAATTTAAAGATACGTGGCGTCAAGAGCCAATCAGAGGTCCTAAACCAGGCCGGCTGTTGTTTAACATCAGAGGGAATTTAAATGTTGCAAAATCAGTTTTAATACAAAACACACCATTGAGCCAGAGGACAGAGTTCAGAGTAGAGAGAGACTTTGAAGTAAATTGTGTAAAAATAGAACTGCAATATTAAACAATGATGCATCTTCATCAGCCTCTTAACCATCACCATGGTAACAAGGCTTTAATAGCATTGGACGTTGAAGGCTTCAGGCTTCGCCATGTGATCAGTCGCAAAGAGCCAGCAACTTATTTGGTCTTTCTGAAGAATTCACAAAATGGGAACATTTAGAGAAACCATTTTCGGGATGTTGAGTCTGGGGAAAAAGGTTTTTATTTTCTCATGAAATGTCCATGGAGGATTTGAGGGGAAAGTCCTCGTAGTATCTTGTGATCTGTGTGACTCCGAGCTGTTTGTCGACACCTTGTGCAACGTGTGGGTCTGAAAAGAACACCTTTCACTCGCAGGGGAAAGAATAACATGATTTGTATCCTACAATAACAACCGGTTACAACCAAAATGTGTCTTTAAACCACATTCCTCTGTCGTGGCGTAAAAGCAGGACTTTAATGTTCGCACTCAATGTTCTAAAGGGAATAAAGAAAACCTTCACTGAAAGTTTATAAGTCAGTTCGGATATAATCCGCCATTTATAAAATGACTGCAGGGTATTACGTTAATTATTCTACAGTAACATTCCAATAATAACTAAATAGACAAATCTTATCTGACTTTGTTTTTTGAATGATCATTTACTGTAAACAAAACGGTTCTCAACTGGGAATTTTACAAATGCAAAAAGACATACCGTAATGTCTTATAAGGTATCACTTTATTTTTTACGGCAAACCTCTGGCAACCCAGCTGCCAGTAATTTACCGTTTATTTTCTACAGTGTAGTAGTATTACATTTTGCTCATGCTCTGCACGTTTACTAATAATAATAAAATCAGTGCAGAACTGTTTAACTTTTACATCAGTACAAATACTAAAATATGCTACTTATTTCATGCCTGAATGCCAGCAATATTTACTCACAAATCAGATAATAATTAACGGTGTTTTCTCCCTTTGTGAATTCACTGTAAAAATATGTGTTTAATTTGGAACACGGTGATCAGACGTTCATTGTTACCGGAAACGGCAAATCGATGCTCCCATTTGACCGAAGCAGCGCCCCGTGACGCGCTCGGTACGTAACTGCGTAAATCCAAGCGGAGCGCACTGGAAACAACAACAACACACTCTGCCTTTGACGGGACTTTCAGGGCGCCACATCATCACCACCATCACCATCACCACCATCATCATCATCATCATCACCGCGAGCTGGTTTTCCTGCATATTCAACCGGGATCCCGGTCATTTCGACGCAGCGGCTCTAATAACGCGCTTGGCAGGGTGCGGTGGGAGGGGAGGAAGAGGGGGGGGGGGGGCTGCTCTATACATTTTAGAAAAATCAACCACATCAACAATGTTAATGTTCATGGCGCCTCGATGAGCGAGCTGCAGAGGAGGGAGAGAGCAGGAGCGACGTGCACCGTCATCAGCATCCGTCCGCCGGCTCCCCTTTGTGTTCGCCGGAGCGCGTGAATGGCGAGAGATGACATGGCGGAGGTAGATCTGGCTCCCGGCGCGGCGGGACCCCTCGCCGAGGCCTGCTCGGCGTTGCCCTACGAGGAGTACGAGTGCAAGATCTGCTACAATTACTTCGACCTCGACCGACGCGCTCCGAAGATCCTCGAGTGCCTGCACACGTTCTGCGAGGAGTGCCTGAACACGCTGCATCTGCGGGAGGAGCGGCCGTGGCGCGTCAGCTGCCCCGTCTGCCGCCACCGGACCCCGGTGCCGGATTACCGGATCCAAAACCTGCCCAACAACACCAAGGTGACGGAGGATTTCCCGCTCTACATCGAGTCGGACCCCTTGCCCCAGGACGCGCTGCCGCCCTACCCTCCCCCGCTGCACCCGGCGCTCGTCGCCCTCCGCCGGGAGGAGGCGTCGGGCGCGTCCAGCGTCAGCCAGGCGACCCCGTCCACCACCGTGTCCACCGCCACCACCCTCTCCCAGGACTCGGTGCGCTACGACAGCTGCCAGAGCTGCAAGAGGGTGGCGCTGACCACCGGCTGCGTCTGCGTCATCTTCTCCTTCCTCTCCATGCTGGTGTTGCTCTTCATGGGCCTGATCTTCGTGCACAGCCACAGCATCCCGCCGTCGCCGGCGGGACCCATCTGCCTGTCGGTGGCCAGCATCCTGGCCATGTTCTCGGTGGTCGTCACGTGGCTCATCTGCTGGCTCAAGTACAGACCGGATCACGAGACGGGCCGCTCGTCCGCCACCAGCAACTCCCGCAGGAACGCCTGACGCGGCCGCCGCGTGCGTGATAGTGTACATAATGCGGGAAACGGAATTCTCCCGCACCCTCAAATCGTGCACTTGAAATGCCAGTAGCTGAACTTTGACCCCTGGTGTTTGATCTCCGCTTTGGTTGGGTTGATGAGTGAATGTGAAGTGCTTATTTCCACTAACCCCCCCCCATCCCCTCCCTGCTATAAATGATGCATCTCCCACACTGCCACTCACTGTATGATAACTACCCACGAGGTTCCCCTCTTATATCTCAACCCAACTCTAATGTACAGATATTTAACAATGTTCACTTCTGAGCTGATGGAGGCCTGTGTGAGAGGCTTCCAAAAAATATTGCCCCCCCAACAGGGGAAGGCACTGGGTCCGTGTTGTGCATCTTTCATTGGTGACCTTCCCGACCTTTGCGCTTGAAGTTTTCCTCAAAAGGCCTCTGTCTCCTGTTTTTCCGCCACGACAACAGACCCCTGTTTGTTTTTCTTTCTCGAAGGGGGTTCGCTTGTGTTTTCCACAGTGTTTTCTTTTTGTGCATGTTTTCGGTTTTATACCTCTGTTCTTTTAGTATTAACTGGAGAGAATGTGTCACCTGACCATGTGTCGCGTGCCTCACCTTTGTGGATCCTGATGAGATTTCCTATTTTCTCTTCCCGTTACCTTTACGGAGGTCCGAGTGGAACAAACCAAGTCGCTTCCGCTCCTCTTCTACCCCTCAAAGCGTGAGATTCTGAAGTATCTGTTCAATTCGGGGACACTCTGAAGATAGTTAGGATTTGAAATAAGAGGGCCCGTGAGCTCTGTGGCTGTGACCAAAGAAGCATGAGAGAGAGAAGTGGGTTTCAGTTATTTCAGCATCCATGCAAATCTGAAGCTTGCTTCAACTAAAACGTAATACAATTCACATTGTTTCTGTCTTCGCCCCTCAGAAATACCACGAAAACACTCAACTTACAGACAAAGGCCTGTCGGAGGTGAGACTGAAGCGTCGGTAAATGCTGTGCGTGCGTGTGGTCGCCAGCTATAAACTATTTATTTATTGTTCCTGGATTCGGCACCTTGTTTGCTGGAGGAGTGTGAGTGACACGGGTGTGTCGTGTGTCCCGTGTGAGGATCTCACTCACCACCTCGCTGCTCGGGGGGGAAACAACCAACTCCACGTGACTCTTCACTCCCGATCCCGTCGCATTCCCACTTTTATATGATGCACTTTGCACCCTCGTGTTTGCCTGATACTCGAAGGAGAACCCTTTGTGAAATGTAAGCGTGTGGTATTTATTTCAGGCGACCGTTGGTTTTTAATGAGAATATGTGGTTGTTGTTAAAGTACCAAAAAGTGTTTGCACAGAGAAATGTTCCTTGTGCTGTTTTAAAAAAAACCCACACATTTCAGTAATAAAGGAATACGTGGAACTTCAGTTTTTGTCCATCCTTTCTGGAGAAGTAAATGAGTAGAATATATCACGTGTTAAATATCAAACCAGTGTGTTCAAATGAGATTAAAAAAAAGAAGATCAAATGTGCCCCCTACTGGTAAACATAGAATACTACAGGCCGTTAATAATATATACCTATAAAAAGTGATTGCACTTCTCATGGCGGTCTGGTTGTGTAAACTAGTTGTGGTTAATGTTGTGTTGACATTTCGTTTCTCTTCCTCATCGATGAGCTCCCACAGAGGAGATCGCATGTGTTACGGACTGAAGCTCCTCACACAGGAAAAATACACGTTTACACCAAAGGCTCAACATCTGCATTGTTGCACGAAAGTACCCAACAGTGCAAGAAGTTCAGGAAACTTATGTTCTAATAATAAATACAATTAGCAAAAATATCCCTCTGAAAGGGGCCATTTGACCTTTGAGGACATTATGGGATGTCGCTCGGATGCACTTCAGTTTCAGTAAAACTTTGTCTGGTGATTCTTTGACTTAATATCAAAGTGCCTTTTCATGCCTGAATACAAAGCATGTTTAGTTACTGTACATTAATATATCAATTGTGTTTTCACCTGCACGTCTTTGCAAATATGAAAGTGTTAGAAACCAAGTACAGGTCACTCTCTCATCTCCTGGGTCGCGATATCAGTACAAAATACAAACAATTATCTAAATGACATCACCCAGTTTGATTGCCGTGACATCTTTGCTTGAATTATTACCGTAATCGGGTTCAATTTAAACTAATTGACGTGACAATCGATGTGCTCGTGGAATGGCCTCCACCGCACGAGCACGTGACGTAACTCATTTATTTCCCTCTGACTTCGAATGTCATCCCCCGGTAATGGATTGGACACGCGGATCCAGTGTCGCCTCTAAAGGAGGCCGCGGTATGCGTCGTGCCCGTCTCTGTTTCCCATGTGCCCCCCCCCCGTAAGGTTCATTCTCCTTTAATATCCAGTTTCAAATGGGACCACGGACACCCCCGGATCGTCACGTTCGTTGATCGATGGTTTCATTTCCACCCAAAACAAACACCACTTTAGCGCAGCAGTTCGTCCCAGCAGCCCACGTGGCCCAGAGCCGCGCGCGCTGGATGATTACTTATTATCTTCACATCACGAATGTACAAACCTCCAGTTCCACCCATGATGTGGATAATAATCTTTCCCGTGAAGATAATGATGCCCCCGATCCACACACACACACACACACACACACACACACACACACACACACACACACAGACACACACCGTGCAGGTGAAAGGCCCCCCTCTGGCCCCCGCTTACTTAAACCCAGCGTTCACCTATTGTCCGTTTCTCTCTGACGGCAAAGTCAACATTTGAAGTACAAGAGGCGAATGTTAATTGAAACCTACTTAACCTGTGGGATACCCCCCCCCCCCCTCCCAAACTCAGCTCACCCCAGCCACGAAAGGGCTGATCAGGTGCTGGGGGGTGGAGAGGCAGATCCTCCAGCACACCTGCTCCACCTGAGGAAAGGTCGGCCTGTGGAGCTGCTTCCCTGTCACGAGTCCCGACATTGGGCCATAATAAAATATGATTCGATTTGAATCATATGAAAGATTGGGCGTGGGGACGGGGGGGACGGGGGGGACGGGGGGGACGGGGGATGGGGGGGGACGGGGGACGGGGGGGGACGGGAGCTTGGTCTCAGTGATCGGTTGGAGGGAAATGACCGGGTCCGCGGCTGGACTTTAAAGGGAACCTTCCTCCTCCTCCTCCTTGTTGCGGGCTGGTGACCCTGTTGGATACGAACCGCATTTGGATAAAAAGTACACCCACTTGTCCATAGCGGCGCTCGGGCTCTAGACTGGCTTTACGGCCGCCCTGGCGTCGTACCCTGCTGTGCCCCCCCCAAGCCATTCAGATTGTCCACGAGTCGGCTGGAGCTGCAGTCCGAAACCCCCGCAATAAATTCCTCGAGGTGCACACACTTCAGCACCATCTGTGTCCTATGTGAGGCCACGGGGCGGAAACAAATTAGGGGTCGTGCGCGTCGGCGTCGCACGTGTTTTGGGGGTGATTTTGGTGTCTCTAAGTGTCATGGCTTTTATTTTTATGTTCTATGATATTTTTTTAATCAATGTGTAAATATCGGCAAAAATGACACATCTGCCTGATAAAGCCAGAATCCAGGCGTGGTTTGGGTTTTTGGGCCTGATGGAGCTGCGCACCAATAAACTCACAAAACTCAAAAAGTATTTGGTGTTAAGTCATATTATATTTGGATTCGTAGATGATTCAGGCTGGCTTTGCAGTTTTTCTTTATTTACTTAAAAAACTATGGGAAATAAGGAAATTATTCTTCACTACACTGTTTTTCCGTTTTACGCCACTTTAATCTTCTTCTCCACCTCAGCGATAAATAACATCCAATTTGGCTTTTTCATTTTTGTTATAAACAGGAAATGTTTCCGGTTTGAAAAACTCCTCCTCAAGCTAAACATCAACGTTTTACTCAGCGATACATTACGACGACCTTCTGGAAAAGGAGTTGAACACTATTAGACATTCATATGCGTCCAGAAAGACAGTAAAACATTGAGAGGGAACATTAAGTACTTTTTACTCGTCATACTTTAAGTGCATCTTTCTGAAAATAAACATACATTTGCTGAAGTACAGTTCTGAACCTGTCACTGCTCGGCATTTGTACTTTTACCTCAGTAAATTGTAAAATAACAAAAATAATAATATGAACCACATTAACTGAACAATTGTACATCCTCAGTCATCATTTATTGCCCCACTGTCCTTCATACATCCATTTGTTTAGTTTTTTTTGTAAAGATCTGTGACAGCGTCTCTCTCTCTCCTGATAGGACAGAAGTTCTCACCCCCCCCCTCCCCCTCAGCCAATCAGCGCCGAGCCCCCGCCGCTCTGCGTGGCCTCCGCGCCCCCTCTCCGCCAATCACCGCCTCGCAGCACCGCCCGGGGTTCGGCGAGAGGAGCTCGGCTACTTTTGACGGTCTCCCCTCACTTTCGACCGGGTGTCAAACAAACAAACAACAACAACCCCTTTGGTCCTCGGCTGCAGCGCCGCGACGTCCCGCGCCAGCGAGAGTTCGAACCCCGGCGAGGCGACTCCTCGGAGGGAAGCGGCCGTCCCGGGACTAACCGAGGCCGAGCCTGCATCTTTTATTCGGCACGGGAGATTTTACAATCAGTAGTTTTTTGTTGTTGTTGTTGTTTTTTTGTGCGGTGCGACGGAGCAGCGGCGGACCTCCACCTGACGGAGGCTTCCTGGAGTCACCGCGGGGTGTTGGAGGTATGACTGCGTTGGCGGGGTCGATTCCCGGGATGATGCGACCCACGCTGGCCCAGAACTACCCCCGCAGTGGCTTCCCCCTTGAAGGTAAAGCAAAAGCACCAAGCCCCCCCCCGGAATATGTGTTGTTTTTCAGTAGGCCTACACTTCTATGACCTAAAGTTACATCTGCTGAGCTGATCATTCATTTTCCCCGCATCAATCCAGACTGCGGGCGACCTGATGCTCTAAAACCATAAATAGTTTGCATGCTTTAAGGGAATACATTTAAAAGGTATTTATTGTCTGCTGGTTTTCTGGGGGGGGGGTTACATAAATCTCATAAATGTTGTTCTGGGTCTGTTACACTTCTACTTACCAGAATGCACTACTATATATATTTTATTACTATATATATTTATATATATGTATATATTATTTTGGATTGAATCTAGTGTCCACCCCGTTGGGTCAAGGCCGCGTGAACCAGCTCGGGGGAGTGTTCATCAATGGCCGACCTCTGCCCAACCACATCCGGCATAAAATCGTGGAAATGGCGCACCACGGCATCAGGCCGTGCGTCATCTCCCGGCAGCTGCGGGTCTCCCACGGCTGCGTGTCCAAAATCCTGTGCCGGTACCAGGAGACGGGCTCCATCCGACCCGGCGCCATCGGGGGCAGCAAACCCAAGGTACGTACGAGAAGGGTCCCGGTGGAGTCCCACGTTGAGTGCTTGACTTGGAACATTGACTTGTTGATCGCGCCCCCCCCCCCCCCCCCCCCCAACCGCCAAGGGCCTCAGCAAAGTGAATAAACACCGCGACTTCTGTGACCTTTTCAAAGCAGGGGACACCGCCGGACGTAGAGAAGAGAATAGAAGAATACAAGCGGGAAAACCCGGGTATGTTTAGCTGGGAGATTCGGGATAAATTACTGAAGGATGGGATGTGTGACCGCAACAACGTGCCGTCAGGTAAAAAGGCCGGACAGGAATGAATTTACACGATATTATTATTTATGTTGTATTGATTGTCATATAACCTACTTATTAAATAATAATGATAATACAGTTTTTAAACGCCCCCTTTCTTTACTTTTTAGAAACTTTCGACAACTTTATAACCACTTTCTATATTATTTAAATATAATATATAAATGTGTAAATAAGTTGTATATATTTAATTTATATTACACATATTGGTTCCATTTATACATACATATATTTTATATACATATATATATACCCATATATTACATGTATGTATATGCACATGCATATTTATGAGGTATATATTATATTTTATTCAGGTAATTAAAGTGTATCTTTATTTTACGTGAAATACCTTGTAAGTTTCTCTGTTTAAAAACAAATGCATTTCTAATAAATGACTTGTATTTTCGTCATTATTTGATTGATTGTTCCGCAGTGAGCTCCATCAGTCGCACCATGCGGAGTAAGTTCGGGGGGAGAGGCGACGAGGAGGAGGACGAAGAGGAGATCGAGAGGAAGGAGCTGGAGGAGAACGAGCGCAGGGCCAAGCACAGCATCGAAGGCATCCTGGGGGACAGATGTGAGTGAGCGTCTGCGGGAGACAACAGCTGGCTGTTCGCTCTGGCTGGGGAGGGGTGGAGGGGGGGGGGGGGGTTGATCAGATACGGCGAGGCCACGTGGGACGAATTTGATCACACTTTTCTATTTGTATATTCGCCAAATTGCCTGTTCAGGACGCGCTTCGGGGAATATATTGGTATGAAGGTGAAAACGTGCGCGCTGCTGATCTGCCGGGATTAGATCAGAGAGGGAAACTGTAACGTTGTTGGGCGGCTCTGGTTCTTGTTCCGCGCCGCGTAAATCCGACGAGCGAGCAGCGGTTGGATGAACGCGCAGTGGATGAGCAGAAGGATTTCTATTTCTTTTTATTCCTCTGGACATAGAGAGTCCGTTCAACTTTTTACATCCTTACGTGTAACTGCGGTGCTTTCACAAAGCCTGTTGCTTTGTGTTCACGCAACTCATTTCATTTAAGAATTAATATAGTTGTTTTTCTGTTCACTGTAAAAAAGTGCACCGCCAAAAAATAACCAATAATAGTCTTATTAAAATAATGAAAATAAATAAATAAACCATATTAGCTATTGAATAAAAACACATTTTTGCCAAGCTAATACACTCATTTTAATTAGTGTATAGTGGATTAAAGCCAAGCGGAATATATTGATATACGATTTTTTTTAAAGTGATCTTTTGAAAATTAGTTAAATCAAAAAAGTTACATTTTTTAAAGATAAGAAATCCTCTTCTTTTGAAAACGGAAAAAAAGTTTTTCCTCCGTTGTTGACCGCGTTTTGGTGGAAACTAAATTGCGGTGTAGGATGTGTTGAAAGCCAAGTTCTTCCTTTCTCTCATTAGACAGTAGTCTAATAGATTTAAGAGCTGCTTTGGGCCGATTTAATTACTTATATTTTGAAAATCCGTGTTTTTCTTTCCCCATCCTACGTCACTGGGCCGCCACGCTTTAATTGGGTTCTTTCTAAATTAATTCCAACCTCCACATTCTCCTCTCAACTGTGAACCTTTCTTGTTTTTTTTTTTTTTTTTTTTACTTCGGGAAAGTCAATTCTACGTGTGACAGCTACATCGAGCGTGGTCGAAATGGTTAATTAAATGTTCTATTTCAACGTGCCAGTTAATATCAGCGAAGCCCCAAAGCGTCTTTGCTGAAGCGGCGACGTGTCAACAACGGGGAGGACAGATCAGGCACGCAAATATCCCCCAGATGAGTTGATCAAACATTTGTCCAACGGTTTCCAACTCCCCACAAAGACGCGCCCGGCGCGCACAACGGGACGCGCGAGGATGAACTTAGGGAGACAAAAGCGCGAGAGTCCATTTGGGAGGCTCACGCTCGGGCGGCTGCGCGCGGGACAAAAGGCGAAGCTTGGAAACAGCTTTTGGCCGCTCGCTGTAAGGAGAAGGCAACCTGCTTGTAATTCAGCCAGGGAGGGAGAGAGAGACAGAGACAGAGACAGACAGAGAGACAGAGACAGAGAGAGAGGCCGCAATGAAGGACTCATTATTCAGGGACCCCGGCTTGGGTGAGAGGGCCCCGCTCCGCGAGGGAAAAGGACCGTTTTCACCGACAAAATGTTTCTTTTTTTTTGGGGGGGGGGGCGGCTGCCATTCAAAGGGGACAATCGAGGCATCTGAAACCCGCTGACGTGTAGTGCGCCCCCCCCCCCTTCCCCTCCGATGGGGACAGATGTGACACGTTAAAAATGACAACAACAAAAATAGAAAAGATGTAAATACAAGCTTTGATTTAGACTCACTGAGGAGGTGGGAGAAAGGGAGGGGGAGGGGGGCCGCACATTAAAAACGGACACATATGTTGTTTTGTTTACTTCCGGTTTCTATTCGTCGTGCTGGAGCTTTAACAGAAACGGATGATGGTGATGATGATGGTGATTGAGCCCGCGGGCGGTGCTGGTCATAATATTCGGGCCTGCTAATAATAATGAGCTCCAGATCTATTATTGATTCTCTGATCCCGGCGCCCCTGACCCCCCCCCCCGTAATGTCCTCTAAATGATGTCGATATTGTGCCATGTCACATTAAATGACGGAGGGAGTGTATTAAAGAGTGTTTTCGGTGAATGGGGACCAATGTTCTCCCCGGAGAGCCCCGGTCTGGCCCGGAGCGCAGCTTCACAATGAGACCCCCCCCCTGCTCCCTCCCCCCCCCCCCTCCACAGGCCACCCGTTCTGAGCTGATGCGCGTAACTCCGAAAAAAACTCCTCCTCCTCCTCCCCCTCCTGCTCCACTTGCTCCCCAAATCTCTTCAAGCAGATTAAATCGACTCTTTTATTTCATCCCACTTTCATCTGGAGAGCAACACCCCCCCCCCCCCTCTGGCCCCCCCTCTGCCCCCCCCCCCCCCCTCGCTGCGTCTCTCCGCCTGCGGCGCGCAGCTCGCCTCGGACGGGCTCCATCCCGCGGAGTAAAAAAGTCCTCCATAAAGTGCCCGAATAGGTTATTTTTTGTTATCTGGTTCTACATACGGATACACGTATATACGCTATAATAATAAAGGAAATATTTTTATTGTTTAATATTTTGGCCACTACTCGTATCTTCACATGGGTGAAGCTTTTGCGTGATGCATTTTTTAGAGTTAATATATTGACTGAAATAAAGTTACACCAAACTTTCACAGTAAAACCAGTTTTCTTTAATATTACACTCAAACCCAAACAGTTCTACAAATGTTCAGCTGGTCAAAGGGGAGAGTTATTCACCGTCACCGCGCACACGGCGTCCTTTCATATCACAATAGAATCATTTTCTATCAGATAGAAGCAGCCGCCTCCACGTTGCATCGAATATTTACGTATCAGCGACGTCCAAACTCCCTCAGAGTAACTAACGCTGGAGACAAGTCAATGATTAAAACAGTGACTGTGACCCTGGCCTCCTCCCACCGCCTCCCTCCTCCCCCTCCTCCTCCCTCCTCCCCCTCCTCCTCCCACCGCCTCCCTCCTCCTCCCTCCTCCCACCTCCTCCTCCCACCGCCTCCCTCCTCCTCCCTCCTCCTCCCTCCTCCCACCGCCTCCCTCCTCCTCCCTCCTCCCACCTCCTCCTCCCACCGCCTCCCTCCTCCCCCTCCTCCTCCCTCCTCCCACCGCCTCCCTCCTCCCCCTCCTCCTCCCTCCTCCCCCTCCTCCTCCCACCGCCTCCCTCCTCCTCCCTCCTCCCACCTCCTCCTCCCACCGCCTCCCTCCTCCTCCCTCCTCCTCCCTCCTCCCACCTCCTCCCTCCTCCTCCCTCCTCCCACCTCCTCCTCCCACCTCCTCCCTCCTCTCCCACCTCCTCCTTCCTCCTCCCTCCTCCCACCTCCTCCCTCCTCCTCCCACCGCCTCCCTCCTCCTCCCTCCTCCCACCTCCTCCTCCCTCCTCCCACCTCCTCCCTCCTCCTCCCACCGCCTCCCTCCTCCTCCCTCCTCCCACCTCCTCCTCCCACCTCCTCCCTCCTCATCCCACCGCCTCCCTCCTCCCCCCTCCTCCCACCGCCTCCCTCCTCCTCCCTCCTCCTCCCACCTCCTCATCCCACCTCCTCATCCCACCTCCTCCCTCCTCCCACCTCCTCCTCCCACTGCCTCCCTCCTCCTCCCTCCTCCCACATCCTCCCTCCTCCTCCCACCTCCCTCCTCCCACCTCCTCCTCCCACCGCCTCCCTCCTCCTCCCTCCTCCCACATCCTCCCTCCTCCCCCCTCCTCCTCCCACCTCCTCCCTCCTCCTCCCTCCTCCTCCCTCCTCCCACCGCCTCCCTCCTCCCACATCCTCCTCCCTTCTCCTCCCTTCTCCTCCCTCCTCCTCCCTCCTCCCCCCTCCTCCTCCCACCTCCTCATCCCACCTCCTAGTAGTACTTAGGTGAAATTAGCCAGATAATACAGAGGAGCCTTGTTGAGGGCCGATACATTTCCATTTAGGCCCGACCGCGTGTGTGTACGCACACTCATGCAAACACACACACACACACACACACACACACACACACACATATACGCGCACATTCCACTCTGCAATGCAAACAGTCAAAGGGATAACTTTATTTGGTGAAAGGGGATCCTGCACAGGGCTAATTGAATGAGCCCAGGATCTTTGAAAAAGCCCCACCGTGGTGAGCGCAGTCATCATGTCATAATTAGGTTTATTGAGGCGCATTCCTTCAATCTGCCTCCTTTGCCCCGGGCTCATTGTGTGCGGCGGCGCCCGGGCCGAGGGCCGCGGGACAAAAGGGAACCGCGGGCGCACAACACATGAAAGAGCCGTGAAGATTTAGCTGGCTTTGTCACAGAAACGGACTTGGGACTTTGTTTGTGTAAATAACGCCAGTGAATAGGGAGGTGGGGGAGGGGTAATCAGGGGGGGGGGGGCAAGAACGACGTGCTGCTAATGCATGCTGGCACACACGGGGCCCTGGGAGCAGGAGGTGCAGGCAGCAGGAGGTGCAGGAGCATGGCCGTGTTGGTGAAGTGTTTTAGAGAAACCTTTAGGATGTAAGTTGCCGTAGAGGATGTTCTTCAAACGGGTGAGAATACTACACATCTGTAATGTACTATATCTGATATTTCAGTCTAACACAAACACTTCGGCCTTTGTGGCGTTTGAATGAGCTATTTTCACCCGGCGGACTGACGCGCCGGGCGCCACGTCTGACAAAGACGGAACCATTGAGCGCCGCACTCGGGTCTCAGAATAGCTGTCGGCCATGAGCGCCGGGTGAAGAGGGCGCCGTCTGTCCGCCCCAAGAATGAATGCGTCACTCAGCGAGTCTCCGGGCACGAGGGCAGAGCGGGGCACGAGGGCCAAGTGGCCGCCACCAAATCACCCTCCTCTGCTGTCTCCCCCTCTCCCCCTCTCCCTCCTGCGCTCCTCCCTCTCTCGTGGGCCTTTTCCCTGATAAGGCCATGCACGGCGACCATCCACGCTGAAAACATAGTTATCTGCCGATGAATGGCCGCTCTATGCTTCATTAAAGCCTCTTTTTCCTTTCACACTCTTATTGTGACCCTCTGATATCAATTCAAAGGGCAATTAATGAATGCACACCAACTTTGAAGTCAGCCGTGATTTCTGAGAGGCAGGGAGGCTTGTGCGTGCGTGTGAGTGTGCAGGGGTAGGGAAGAGGGGGGGGGGGGGGGGGGGGGGGGGGGGGGGGGGTATTTCTGCCCCAGCCTTCACCCGTGATGGACTCGCCACATTGAGCCCCAAAGACGGCTTGAAGGGAGTGAAAGAGTGAAAAGGGCCCAGCGAAGGTCAAGTAGAATGGCTCGCCTTAGAATAAGGCCCCTCTTTATCTGCAGCAAGTATGCACTATAGGCACAACAGCTTGGGGGAGGGAGGGGGGGGGGGTTTAACGCGCAATGAGTGTTTGCGTGTGTTTCTGCAAGAAGTATAAGGAAGAATGTGAGCGAGTGTGTTTCCCTCACATAACGATCGCTAACGATTTCTGTATTTATTTGTTTCACTGTGTGAATATGTGTGTGTGTGTCTGCATGTGTGCGTGCGTGTGTGTGTGTGTGTATGTGTGTGTGAGAGTGGGAGGTTCGGGTGGAGTGTCAAAGTTGGCCGAGGCCAGCTGGGGGGCCGTGGAGCGCTGATGGGGGACAGGCGGCTGTCAATCACCTGCCTGATGAAGCCCGCCTTCCTTTCACAGCTTTGTTCACTAATTAGCCCCGAGGCTTTTTGTGCGCATGAAATGTGGATGAAATGTGTGTTTTAATGCTGTAGTTTGTGGCCATCCGGGGGGGGGGGGGTGTCCTCTGAAATGGGTCTGTGTTACAAAGTCGTTACACGGCGTTCAGAACCAATCGATTCGGTCTTTTCCGAACGAGAACGTGCGGCTCAGTAGAACTTCAGGTATTTCTCTGTTTAAATTGTGATTATCAAAACCAGGAGTTTCCAGGAGGAAACATTCCGTCTGCACGTCTCACTGGATCTTTTTCACTTGCGTGTTTTCATTACAATTAAAAAAAACAGGCCATATTGGATGAAATAGTTAGAAACTGTTTTTGTCCTTTTGGGCACACCCTCGACACGCTTCTAGAGTACATGTCCTCTAAAAGATGAATAGCTGCTGGGGGGCCGAGGGGGGGGGGGCTGTCAGAGAGATGAAACCTCCTTGTTATCTTAGAAGAAGGAGTGAGAGTGACAGCTCACCTTGCTGGATGTCAACAAGTGCCTCGCAGACCGGAGAGGAACCGCGGGGGTCGCCGGGGTCACTCTCCCCCAGCGCTGCACAGGAAACAGGGGTTAGCAACACGTTTAGCTGCAAATGACAGGTGACCACTTCCTGAGAACCCCCCCCCCCCCCCCCCCCTCCGCCCTCCCCTCCTGCATCGCACGCTCCGTCGTGTCTTTTGCGTAGCGAGGCTCTCGGGACGCTTTGCTCACGTCCTTTTTCCTTTTCTCTCGTTCTGGACGCTCACAGGGCAGCTGGGAAGGTTTGGAAAAACTTCGCCCCCCCCCCTCCCGCACCCTCCCCCCATTCCCGCCCACACACACATCTTTTTTCCTCGGGGTCCCAGATGGGTCGGTAAGCTGCAGTGGAGCCGTTATGCGGCGCGGCATCTGCCCGCCGTGACTTCTATGTACTGTTTAATGCAGTCGGCCGGTCGCTCGGCCCGCCCACATAAATGCCGCGTTTGTCTCCTCTGCCTTTTGTTTTGTTTTTCGTGAGAGAGGGGTAGGTGGAGAGAATAGGGGAGGGGCAGTAGTGGTAAGGGAGGGCGGGGGGGCAACGTGTCAGAGGCTCAATTTAGCTTCGCTATTAACCAGATACCCCAGAAGGGTTACTGGGATGCTCCGAAGAGGCGAGCAAACAGTCCGCATATGGCCGATCAATTCCCCCAAGCCCTGGAAATCCACGTCCCCCCCCTGGCCCCCCCTCCCTCCCCTCTTTCACCCTCCCCTTCGATCTGCTTCTCACTCTCTCAACGGGTAGTGTCTCGTGTTGCGGAGGACATATTTAAGCTCTCCTTTAAAAAACAAAAACAGCAACAGTCTGTTTCAGCTAAATCCTCCCTTCCCCTCCCACCCTCCTTCCCTCCTCCCCTCCTCCCCTCCTCCCCTCCTTCCCCTCCTCCCTTGTTGCCCCCCCTCCCTGCTGCTCGCTGGGATCCATTTTGGGGCTCTTTTGGCCCTCGCAGAGGTTGTTTTGGCTGCGAGTCCTGTGCCCTGTGTGCCTCTCAGGGATTCCGTTTGGTTAAATTAAACAGTTTTCTTTTCCTCCTCCAGGCCCTTCCACCTTAGCCCCCCCGCCTCCACCCCCCACCCCCCCCCTTTCCCTACTGCTCTTATTTTGCGGCTTAAAGCTCCTCGGCTCCTGGGCCTTCTCACATAATTTCACCATTTTAAGGCTCATATTTTCTCCTATTTGGACGAAATGACAACAGTGAGTACCCCCCCCCCCCCCGACCCCCCCACCCCATTACTGATCCTTTAAGCTGAGGTGGAGAAGAAGTACCGATAGAAGTCAAGTGTTTACGGGGGCCGTAAACACAGCGCTTTAAGGTAAAGCATGTGCGGATGATTTGATTGGCCGAGGCTGTTTGACGCTGCCAAATCGCCGGGATCAGATCTTCGGGATAGCGAGGCGATGACGGCAAACGGGCCACTCTGAAACCACAGGTTTACACGGTTAGATACGATCCGGGGAGCGAGGGGCTGGTGTGGGGGTGCCGGAGGGGAGGGGGGGCGGGGGGGGGGGGGGGCTCAGCCTCCTCCACTCGTCCCCCCTCTTTGTCCAAAGCAGGACGGATAATATACACCCTCACGCTGATTTGGGCATCTTTGTGCGTTTCGGAGAGTGTTGTGTGCGTGTTTGTCCGATCCCACTGACAGGTCTGTTGGGGGGGCGGAGGGGGGGGGGGGGGGGGGGGGGGGGTTAAAGTGGAGACGCCTTGGGGCTTGTGAAGACTCGAGGAAGTGCATGTGGAATCCGAGGGGGAAGCCCGGTCATGTGCTCGGAGTGCTGGAAGTCTTTCTGTGTGTTTGTGACTTCGAGATGGGTGGGGGGGGGGGCGAGGGGGGGGGGGGGGATTTTGTGGCATGTGGGTGAAGAAACAATCAGTTTATTTTTGCCAATTTCCTAAATGTCTACAAAATAGAATCCTTCATTGCCAGAATAAGTTACTTTACTTTTAGGGCCTGGAGGCTCAATGTGGCCATTTTTATAAAAAGCAGCATGATGACGATTGTCTCCTGTGCGTCCAAATGTGCGTTTCCTTGGGAACAGGTGACGGCCTTCATGTGATGCGGACAGCGATATAAAGCGTGTCTCATCAGCGTGACTATCTTCTTACTAGACCTTTCAAATAGCATTTTTTATTTCAATTTAAATCTAATTTGAATCCTCTAACCGTTAACGGTGTGTTTCCCTGGACACAAACACAAACTCGCCCGACGGCTGATGTTTTTACAGTAAAGAAACCCAGAAGATTCCTGATGTTCTTCTCTCCGTTCTTTGAGCGCGTCGCACTTCAGCGTCCACTGCAACGACCAACAAGCAACACAAATGCCCAGACGGACGTTTACATCAGCAACAACCGCCCTGTTGCCCCTCTCCACTGGCCCCCCCCGTCTACCCCCCCGTCCCCCCCGTCCCCCCACCCCTCCCCCAGGTGCTGCTACGGTTCCCTCTGGGAAGAAGGGGGTGTTTTTTGTGTGTGGGGGAAATGGGGGTTAGAAATGCCTCTGGCTGTGCACCCATCTACCCAAACCCCCCAAACCCCCCCCCCCTTCAGATCCCTCTCAGGGCCTCTTTATGTCCCCCGCCCGCCCCCCCAGCTCCCCCCTGGGGCAGGTGACAGCCCTCCACTGTGAACGGCCGAAGGGAGCCATGACGGATTCCACAGATGGAGCGTGGAAATCGCGGGCAAAGACCTCGGCTCTGTGGAGCAACAAAGAGCCCCCGAGAGTCACAGAGAGAAATATGGGTGGAGAAGGGAGAGAGGGGGGGGGGGGGGGAGTGGAGGAGAAGCTGGTGCTCGTTTCAGAAAGCTTTTCTGATGTTTCCAAGTGAAAAATGAAGTGTGTGTTTTTATCGGGCCGAGCGCTCCTCTTCTGCATTGAGTCGACATCGAGCGGCGCGGCGGCGCGGAGGGCAACAAAACGAGGCACGCGGGGGGGTTCGGACTCGGGACGGTAACGCCATTGAATCCCCCCCCTCCTCCTCCCTCGACTTCAGAGGTGCCACTCTGTCGCTTCTTTTGAAAAGCTCCGTAGCGGCCATAACCGATAGGTAATTCCAAAGTGATTAAGGATTTTCTCTCCCGGCCCGCCTCAGCGTTCCCAGCAGCCAAATCCCTGTGAGATGCCGAGGAACGTGCACGCCGCTCCGGTCGGGGAGGAGGAAGGGGAGCGAGGAGGCATTCCGGGCCGCCCTCCTCGGGGCAGGAACTCCAGCAACCACAAAAAAGAGAGAGAGAGAGAGAGAGAGAGAGAGAGAGAGAGAGAGAGAAGGCCTCATGTCTTGTTTTTCAGCCCCTGCGTCCAGAAAGTCAGAAGCCCCCCCCCTCCCCCCCTCCCAACCCCCCTTCCATCCCCCTCCACCACCTAAAACACCGTCCTTCTGTCCGTCTGCGGGTTCCCCCGAAAACAAGGTTCCCCGAAAACAGCCGATGAAACGGACTCGTGTTCCGAGTCTCGAGGAGCGACGAGGAGCTACAAAGCCAACGAGGCTTAAGGAAATGTCTCCATCCCCCCCCCTTTGAAAATATTCTACTTATTGCCTCCCTCATGGTTGAATGTTTCTTTACCAATTTGCCCCTAATGCATGTTAAGTTGACTCCCACTGCTTTTGGTGTCGCGAGGAGAGAAACCGCCGAAGGGGGAGAGGATCAGTTTCACATGAGGGGCCCCGAGATATTTGGATCCTCTTGTAATTTATTGTTGCATCCGAGGGGAGGGGGGGGGGGGACTAATACACTGTTGCGCACAAAACTTCCCCTGCGCCGAGGGGGGAATTAATTGAGTGTGACACAAAAAAAAGGAGAGCGGCTGCTTTGGATACGTGTTATCTATTTCACACGTTGGATTCAATTGACTAGTAGGCAGCATTTCGAGTTCTTTTTATCAAGCAAATATTTGGTGTGAAGATGTGAAGCTTTTCTGTGTCATTAGACATGTAATCACTTTGGAGCTGGGAATAAATCATGAGGGTGGTTAATAAAACTGTTACTTATTTTAAGGCCTTGTGTTACACATTCGATATTAGCTTGTGGATAATGTGATAAGAAATTATTATCACAAATAAGCTGCTTCTTAGAAAAGAGAAAACTTCACCTGACGGAACAGTTTTTCCTTCATTTGAGCACCCGGTGCTACTGTCCACACACACACACACACGCACACACACACACACACACACACACACACACACGCACACACACACACACACGCACACACACACACACACGCACACACACACACACACACACGCACACACACACACACACACACGCACACACACACACACACGCACACACACACACACACACACACGCACACACACACACGTACACACAGAGGCCAAAGAGAGGCCCTGGATCCAGCTCGGCCTTTTGTGTGGCTTTTAGCAGGCCGCTGCCTCCTGCGGTGCCCTGGGGATCCGCTCCAGCGGGATTATTCCTCAGGCTCAGAATATTGCTTCTGAATGGAGGTCTGTTTGGCCGCCAGAACACGAGGAGGGCCGAGGGCCCTCTGATGCATCATCGAATGTGTGTGTGTGTGTGTGTGTGCGTGTAAAGAAGCTGCGTGTGTGTATAGGGTCAAAAATTAAACATTTAAACTGTGGAACAAAAGTCCTCATCCCGCCGTCTCCTCTCCCCCCGGCGCTGTGAGCAGCGAGCCACTCCGACGAGGGTTCGGAGGTGGAGTCGGAGCCCGACCTGCCGCTCAAGAGGAAGCAGCGGCGCAGTCGCACCACCTTCACGGCGGAGCAGCTGGAGGAGCTGGAGAGGGCCTTCGAGAGGACCCACTACCCCGACATCTACACCAGGGAGGAGCTGGCCCAGAGGGCCAAGCTCACCGAGGCCCGGGTCCAGGTACGACATCACGCACACACCTGCCCCGCAGGACCGAGCGGAGCCAGAGGCAGATTGTGCGCTCGTGAAACACAGGAATTCCTGTGATGGATTCGAGGGCAGGATTTTATAAGTCTGACCTCGGCTTCACGGGGAGTTCAAACGCCGGCGCGTTTACAAGATGGCGGCAACGCTCCCTTTCGCACTCTCACTTCCGTCTGACCTCACGCACTTCATGAGCCACCAGGAACATCCCACACACACACACACACACACACACACACATGCTGATCTCTCCCCTTGTCTACACTCCCAAGGGGCCCAATCTGCCCTTTTGCTAGTTCTGATCTGAAGTCCAGTAAATTCCCCATATGGGAAGTGTAAGCAGGCCGAGCATGAGCGCCGTCCATATGGGCCAGGCATCAATCCTGACACACACACACACACACACACACACACACACACACACACACACACACACACACAGTGTGCGTTTCATCACACGCTGGTAGAAGTGTGTTTATCATTAGAACACGTGTAATGTCACACAGTAGCAGATCAGATTTTACTTTTTGTGTGTGTATGGAGGATGTCCAACGCGCACATGCACACGCACACACACACACACACACTCTGACTGATTGAACATCGACGTCCCTCCAGGTCTGGTTCAGCAACAGGCGGGCGAGGTGGAGGAAGCAAGCGGGGGCCAGTCAGCTGATGGCGTTTAATCACCTGATCCCGGGAGGGTTCCCGCCTTCGGCCATGTCGGGCATCGCCCCCTACCAGCTCTCCGACAGCCCCTACCCCCCCTCGTCCTTAGCACAAGGTACAAGACCAGCGATGCAGCGCAAAGGGTTCTTTCCACCAGCGTGGGGGGGAAATATTAAACAATGTTCACAGAGAAATATGTCATTGTTTATTTAAAATTGAACAATCTTATTTACTTTCTACTAGCTTTTATTTCAAGGCGCTTTTGGGGATTTGTTTGTAGCTTTGTTTATTTTAAAATTTATTTTAAAATCCATAATATCATATGTAAACATATTTCTTTGATCGTTGATACAATTCATTTAGTAAGATTACATTTTAAAAACCTAGTCCACGATAAACAAAGTTTTACTTCTTATTAAGTTTAAACTGAACACATTTTTGAATTGTGAATCGTCACCAATCCGTCCTGCGTATAAACTACGTAAACGGCTATAAACTCTCCTGCAGAGCCCCCCAGCACGTTGCATCGCCCGCAGCCCCTCCCTCCGTCCTCGGGCCACCAGGCCGCCATCGGCGGAGGGCAGGTGGACGGAGGCTCGGCCTACTGCCTGGCCTCCGGACGCCACTCCTTCTCGGGCTACTCGGACGGCTTCGTGAGCGCCGGAGGACCGGCCAATCCCATGAACCCCGCCATCGGGAACGGGCTCCCCCCCCAGGTGAGACCGACGGCCGAGCTGCCCGTCCGACACGTTAGATACGCTGTAGCTTGTTTGGATGAACCAGATGATTGATCGTCATTGAGGATCGGTTCACATCTTTCACGCGGGTTTTACACGGCGTGGCCTTTTAGGCGGGAAGATTGATCGCAGTATTTTAAAAGAAGCGATCATCTCCAGAACTTAACGCAGGCAACAACGGGCAACTTCTATTCGCCAATAAGTTTGCGGTACTATTTTAACTCGTGCCGTGTGTTTGGGCTGCCAAACGCGCCCGGCATCCTCGCCGTCTCGCCCCTCGTCTCCGGCGATTTGCATTCTTAAAATGTCTGCCTCCACATTCCTTCACCTGAAAGCTCCGGAGTCGTACTTTGCCTGCGTACGTTTCGGAAAGAAACATTCCGACATTCCCTCTCAGTCCTGGACGCACTGATTCTAATATGAAGGGGGGGGGCAGAGGGGGGTCCATGGGGGGTTTGGCCTAAAGGGACTGAACTAGAATGCGTCACTTTAAAGAGCACGCCCCCCCCCCCCCCCCCCCCCCCCCCCTCCATGTGGTTCATTTAAGCCAAAGCCCCACTCGCTCTGTTTTCACCAAAAACCCTTTCAAACACAGATTCTTACTAAACTCCCCGCGCCAAATCAACATGGACTCCTCCATTAGCCCCCCCAGCCCCCGACTTGGGAAATGATTTAAGCAGGACCATCTGCACGTGTGGATGTGGAATAATATGTCACTTAGCAGCGTACCTGCTTCTTATTAGGACAACTGGAGGAGCCTCCGGGCCTTTGGAGGCGGGACGAGATGCGTTCCGAGGTAGCAGATTCCAGTCAGAGTTTCTTCCACGAGTGATGAAGCTGCTCTCGATTTCTTATTACGGTTTACTGAGCGCTTTGATGGCGGACAGAGGGAGGGGTGGGGAGTTAGTGCGTCTTTCAAAAGCAGTTTAAGCACTTTGCCCCCGTGGGCTCTCCAAACGAAATATTCCCCCCAAATCTGATTATCCGGTCGCTAATAAAGACCAGGTCAAGAGCCGACGGATCTCTCCGACTGCTGAATCTACTCGGACAGTCTGAACGCAGCCCGAGATCCACACAGGCCTTTCCTTTGTGTTATCTCTGCCACCATATCCACCCCCCGCCCGGCCGCCCCCCCCTCCAGAGATACGCCGTTATCTCGTGCCGTCGGTCTCTTGGAACAGCGTCAAGAGCAAATTTTAAAGTAAGTGGAACAGCGGATCTGAGACAAATTGCTCTGCTCAGCGTCTGTGTTCATACGCATTCCCTCCTGAGTTATTTAATAGATTTTAGATTTTAGGGCCTCGTCGGTAACAGAAAACACAACAGAACCCCCCCCCCCCCCTCTTTTCTTTCCCCCAGAAAGTCAGCAAACTCTCTAAACTCCGTTCGTTGCTCCCACCAGGTGATGGGTCTGCTGAACCCGGGCGGCGTGCCGCACCAGCCCCAGAGCGACTACGCCATCTCGCCGCTGACGGGCGGCCTGGAGCCCCCCGCCAGCTGCAGCCAGCGCATGGATCACATCAAGGGCCTGGAGGGCCTCACCAGCGTCCCCTCCATGGCGGCGCTGCCCTCGCTGCCCAGCTCCCAGTCCTACTGCCCCGCCTCCTACAGCTCGCCGGGCTACACCGGGCTGGACCACGTGGCGTCCTACCAGTACGGCCAGTACGGACAAAGTAAGGTCAATGGACGCCGCCGCCTTTTCTTCCTTCTTCCTTCCCACCTCCTGCTTCCAATTTCACATCAAAATGAGTGAGCGCCGTTAACCGTTCACTCGTTGGCTGAAATGAGATCGTTAAAATGTGTTGCGTCGTGAAGACGTCTGGCGTCAGCCACCGGGCGCAATGTTCATTACACGGTCAAACGCTGTGAAATGTCACTTATGGTGTGATTACGAGCCTTTTCCGTCAGTCAGACGCACAACTTGTAACCACGAAAGAAGCAGCTGACACGCATCCAATCACGCGCTGCCGCTGGTCGGCGTTGCTCCACCGGTGGCTGACGTCCTCTCTGAGTCACTTCACATCAGTGTCCCCTGGGGGGGGGGGGGGGGGGGTTTCAAAGCAACCTCAAACTGAACCCCCACCCGCCGGCCTCCGTCACAGCGTGATTACCGCGCGGTGCGCAGGGGGCGTTCGGCCTATCAGGTTCGCCCGGCGACCTGGCGGCGACCTGGAGACGCGAGCGCGGCGCCCTCCAGAGAGCCTCCGCCTTCATGTCCGGAACGTCTGATGCCAACAGAATAAAGAATCAGTGCGACACACGTGGGAAAGGCCTCCAGCGTGTGGCACCATGCGCACAGACACACACACACACACACACGCGCTCAGAGGCAGCCACCAGGACGGCACACGTGCACCGACACGCCGTCCCATCTTGATGCGATTAATCAGTGTGCGGTTGGCTTTGAGGGGGGGGGGGGGGGTCCTGATCGCCTCTGGCAGGGCGGCGATTAGAAACAGGTGCTGGCGCCTCGGTCAGCTGGGGAGGCAGCGCTGGAGGCCCCGTTGCCGAGCGGGCCGTGTTGTGGTGTTTGTTGTTGTTGTTGTTGTTGTTGTTGTCGGTTTTCTTCACCGTCTTGGTTTGACCTCTCGGAACAAAACAAAGGTTGAAGCATCCGTCACTGTTCATTTACTGGCACCTGAACAACATAAGACGTGTTTGTTTTATTTCTTGGTCATTTCCATCCACAGTTTGCTCTGCTGTGTATTTCAACTGACCAATAACAACATTAGCATTGTTGTTATTGTTTACATCTAAAGCCACAAAGTTGTAGGACTAAAATCAATAAAGCCCATGTATAGAAATGACATTCTTAATAACGGTTTAATTCTAATGATATAAGATGATGGGTAATGATAAATTAGTCCTGCTTCATCGAGGTGTAAAATATAAATAATTCAGAAACACTTGCCAGCAGCTTAGAAGAAGCTTTAAAGGAAAGAACACTTAAGGAACACTTAACTGAGTACATAAACTCCGACGAGTCAGACTTATTCATTGTCGGGTCAAACCTTCCTTGGGGGGCGCGACTCAACGCTAAACGATGCAGATCATTCTTTACATGTAAGATTCTAAGCTTCTCAGTGTAAAAACAAAGCGCCGCTGTTTGACCTTACACCCCCCCCCCCTCCCCGAACTACATGTGAGTGGAATGTCACACTAAAACACGTGCACAAACGCTATTTGGGCTATACATTTCTTTTATCATCCCCCTTCAGCAGTAACTTAACGATCGTTTCTTGCCTTCTTGTTCTTTGCAGGTGCCCTTTCTTATCTGAGGCCCGAGATCACCTGATCGGGACGGCGAAGGAAATCCTTCCATTACGGGACCAAAATATATTTTGCTACAATTTACCTGGGACACATTCTCTCTCCTGCAGGACTTTTTAAAACATATTATTCATTGTTGTCGGAGAAATGGACAAAAAACAAAACAAAAGAAAACTGAAAAGAAGGGACGAGCAGAAGGAATATCAGACCAAAAAACTGTTGATCGGCTGTGTACGCCGGCGCTTTACGGGGGGGGGACCCGTGGACCCGTGGGGTCCTCGTGGGGACAGCGGACCCAAATGTCTCCGTCACAATCTGCCAGCATTGGAAAATGTTTACACGTCTTAAGGCCACACGAGTACAAACCAGTTCTATCTGATGAAAGGGGGGGGGCGGGGGGGGAAAGAAAAGGGCTCATTTATGTTTCTACATTTATCTCGAAAATGAAACGTGGCCAAACGAATCTGTGTTTTATTCGCATCAGAAACTCCTAATGTACACCACAGCTGTACTGCAGCGAAAGTTTCTGCAAACATTCCGCCCCCCCCCCCCCTTCGATCGCTCTCTCTCTCTCTCCCCCCCTCCTCTCGCCTCTCTCTCTCACCCCTCCTGGCTCGTTGATGTTTGTGGACGGTGAGGCAGGAGGGGTCCCGGCCTTTTGTAGTTTCAGAGAGCGACTCGGTGGAGGTCAGGGGGCGACTTTAGGGAAAGTGACAGATGAGAGAGCAGCGGAGAAGGGGCTTTAAAGGGGGGGGGGTGATAGGCAAGATCGATCACAGGGGTTAAAAACCCTCTAAAGGTCCTCTCCCACCGGGTCACAAGTCCCGACCGAGGGACTTTCAGACTAAAGATCGTCCCGGCTGACCAGAAGTGCAATATCGTGTTTCTTTTACAGTCGACTTCACAATTAAAACAGTTGTAAATGTTTTTTTTCAAAATGCCTTAAAGTCTTACAAATCCCTCTGAATTGAGTCTGGGACGGTTCGGGACTCACAGAGGACGCATGTGCCTTTGAAGGATCTCGGGCGCAGCACAAACATGAAACGTTGTGTTCTGTCACGAGGAAAAGAACCAACGGATGCAAACAGGAAGTAACAACGAAGCCAAAACCGAACGTCATCTCGTTCTCTTCTTCTGTTGCTGGGGACTTTTTTCTGTCTCCATTTTGCATATGATATAAGTAATAATAATTAGGATTGCGTTTTTCCTGGACATATTTATTCTCCAAATGTCTCCAAATGTTCGGGATGTGAACAACCACCAGCAGGCCTTTCATTCCTTTCATATATTTTTTTGTATTATTTGACAAAGCGATATGACATAACGTCACGCGTACAAGCGCATTATCACTACTATTTATAATAAAATAAAAACTTCTGAAAATAGCCGCCTCCACGGTCTCTTTCATTTTTTTTTCTTTTTTTAAAAAATCTGATTAAATAGAGTCTTTGTGATGTTTTTTCAATTCACGGAGAAAATACCCCGAGCACTCAGAGACAAATGTGTATGTTTTGAAGGCGCTCATGTGAACGCTCCATGAATAGGCCCCGGACGAATCGACCCCGAACACAACAGTGCTGTTCTCGTGCTCAGACATCTGCATTGGTGTGTATTAATACTACCCCCACCCCCCCCCCCCCCCCCCCCCCCCCCCCCCCCCCCCCCCCCCCCCCCCCGCTACTGTAACAAACTGACTTTTGTTTAACAACCTCTCCAATGAAGAAGCCTTAAAGCGCTTTGGACAAACGGCATCACCCTGCACACACACACACACACACACGCGCACAGGGCCCACTCTGTGTGTGTGTGTGCACCGCATGCATTCATACATTATGTCCATGTTTCCGTGTGTGAGTGCGCGCCGCCCGAGGCTCTTCAGCCTAATTATAACATTCTTCTGATTAATCGCGTCTGCTCACAGGCCTCGCTCTATAAAAAAAGAGTCTGAGTCAATAACAACGTCACGGATCACTCATAGTCTTGTCAGCTCTGTTTGCTAAGCCCCAACTATTCAGCCAATGAGAGGACACGCAGACGCACACGCCAACAACCACACACACACACACACACACACACACACACGCTGGAAATGTACAAGCAGAGCGGCGCTCTAATCACCTGCGGCGCTCACAAACACTCCCGCCGACACACACATACAGGCGTGCAGATGTGGACACACACACACACACACACACACACACACACGCACACACACTCTCACCCTGTTTGCTTTCTTAATCAGTCCAAACCATTGAAGATGAAGACAAATCACACCTGCAAAGTTCCAACGCTCGGGCCGCACTTTCCTTAACGAACCGAGGAGCCGGTTATTTCTTCAGCGCCCCCCCGAGTGTCGTTAAGCGCGTTAAAGGCGTTTCATTCTGTCGGCTAATGACGGGATTCTGCGGGGCTGGACCGGCTCCGGGCAGCGCCACACGCACGCCGGCGTCCAAATAAAGCCAAATCAAACAAGCCAAAGTCCCCCCATTTATATTTACATATATTTGTTCCACAGACGAACACAAGTCAACGCATATTGCCCTTGTGTTTGTTAGCATTACGAAATTAATACTGTTTTCTTCATTCTGTTTAAGAACCACAGGGAACATTTCTAAGGTTAAACCCCCCCACAATGGCCCTGCTCACACACACACACACACACACACACACACACACGCACACGCACAGTGAGCATGTGATGCAGTAACTTTAGCCGCTGGGTTAAAGAACTTGTGTTTTTCTTCGACGCTGAGATGTAACCTCCAGATCGAGGCGCAGCTGCTCCCGTCCGTCTCGCCGCGTGGGACGCGGGTTCGAAACCCTCTGCGGGCGCCACGTGTCGGGCTGCGCTCAGTAGGTGGCGTGAAGGAAGGTGTTGGGAAGCCGGAACGGGACGAACATCTGCCAGCTGTTTGTGCGTTTGCCTGTTTACACGGGAGCATAAAAAAAAGAACCCGTTATGCATCACATTCACGCGTGTTCTGTTACATATGTGGACGCGTGATGTCTCAGACAACATCCCAGCTCCTTCTCCGGGCCGCAGTCAGGTGGGAGGAAGCGTCTTACCGGCGCGTCTGCTGCTCGCCACGCAATCCCCGCACACACACACACACACACACACACTTAACCCCTGACACTGACGGCCATTCACACAGTCTGTCATCACAGGTCCCTGCTGCTGCTGACCTGAGCACCAACACATGCTGAGGACAACTTAACCTCTGCACCCCCAGACGGAAAAACACATCGACACGGTTCAGTGTGTGTGTGTGTGTGTGTGTGTGTGTGTGTGTGTGTGTGAGAGGCTGTCAGACGGATGATACTCAACTGTATAACAACATCCATGCTCTCATTTGTTAAATGTCTCGTGTCCGTCTGTGGCAATTTCTGCTTTGTCAGGTGGGAACCATCTACATGTACAGTTGCATATATATGTGTGTACTCTCTCTCTCTCTCTCTCTCTATATATATATATATATATATATATATATTACTATATTTAGAAGTATGAGGAGAAACCCCTTTCAGAATCTGTAAAGAAAATAATCAAGAAAGGAGTTTGACATTTGAGGTGTGTTTCATGTTCTGTTTCCGCTCCATGTTTTCACACTTTTCAACCTTTCTTCTCTTTCTTGTTCTTTTTCTAGACTTTGAGTGGAATTGCCATGAATTCAGACATATTTATTGCTCCAGTCCCCCCTGTGGGTATCAGTGGAGTGCCAACATGATTTAGCCTTGTTCTTCATCCAAACTTTAAGGGGCACAAAGCGTGATGTTGTAGGACACATTGTTTCCTCAGCGACCACGAGTGGAAGACAACCAACCAAACTTCAACCTCATAGGAAACCAAACCTGCATTTCCTGCTGCAGGTCCGTCCGTATGCACACTGTGCTCTGGTTAAGCTTGTATTTGATGACTTTTAGGCTGATTGGGGTCGGCAGAAACCTGCTTCATCAACACACCCGGTCGTTTCTCTGGCCACCTGCTGACGCTAACGAAATGCTAACGAAAGCACGAGCTAGTCGCTAACGTAGCCCTCCTGCTGTGGAATTGGTGTATTAGGGTGGTCTTTCACCCTCGTTTCAAATGTCACTCTCAGAGTTCTGCTGGAAGCTGCACATGAAGCCACATCGGCAAAAGCAGGAATGTTTGAAACCTGCTGCACGTTGATGGGCAGTGCCGGCCCGAGCCTCTTGGGGGCCCTAAGCAGAATTTTATTTGGGGGCCCCCCTCCCACCACGCACAGTCACCTGTGCTAGAAGATTATTGGCACAAATGTCACGCTATACTGTTATAGCGAAAATTATAAACAAATACAGTGAGGTCATAGTACAAGCGAACTAAGCGGCTGCTTGGGGCCCCCTGGCCAGGGGGCCCCAAGCAGCCGCTTAGTTCGCTTATGCCTTGGGCCGGCCCTGCTGATGGACAGTAAAATTTAGAGTCCAAGCTGACCGCAGCTGCTGTTCTGACTGCAGATGACAAAAAAATCACATGATGAGGGAGAAGTTACTCGAGGGGGGGCAGCGATACGTGTTCTCTCTCTCAGGTCGGACTGGAGCACGTTGATTCGAGCGCCGCGGCGTTGCTTTTTTTCGCCGGCTCCGTTGACCCAGAGCGACGACGACGCCGACGACAAAAAAAAAAAAAAAACCCAGGTCTGAACCTGCCAGTGACCCCGAGGCCTCACGTGTGCAGCGCAGGAACGGTGTCAATAACAACGACGCTGACGTGACGAAGCGATCGCATGGAACGTTGATTGCATGCACGAACAGGAAAAGAAGTGGAAACATCAGAAGTTAGAACTATTTTCCTTCTAATCTTTCCCGACAGTCATCTGGACCCACATAGAGACATCTGTCGGCGAAAGCCTTTTCTTTTTAACCCGTGGCTTCTCCTCTCGGACGTTTCACGTTGCTTGATGGAAAAATCTCCATTCGCCAGTTTGACTTTTCTTTCAGTTGGACTTTTAGTGGGAACAAATGGTCTTGGTCACAAGAAGTGATGCATTTTATGTTGTGAATCTGTTGGTTTTTCATGGACAGTAACGGTCACTGAAAAAAAGCAATCACAAAACAAAGACATGTGGGCTTTGCTGCTGGGTGGAATGCTGAGTACACAAAGCCCAGTAAATACCCCTCAAATCAATCGGTACGTTCTCTACATGAGCGTTGATGGAATTACTGGCTTAAATAAATAATAATAATCTGCTGGTTTCTGAAGATTACCGGATGGTTTACTCGTCACGTTAACGTGAAATTGACAAACTCATCACTCCCTTTTCCCCCAAACGTTAATTATTATAATAAATGTTACACTTTGTTACAGTTTAAATATATCAAAAGATGAATTATTATAAACAAAACTGGAATTATTCTGTAAAAATGAAGAATCTTTCAGCAGTTCCACCACCAAAATGATGTTAAATTTACAGTAACTCCACTTAAACGCAGAAATACGGTAACTCGTTGTAATGTCAGAGAAAAGCAAAATAACCAAACCACACACACACGCGTCGTCCCGTCAGGTCGCGGCACGTTTCGGGGGATATTTGTAATCTCTGGGAGAAAGCAGAGGAAAAGACAAAGCGACCGCGCAAAGAACCAGCGGGGATTTCGTTAAGCAGATTGACAGAAGCAAATGTAAATCATGGCCGACATTTCACTGGAGGGGAACTGCCCATAATCAGAGAAATATAGCGTCCCCGCGGAGCTCGCCTGTCGGACGGCGGAGCGGTGGGAGGCGCGTCGGGAGTGTTTTTTCGGAGAGGTATGTGATGTAAAACGGTGGAAGTGGGAAAGCAGCTGACGCTGTCCAGCAACCATGAATCAGGCTGAGGCACCGTGAAGCAGCGGCCCTCATAGGAGCCAGATGGGCCCTCGGCTCAATGAAGGAACACACACACACACACACACACACACACACACAGGCAGCAGGGGGACAAACAGGCGCTTATGTGCACTGCAGATCTGAACCCTGAATGTGAGCGAAAGCAACACGCAGGTTTAATGTGAAACAGCTTCGATTTAGTGCGCAAACTGACAAGTACAAACCGATGTAACCGATATGGTTGTGGTTAAATGTGTTCGAGTTAGATATAAAGCTTTGGACTTTAATCTTTCACTCACAACTTGTCTTGTTCGTCCTGTGTCCCCTTTCTTCGGTCTTGGTGACATTTAATCCTCCATGTTCGGGCTTTGCAATGAGAGGTGTGACCATGTGTGCGCGAGGCATCGGGCGAAATGCGTGTTGTTGTTTGCGTGACGTCCTGAGGCCTGGTGCGGCTAGCAGGCTAGCTCACGCAACGAGTTAGCAATCTACCGCTAATCTTTGCTGTGGAAATACACAATACACCAACAGTTTAAGCCAAAAGCCAAATACCTGAAACTGTTACTGCTGCAGCGTCACCGAAAACTCACAGAATAAAAAAAGAACACTAGCTAACTTTTCCTTTAATTCAACATTGGGTGGAATAAAAACATAAATCACACACAACTAGCAGACATAAACAATAACTTCAAAGACTTATGGGCTACGTTTTTGTCCAGTTTCAAAACCCTCTCTGGGGCGCCGAGTGCATTGAGTTTCACGACACTTTTAGTGCCCTAGAAAAAGCACAAAAATCACTCAAAAATCATATGTGTATATATATATATATATATATATATATATATATATATATATATATATATATATATATATATATCTGGTGAAAGTCTCACACAGACCAGAACTTGTAGAAAGACGAGGCAACAACAACAAAGACAGGCCGCTCCTCGGCTCCTGTGATCATCTGAGCAGGTCAGCGCTTCAATGGGGCTTGAAAAGTGTGTGTTTGCTGCGATGAATGGTTTCCTAAAGCCCATCATCCCTGTCTGCTCGACTTTAGTTCGACAGACTGTGACTGATTTCCAACCCGTAGTGAACCCGCATGGTCCCAGTTTACGGGCCACAAAGGAGGAGACGAGCCGCGTGTTTTTATGGACTCGGATAATTATGGAGCGTTTTGTGGCCGGTCGTCTCAAGGTTGTTTATCTACACATATTTATAGGTCTACTTACAACCAACGCGAACAGCTCCGAAGCTCGGCTCTTTTGCTTAGTCAGCTCAAACGTTGTTAAGCATTAATAATATAAATGTACACAAATAAATTAAATGAACACAGCTGGCTTGCGATGATGTTTGTAACGTTTGTGCTAATTATCATCTATCACATTCACTTGATATAAACAATAAATTCAATCCGAGGGGAAAGTTAAACAGGCGACGGTAATTATAACCAGAAAGAGAAATGAAACCCGTCGGGTGGAAGAAGCTGAGTGACGTCGATCCGATGCTCAGCCTCCAACACATCAAACCGAATTAAAGTCTGCAAACTAATTAAAGTTCCACTTCTCCTCGACTCCAGGAGGGATTCCTGTTCTTCTCAAGTTAAGATGCTTTACAAACCTTTGATTTCCCTTCACTTCAATGGAAACACTGATTTCGTTCAGCTTGATATTCGGAAAGAGAACTATTGAAGTCATTTCCTCGCTGACGTCCACTCGATGCACAAACACGTGTAAAGGCCGACTTCGACCTGTAATTAGTCAAATTCCAAAGGGATTTCCACACTGTGCTGCCTTCAAGGACACTCGGAAACAATGCAACAAGATCTTTGGCTGACACGGTTAAACCGAATGCTGAAAACCCTCGTTGGATTGTTGGAGGATGAAACTTTGTGATGGAAGTGAAGTGACGCAGAAATAATGAACCATGTGAACAACCGATGCTATCGAGCTGTTTGTTGAGATTATCAAAGACTTTATCTATTTATTTTTTTAGAATTAATATGCTGTTAACTAGGTACAATACAGAAAAATAGTTTCTTATCCATCAAAATTATTTTCCCTCTTTCTGTCTCTTTTTGAGTCAATCAAAGTCAAGTTTTTTTCTTCTAATGCGTAACGTATGTTCATCTTATACATATTTAGGGGCAATGCAGGACCCACTGAGAAAGGAATAAAGGTTTACATGCATGCGTTCGGCTTTTGGCGGGTGTGTAAATACAATTCATTATATTTTTAACTATGGTTACTATTTATTGTAAGTGGCTTTGGATAAAAGCGTCAGCTCAATGACAATGTAATGTAACGTAACTATATTCCGCTGGTTGCCAGTTGGAATTTAAAATAACAGCAATTATTGAAAGCAGCTAAATGTGCAGCGTCCTGCGTCGACAGCTTGGCGATAGAAAGTGACATCGAGGCAGCGAACATCTCCTGCAGAACACCGACCTCTGCTGGAGACTCGCTGCAAACAACGTTCTGCTTCACTTTAACTCCCCCAACGTCGCGTTCACGGACCGGAGGGTTTTCATGCAACGCGATGCTCCAAACACAGAACAGTCAACTTTTGTATTCATATGTACCTGAGCTGCAGAGTTGTGCACGACACATAACGCCTATAAGTCAGTTAGTTCCCCTGACTTTTGGTCCCTGCAGTGACTCAAACTCCGACACACGGGGCCAACGACCTTCCGACGAGGCCTTCACCGATGAATCGTCATGACAACTGCCGATGAAGGTGTGCTGGGATCCGCAAGGTTGGTGGTTTGAATCCTGGCTACCCCCATGTGACCTATCGAAGAGTCCTTCTATATATCTAACCCCTGATTGACTCCGTGGGCAAAGTGTGTAAGCCATGGGTTAAACATGCAATGTGAGTCGCTTTGGAGTAAAGCATCAGGTGAATGACGTGTAATGTAACAACGACTGCGTCTAAGAATCATTAATCCATGTTTCTGTTGCTCTCCTGACGTCGTTGCTCCGCACTATTCTCGACATGCCCACCAGGGGGCAGCAGCAGCGCGCCGTTTGGTGAACGTGTCGGTACAAAGTGAGTCGTCAGAAGTCCGTCTTGGTTTCTTATTCCTCCCCTTCCTCACTCCTAAAATCACACACACACTTTTCTTTTTTTTGTTGTTGCTGCAGACCGCTGTGTGTGTTTGTGTGTGTGTGTGGGTGTGTGTCTGTGTGTGTGTGACGCCTCCTGGGCGCTGCCACCCTGCCCAGACTACTGATGCCCTACCTGCTTCTCATCGGAACGACCCGTTTGAGTCCGGCCATCTGCACCAGCTGGTCGGCGAACCCTCTGCCAACCGTTTGATGTCGGCGAGGAGCTCAGCGACGGTGCCCCGGCACCAGACTTAAAAGAGCCTCTTTTGCTTTGTAGTTGTCTTCTTCTTAAAGCCTGATGTTTTCATCCAGGCCGGCAGGCTAGAAGGGGGGGGGGGCGATCGCATGGCGTCAGGCGCAAAGGTGCATCACCACGGTCGGCGCAGTTTGAGGCGCCTGAGATGTGCTGGATTTGTCTTTGGCAGATGCTGAAAGAGACGGTGGAAGAGGTGACGTGGTGGTGCAGAGAGGAGCTGGAACTGCACTGAATGTATGAATAGATTTCTGGTTAGAAAAGTCAGTAACTCGCCAACATCTCCCATATCAAAGTGTTGGACCTGGATTGACCTCATTTCCATGAATGCAATGATGCATGCAACAAAAATATTTTATCCCAACAAAATACAGCTAAATTCAACGAAATTGAGCAATATTGAGCTCAATATGTATGTTGCGACGTGCATAAGTGTATGTTTCTGTAAAATGGTACAAATACATCTAAATATTGAAGGCATCGGAATCGGCAGCATCAAGTACTGGAAATTGAAACCATGCCAAGACTAATAAAACTTTCACGCTGAAATCAGTTAGGATGCCATGTGACATGAACAAAAAAAACAAGGGGACGTCGTTTGATAACTTACTTTAAAACAAAAGATCGCACATGCACATTCTTTCTTTAACGAGACAATTCGGTCTTTGCGTACTTTATGTATTGAACTGCTTAGATATCGGCAGCCTCCTCTCAGCCATAGCAGCCAAAAAAATGTGCAGACATTTTGTCACATGACTGTTGGTTTTAGGAGAGTAACTCGCAGTTGCGCAGAGAAGCGCATAAATGAATGGATTAAAGGGTTAATTATTATAAGTTAGACGTGTAAACAATAGTTTGTTGATGACATACAAACATTTTAAGTTTCAATTTGGTTCATTTAACTGACGGTTTATCAAACATGTTGCGATCAAGAACCGTCAGAGAAATAAAAAACGGACAATTGTCTATTTTTGGCATTTGTTTATATAAAATATGCTTTTTTAAAAAGATAATTAAAACGTGTATGTGTCATGGGTTTGGTGAATCTCTTCCTCTAACCCACTACAACAGCTGCATGTAAATGGAAAGATGTTTTGCTCAACACACTGAAAAATTTCCTTTGAAAAATTTAGCAGCAACATCTCTTTCCTATAAATAGCAGTGCAACTGCATAACTGGATAATCCTGGGGAGCGTACACCTCATACACCGGGTGTAATGTGTCAAATGTGTTGTATTGAAAAATATCATGGAAAAAAAGGAAAAAAAAAATTTGGTCAAAGAATGTTTTGGAAACATTTTGAAAAAAATCTCTTGGAAAAAAATGTATTCGATCAAAAAATGTCATGGAATTATAAATAATGAAAAAATGTACAATATGATGTAAATGTCCAAAAAAGTAAAAACAAAAATTCAATATGTGTTGAGTTGAAAAATGTCATGTTAAACAAATATGTTGCTTGGAAAGAAATTAGGTTTTGAGAAAAAGTCCAAATATATTAGTATGTCAACAGATATCCATATATGTTGAAGAATGTAATGGAAAAGAAAAGTAAAAAAATATTTTAGGTTTAAAATGTCAGGGGAAAGTCAAAATATGTTTTAGAAAAGGCGAAATATGTGAGTTCAAAAGATCTTTTGAGAAAAAAGTCCAAATATCTCGTGCAGGAAAAGCCGTCTCAGGGAAATATGACGAATGCCAGCGGAGTTCAGCGAGGTCTCCAAACATTTGTTCAGAGATATCGGATACGGGCAAATACACCCAGAAGCGCATGCTGACACATCACCAACTCCCCCTCTCACCCCTCTCCCCCCGCCCCCCGGATCTGCCTCTCACCCCTCCCCTCCCTCTGCTCTTCCTTCATTCTCACCCGAGCTTTCAAAACAACAGTTGCGTAAAAACTCAGTGATCTAAATGAGGAAACGAGCGAGGAGAAGGGAGGAGAAGGGAGGAGGTAAGGAGCAGAGTGGTGGTTACTTTAAACGCGGCGATGGCCGACTCCCCTTTACGTGCAGCCTCTCAGGCCTTCGGGCCCCCAGACCCGCGCTGAAAAGAGAGAGATGAATTAGTCATTGCCTTCCCTTCCACGCTTCTCTCCAGCAGCAACTCCTGCGTCTCCTCGCTGCGGCGACCTTTCACATCCCTTCTCCTCGTGTAAATATATATATATAAATACTTTTGCCGCTCGCTTCGCATCTTCCCAATCCATCGCTCTCTCCCCCCTCCGGTGTTTTCCACTGATGTGTAATGCTGACCCACTTTATTTCACGGGCAGCCGGGTAGAGGGGAAGGAACGGCTGAGGGAGAGGAGAGATGGGTGGTAGGATGCAAGGAAGGAAGGAAGGAAGGAAGGAAGGAAGGACATCTCAGCTGTCCCCTTGCCTCCTACGTTCATCTCTGCCTCCCTGCTGCTCTCTGAGTTTAAGGTAAATGTTTTCACAGCAGCACTCATCACGAGGGCTTCTGGGACGGCCAAACTCCCCCACACAGCCGGATGAAATATTCATGTGCAATCCCATCACTTCTCTCCCTCCTCACCCCTCCCCCCCCCCGGTGTGTTTAACCCCGACATCGTGTGGTTTCTGCTCCCGTCACCCCCCCCCTTCTACAGCCCCATCACGTGAGTCATGCATGGGTCACACTTCACATGCGGTTAACACATCAGAGCATGGGGGGGGGGGGGGGGGGGGGGGGGGGGGGGGCAAGGAGGGGGAAGTCAAGGAGCAGCGCAACACTCGCTTTGACTGAAGGACTGAAGCGTGCTGAGTGGATAGTAAGCAGACTATACATTCAGTAATAGTGGCAGGTGACAAAACGAAGGGGCTTTATGGATCATTTGTATTCCAAATAATTAAGCTTCACTCACATTGAAAAGGATAAAATGGCTCCTACAGCGCACCACCTGCCGAGCAGACAGACAAGACTAGCAGCTATCCATCAGGGAGGAATCTGTGGCTGCGATCGATGGACTCAAAGAGCAGGAGGAGGCTTTCTCAAATGTTGGATAAAAAGCATGGGACCTGGGAGGGGTGCACACAAGAGCACCTTGTTGTTTGATAACTCATTTTGTTTGGAAGTTATGGACCAATGAAGCATGTTAGGGGTGTGGCCTGATAGTCAAAGACTTATAACTTTAAAAGTAATTGGCCTGTCCTCATCAAATGAGTTGAGAATAATAGAGTTGAAGAAGAATTTAATTCCTGAATACACCCTACTTCAGAATATTTGAACTTTAGGTGGCGCTGGTCTCATTCGCTGATCATCTGCTTGTCTTTACAATTTCCATTGAATTTCAGATTTACGAACGAACTCCTTCGAGAGTCTAAACCCGATCAATTCCAATTTCGGGCAGAATGATCTTGACGCCTGTTATTTGCATAGCAGAGAATCATTACGTCATGATGTCATGACATCATGACGTAATGGAGGCAGAGTCCCGTTCAACGCTGCTTGCAGCTATCATTTTGTCTTGAAATTTGGGTTTTCCTTTGTAAAATCACCACATGGATAAAATCCTACAATCTGTGCTCTTGCTCCGACCTCGATGCCTCCCGAGGACTTGATCTGTTCTCGCGAGGACATTTTGTCGTTCTAAAATGCACACACACGGCGTTGTGCCCACACGGACGCAGCGAGGGCAGGCAGAAGCGGGGCCATTGAAATATTGATGGAGGCTCGCTCCACGCCGTAATGAAAAATCGCCCTCCGATAAATGTTTCATCTCTCCAGATGCATCACCTCCCCATTTTTAACAGATGAGGCAATTTGCCGTGGAAACACACACACACACACACACACACACACACACACACAGGGGGATTGGGTTCTGCTGCAATTTGTTGCCCCTCGGAATACAACTGAGTGGGACAAGGTGGAGGTGATTTTAAATCAGAAATAGAAGGTGGGGGTCGGGGAGAGGGGGGGGGGGACGAGACGATTTGGTCATCGGGTGTGTTTATCCATCGCTTGGAACATAAATGCAAGAGATGGAACAAGAACAGAAGTACTGAGGAAAGCGTGGGGTCAAACAGGGAAATGACGTCACGTTTCATGCGCTCGGCTCGCGCTGTTAACTGCGGCCGCTCGGTGCACCAGCTTATGTTCGTATTAAAACGCATCCGTCCTGATTAAGATCCAGAAAGGATTGGCTGAGCTCCTCTTTATGGCGCTCTCTGCCTCTCCATTGTTATCGAGCGAGAAAAGCCATTACGGCCGAGCTCAGACTTGGCAGCCGCTGCAGGATGCTGCTAATACAACTCGGCTGACATTGTCTGTACCCTTGATACCTCAGTCGTTCGTCGGTCTCATTTCCCCTGGCAAGGCACTTTCCCGGCTCCGGTTAAACACAATGCGAGAGGTGAAACGGCTAAATTGAAAAGATAAAAACAATTTCAGTTTTGTTTTTTTTAGACAATGGGGCCAATCGGGAAGGTTCCCGTCGCCACGAATGGGGAAGGAGCTTTGTCAATGAATCGTCACACGATATCCCGCCACGCCAGGAGCGAAATGCTTTCTGCCCCCCCGCCGCCGCGCTTCCCTGCTGGAAGGTCAACGCGACTGCAGGAAGGAACACGCGGGCCTGCAGGTCTGCAGCGGCTCGGAGGCCATTGGAACGTTTCATTAATGTATCCAAAATCGTCATCTAAAAAGATACAAAGACATTTTTTGTTGTTCTTTTGTGACGTCATGACTGTAAGATGAAGTTGGTTCTGTTTGAGCAGACACACAGAGAAGGTTGAAGAAGGATGATTTAAAGAGAATTGGTCTTCTCTGATTCTCCTAAATGCCATCTCCCTTTTCTTTCACCGATATATTCGTACATACTTGATTGGACTACTGCAGTTTTCTGTATTCCTGCTTCAGTCAATAACACCGTATGTGCATAGCGATGCATGGGAGTGGGATAATAGAGCTGTCCTTTTTTATTCTTCATATTGTGAACCGTCCTTTGCACATTTCCCCCTCCTACGAAACTGCACAGTTCTCAAATATTTTTCACATCTTTGTTGTATTTTCACTCAGATTTGATTTTTTATTTAATTGCATATTTTTTCATTCCTTTCACGTGCGCTCATCAAAGCGGCCTGCAGGGGGCGACAGGCTCCAGGGGACTGCAGCAGAGAAGAGCAGCGGCGGAATCCCCGGGCAGCAGAATGTGAGTCAGGCGTGACCTCGTTTCCTTGTGGTTGGAGGCGGAAAAGTTAAAAAAGTGCAGCGGCGTAATGTGGAGAGAAGGAAACGGCAGGAACAGTAATTGTGTTAATGGTATTGATTATAAAGGTTATGGCTTTTCAAGGGAGGCTTTTTTCGGCCTTCTTCTTCCGTGTCCCCCATTGACCTTAAACTCCCGCGTGCGTTGCTGGACTCCTTCCTGCTTCCTTTTAACTTGTTGTCATTGAGGTGCACCATTAACTCTGCTGTAATAAACCATGCGTAAGAGCTATTACTTTACCGTACATTTTCTAACTTTACATTTTCTATTTTAAGCCTTGACCGTCCAATGAAGCGCAGCGTGTTCATGTGCTGCGTCTCCAATAGTTATGACAATATATTGTTGGGATTTATGCTTTTATTGAACCTGCTGTATCTGTACGTGACATGCAGAAGGGAATACAATGTCGTTCTTTAATGTTTTCACGAACCATATAAATCATTTGTCAAATCAATCAGGCCAAAAATGGACCATTACTGCACGAAGACATGAATCTCATCCGCGCGACGGAGCCTTTTCTGGCCACTTAAACAAAGTGGAGAACAGGGCTGCTTTTATTCCGTTAACCTTGTGCGACTTATTTCTGTGGCTGGCATCAACTGCTACACTTAGGGTCTTCATCACACCTGCCGTTAGCATGATGTGTTACATTTGCAAAAATACATTAGTTTGTGAAAAGGCCGCGTTCAGTTCAGGGACATTTTCTGTGTTTGTATCCCGCCGCTGCCCTTCTCTTCCCACCTATTGGTTAAATCAGTGACCCATAGTTTCACCCGTTGGTGAATCTGCCACCAGTGAACTGCTGATGTCACATAAGACGTTCACCTTAAAGCAAATGGAAAAGGTCGTATGAGCTGGGAATTAGCAACAGATGGAAAATAGAATACATATTTATTTGCATTAAAGTTTAAAGCTGTGAACCCCCCCCCGCTTCAAATCATACTTGAAAGCCTGCAACTGTGCAGAGCGCCAGGAAAGAGGTCAAAGAGGGCGTCGTCGGGCAGCGTGGGCCTCCGTGTAAAGGTACGTCCTTTGTCCTCCTCCTCTCACCCCGCTTCTCGAAGGCGCCTCTGTCCACCGGCGTTCCCGTCTGAGAGGAAGGAGGTCGACTGCTGGGGGGGGCGTCACTCCAAAACGGCTGTCGAAACAACGTCTAAAGACGCTTTCAGTGTTTTTAGGCCTCCTGTGGACGAAACGCCGTGCTGGAAGCGACTTCCCCCGCCTCCTCGGATGCCACGGGAAACAAAGAACGTAGGAACGTAGGACAGCGATGGCGCCACACGGCCACGCGCTGACAGTAGCCAATCACTGCATCGTGTGACACCGCATTCATGGCGGGCGGATGAAAACGAATAATCGCAGGCGGTTCGATCAGACGCTCCCACGGCGCCTGCGAGCATCGCGGTATGTACGGTGGGTGGCTGGCACGCCGCGGTGGGCGAAAAGACGCAATCCCGCCCACGCACTGGCGGTGGGAAGGGGGGGGGGGCGTGGCCGGAACATGATCCGGAAGAGCGGCGCCTCGGGGCCCGGCTGTTGGCATTTACAGCGCCATTGTAATGAGAGTGTGATTGATTGGAGCCACAATGGAGGCTCGTGTTCTCAGAGCGCCGTTCAGTGAGCGCACAGGCGGCTGGCACTCCTGGATTAGAGCCCCCCCTGCCCCCCCTGCCCCCCCCGCCCCCCCTCACCCCTCCGGGCAACGACCCAGATTAAAGGGTTACATTAAGCTGCATAAATAAAAGATTGAAATGATTCTCTCTGGAGCGCCGCCGCAGGACAAAGGATTGGAATGTTTACATCACCTGTTTCCTCACACACACACACACACACACACACACACACACACACACAGACACACAAGCAGCAAATGTCTTTTGAATGTGTGGTTACCAGCTACATATTGCCCCGGTCATTAGAATGATCGCGTTGCTTCGCTGCAGGAAACCACGTTGCCGCGCCGCCTCGAGGACGCCGGACGCTCAATCCCGATTTAGCCTGAACCTTAAGAAGAAGGACGACCGCGGCCGCTTTTACGGTTTCAATCTTTCTAATTGGCTTTAATGTGATGGAGGACGGCGGGGTGCCTCCATCAGCCACGGGAGTTGTGGGTAAACCAGCAGGGTCCGACTGCCACCCTCGTCTTCGTCTCACCGCTCACTCAGACAGACGAACAGGCTGCTTCACCTCATGGGGACGTCTCACACGTTGGTTTTCTTTCTACCAGCATCATAAATATCCCCCCCCTCCGCCTGCCGCTGCTTTGCTAATTATTTATTTACCAACATTACATCTTAAACTGGGCTTTACGGGGTTTTTCTTCCCATTTTTACGGCGGTTAATTCGCTCTGCTGCCGAGACCGAAGTGAAACAGGACGTAAAACAAAAAGAGCCCATAAAAGTTTGCATTTACCGCCACGTCAAAGGGAGTCAGGACTCAACACCCAGAGCTGGATTGGTCAAACCGCTTCTATTGATCTGTGATCCCTCCTTCGATCCAACACGAGAGGCCTCAGAGGAGGACTCGCACATAATCAATGGCCGATGATACCGAGGCCGCTCGAACTATCGACGACCCTCCGCTTCCCTGTTCATTCACAGAGGGGTCAATTAAAAAGCCGTCGCCGGGTCCAGCTGGTTAGAGCAGGCACACACACACACACACACGCGCACACACGCACATACACACACACACACACACACACACACACACACACACACACACACACCTACTGAAAGGAGGTGCAGTGGAGGAAGCCCTGAGACAAACACGGCCCATTAAAATGTAATCTGCCCCCTCTCACCTCCTCACCTCCTGCGACCCCGTCCGGCAGGTATCCCCTTTCGTCACCAGGTGACCCTTGACCCCCGGCCGGGGTGTCAGCTCACTGTCAGCGGAGCAAACCGCCGATGTGAAGTGTTACATTAGTGAAAGACTTGCTTCTGTAGGAGTAAGTAGACATCTGCACTCGTTCTCCTCTTAAACGAATGTTAGTTTTGCCATTTTGAATCAGATGTTCTGTTCTGTCTGCATTTGGCTTGAGGTTTTTTTTGTATTATTCTTTTTTTAGATGATTGATCTGTGCTGCAGCTGGCAGTAAAGGAGAGAGAGTTAATCAAAAGAACTGAAAAACCAACAGCCGCACGATAAGCTGAAACAGGCCAAAGGCCCGGGGGGGCGCAGCTCTAGTTACCCTTCAAATACCGTTTTGATGACTGTTAATGTGAAACTGTTAAAGTGGGTGTCGGCAGCTCGAAGGGGAAACTCCGACCAGTTGATGATTCTTTGCGTCGCTGGAATGTGGACGCTCTCAGTGGGCCAAAGCGACGACCTTCCAGCAGAGAAGATAAGATAATAATTCAAATGATCAAATGGGATTTGATTTAATCGCAGCTTTTAATGTCCACAGTGTTTTGCGTCCGCGTGTCAGTTGGATGGATCGATTGCCAGGAATGTCATTAATCTTGCCGATGAGACGCGTTTTTTTAAATGATTCACACTGAACCGAGCCGCGGCGTCGCCCTCGTCACCTGACCCGCTGAGCTCCAATGAGCTGCGGGCGATAAGAGGAGCGCGGCGATCGATCTCCCCGCCGCCGACCGAAGTCCGGATGTTTGGAGCTGCAGCCGTGTTGCTTCCCATGTTAACACGCACATCCATCAGCTGCATGCAGACGCCCCGTGACCTGCTGGGCCTTTGTCACTGGGAGACTCTGCACCTGGTCCCTCTGTGTGTGTGTGTGTGTGTGTGAAGGAGAAAGTTTGTGTGTTTGTGTGCGATGCAGTGTGTACGTGGGAGACTTCATCAATGTGTCAATGTGTGACTTCCTCAGCTCGCGTTCGAGTGTTTTCATGTCACAGGTCAGACTGGGGGAGAAACGGGAGGTTGATGGGATCGTGACATAACAGCCACAACAACCCCCCCCCCCCCCACCCAACACACACACACACACACACACACAGACTCACACACTCCGTTCCGCGCCGAATGGAATGCCATTTTTCAGTCCCGCTCCGACTTTCCTGTTTGAATTAGAGGCGCGAGCATCAGCCTGCTTTGATAAATGGTGTTTTTCCAAGGCCAAAGGATCAAGGCAACTGTAATGCAGGGAAAATTGATGAAGAAACAAAGACAGCAAGAACAAAAGAGGGGGGGTTAAAGGGGGCGGGTGGGGGGGTTAAACCCAGATGCAACACTGAAGTCACTGTGTAAGTGTGTCCGGGGGGCAACAAGGGGCTGAATGTGGGGTGGAAATAAAGGGATAGATGGATTTTTAAGTTGGGTTAAAGGAGAGCAAGGCAGGGGGGGGCGGGGGGGCATCAAGAATGTCTGGAGGCCACTCTTATCTCCCTGAATGGAAGGAATGCGCACACACACGCACACACACACACACACTCAGCAGCTATATTAAGATGTGCACTGAAGGAGAAGAAGCGAGGGCGAATCAATGGGCAGTTTAACACCCATCTTCCTTTAGGGGGACACAAATGTGTGTGTGTGTGTGTTCATGTGGCTTTTTTGTGTAGACGTGCCAAAGCGGGGGGTCGGGGGGGGGGGGTCGGGGGGTGGAGAGGGGGGGCTGCGGGCAGAGAATTAGCCTATGTACCTTTAGCTGCAGGGGACATGGGTGGGAACACACACCCACGCACAACCTCCATCAACACCCCCCTTTGACTCCCGCTGCTCCTGCAGACCCAACCGCCTGGAACCTCCTTCCGTGGGGCTGAGCGGGGGGGTGCGTGTGCGCCTGTGTGCTCTGTGGTGGGGGGTGGGGGGGGGTTTAATGACGGAGCGGCGGGGTGTCCCTAAGCCATCCGTGGGTGTACCTGAAAGAGCACAAACCACCGCCCCCCCCCCCTTTGAATGAGGCTCGGGCTGCTGAAAGGTTTTACGGGGCTGAAAAAAATCCTCCCACCAAACTTCATCCTGAATTGTGTCATTTTCTAGCAGATTTAATGAAGTGCTTTTATGTCATAGTTCATTCGGACGTGACAGGAAGAAGAGCTGCAAAGCTCTGACGTGGTTCAGGTGTTTTCTGCTTTTAAATCATTTTATTTCAACGAGTGAGCTACTCATGTTTCAAAGCAGTTACCCGAAACGAAAGGGTAGAGAGCGCATGTTGGATGAATGTTGCGTCTGTAGATTGCTGGACAACAATCTTCACTTGTTTTCTTTAATTATGGAAGAACTGATTTAAAGATAACAAAGTTTCCATGAGGCTTTAATTCATCATTCAGATGTTACTGAGGAAAAGGGATTAACGTCGTCCTCATGTTCATCCACCGACGTGCACGTTTGAAGGAAGTCGAGTAGCACTCTACGTGAAACATTGTATTGCTATGATGAATGCTGTTATCTGAGACTACAGGTCATGCACTTCTGTAGAGGATCATTAAACATTTCCATTTATCAAAAAGCATTTGGGTTAGGGTTGGGTTAGGGTTAGGGGGTTCCAGTAAAAGTAGAACACGGCACACGGAGTCACATTTCGTCGGCGAAGAGGGAAGGAGCCACTTTGTTTGTTTGTGTTTCCTCCCCTCTGTGACAGCCGGTCCCATCATCCATTAGTAATTAGGAGGCGTCTCCTGAGTGTGTATCCAGATGCCTGCTGAATAAAGGCTCCAGAGGAAACCATAATAAACAATAATCAGACCGAACCGATTGAGACGGTTTAGCCCCCCCCACCCCCGCCCGCTGCGGATACGCACGCACACGTGTGGCCGCCGTTCTTCTTCCTACATGCGCCGCATTTAACGCCACCGGGCACCTGAGCGTTTGACTCCTCGGTCCGACTCCCAGAGACCTCTGAGGCCCTTTGAAGGCCTCGTTTCAGCAGGAGACCAGCCGGGGGGGGGGGGGGGGGGGGGGGGGATTAGTGACTTAGTGACACGCGGAGGGTCGACAATCCCACAACGTGATTAAGTCTCCGGTGAGCGACGCTCAGCGAGGAGGAGAGCTCGTGAGACACCGCGTCCTTTCTGATGGTAAATACGGACGGGACATGCAGCTCAGCAGGAGGGACAAGGAGGGGGGGGGGGGGAGGGCGTCAATAAGGAATGCCAGGCCTCTCTGGCGAGGAAGACGCGGCTGCTTTTGTTTCCCCGCTGTCCTGAGGGCCGACCGCACTGAGCCGCGGTCACATGTCCCTTTTGCACGCCACCCTACCTTCCGGCGTGCGGCGGTGAGGAGTGACATGTATTGATCCGGAGGAAAGCGTTAACACGACCCTTTAGAGGGCTGTTTCTTCTTTCTGGCTTCACACATAAACTCACGTGTTGTGTTTTGGACATACCGCTCATACTTTCAATTCCACATTAAATATTCATCCTGCCTCTCTCTCGCTGTCCCTGTCCAGGCTTTAACGGCGGGTAATGGTCATCTGCCAGCGGCCGGCGGGCCCCCGTCCCCGGCGGCTGCTTTGTGACTGACACCCTCACTGCCATATGGCCACAGTTAACACCGACTTATTGCGACACAGCCTCATGGGACAGGACAATGCAACGTGTGTGAAGGAGAGAGAGAGAGAGAGAGAGAGAGGGAGGCCGACTGGCTCTTAGGGTCCCCACTATCGAGGGAGGGGCTCTGATTTTTCGCAATGAGACACTTAAAGGGGGAAAAGGAAGAAGCCAACGAGCACACGTTGCACTGGAGACGATGTGTTCCCACCGAATGGCTAACCGGTGACACACGCCACAAGATCCCTGATGACTTTTATTACAATACTTCACTCTTGTCAATGCGGAAAACGCGTCACACGGTCCGCCCCCCCCCCCCCCCCCCCCCCACCGGGTTCGTCCTCCACCTCGCTCTCGAGCCGTAGCTCCCCTGCACATTCCCGTATTCGGCGCGCTCGATACCTCGACTGTGTCTGCGGCACATTAAGCTGTGCCCATGCCGGCACTGTGCTGGCTCAGCGCCCCGGGCTAATGGCACACGCAATTGGAACGCGGCCATTTTTTATATTATGGTGTTATTTTTTGATGGAGCTATGAAAATCCTTCCTCCGGTCTTTGTGCTTAGCTAGACTAAACAGAAAAACTGGACCCGTTTTCACGCTGGGCATCGAATGGAATTAACTAGAACAAACACGTTAGTAAATAACAAAAGTAAGGTTGCTCAGTAAAATGGCTAAATTCAATATTGAAAGACAAAATAGAACATCAAATATTTATACTGTAGTTTATCGAAGGGATTTGCTTGGAACATATTTAAGATGAAGTGAGCTTTTTCTCCTGTGTTCACCGAATCACCTGGTGTGAAAGTGTGTTGCGTATGTGAGTGTTCTGGCGTGAGTCATTTACCACCGGCGTGGTGTGATAAATGGCGCCCGTCTCCTGAGGGACGGCGGCCTGGAGGACGAGTCTGACCCTGCGAGGGAGTCGGGTCATCACTAACGGCTGTCACAGCGCCAAGCCGCTCCGCCGACGCCGCGAGGACACGAGACACGAGACGTTGCCCTCGCGTCGCTTCAGAGGGACGCTGGTGTCCTTGTCGGTCGAGCCGGCCGGGTTTTTTCTCATTTTTGCACTTTATTTTTTTTGTGGGGGGGGATTTATGGACACCAGTTTCAGAATGTCTGCGCTGACACGCGCATGTTTTCTTTTGTCAGGTTTATAAATGTTTTCTTCGTTCCACTGGTTTTCTTTACAGACAAAAAGGATTCTCGTGTCCCATCAGATAATCGTTTACCCCAGCAGGTTCTCAGTCATTGTAAGACGGGTTTTCAACTAAAAAAATGATGATTATTAGAAGCTCTGAGCAGCGGACGTACTATGAAGAGCAAGAAGAATAATAACAACGTTGACCTCAATTAAACCAACTCAAACCGAGTTCCGACATCAGGTTAAGCCGGTATGAGATTGCCTAAGCTAACAATATATATATATATATATATATATATTGTTTTAGGAAGCTTCCAATATATATATATATATATATGGGGCTGTCAACATAATTGCGTTAATCTATGCAATTTATGTTGCCGAGATTACAGCAAGAAAATATTTTAACGTACTTTTGTTTACTTCCGGAAGTAAACCGGAAGTTGACCGCGGAAACGAAACGGCCGCTAGCTGCAGTCAGTTACAACAAGATGGAGAGAGCTTTGTGCGTTGGAAGTAAAACAGATAGAGGCGCGACGCACAGCGAAGAACTGCAGAGGAGTTACTGCAGATACTGCAACAGAAGGGGGGGGGGCGAGACCACTTAAAGCACCGCTATGCTGAGTAGCTGCTAGGCTAAGCTAGCCGCTAGGCTGCTTCCGTCTCCGCATCTGAGGTGACCCTGCGCGGCGCACAGTCTGCAGAGGACCACCACCGTGTGACGTCCTGACAGCGCTAATATGTTTCTATTGATGGACCAAACTAAAGGATCTCCCCTCTCAGGCCCTGATGGGAGCCTTTAAAAAGATGTCTGCCAACATCCAGTGTGATCCGCTGAGTGGATCCATTCCAACGCCTTGAAGCGGATGTGTTCAGCGGGACGTTGCCGTTGTTCAGCACCTCCCGAACCTCACAACGTCTTCCAGCCAGTGAGACAGCCGGAGGTGGGAAGCTGCCCCCTAAAAGTTTTTATTTTTTATTTTCACACATTTCACAGCCAGTTAAGTACAATTCGGTGTGCACGTTGTTGCTGAACAACCTTCCTTTATCTTTGCACGGCCCACCTGCCCTCACTTCACATCAACCTCTGTCATCGCGTCCGTCTCTCTCCCCGCCCCCCCCGCCCCTCCCCACCCCCCCGCCATCCCCTGATGGCCCCTCCCACAATCGGCTTGTCATTCCTTCACTCCCCTAAATGCGCCGCGGCGGCGCAGCATTGTTGCAGATTTCATACGTGTCACGCGGCACAATCGCGCCAGTGGCGCCGTGAGCGGATTCCACGCGGAGCCGCTGGGATTCGTTGGGGACACAAAGAGGCTGTCAGCTCGGTTTGGCCGTCGACTCCAACGCTCTTATTAGCAGATGAAGGATGTGACAGTTCCTTTATCATCAACGCGTTGGAGAATACTTTGAGGATTAGCTCATAATCTTTCTATTTCGCCAAAGTGTTCATTTACAGCTTTTAAATAAAGGTTTACAGCGAGACGTCATTCTTGTGTATCGGTTTAAACGAGTTGATTTGCGCCGTAAGCCACTCCACACACGAGGAATGCTGATTGCGGGTTTTTGGTCGGACTGGAGTGACCTCTACGACCTTTGTGTAAGTGACCTCTGTAGCTTCTCATGACTCCCAACTCGGCCTGTTGTATTATGTTTTTCGTCACAGGAAGTTTCGCGTGTAACACGACACAAAGTCACGTCAGCTCAGCCTGCTGTCAGAGCCGAGAGCCGCGTTCTGAATCCACTCAATACACACAACGCGCACACAAACGCGCACAGTGGGCCGCTATCAGAGCGGCAGCGGCGCCGGGCTGAGTGCCAGCAGCCAGTCGGGACGCACAGCTTAGTCGGGCTTTCGGGGGTCACCGTGCCAACGCAAACCGAGTCAGCGGGCCGCTGGGAGTTTCCACCTTCTGGTTTGTTTTAAAGGAACCCGACTGCGGAAGGCAGCTGACCTGTGAAACCTTCCCGACCCTTTTGTGTCTCCTGTGATTGGGAGAAAAAAGGGTTCTGGATCCGGGGATTCAGCGAAACACGTGTTCTTCTTCTGAAGAAGAGTTTATAGATTTTATGTATTGATATAAATTTACTTAAAAACGTTCCTTTAATGACGTTTCTGTGTGTTTTCTTGTCATTTCCAAGAGGAAGTAGTTTGATTCCAGCAAATGTATCTAGTCTGTATGTCTTTAATGTGGCTTTGTGTCATTTCCCTTCTTCTGCAAACGTCCCAGCCGTCAAAACACAGTTCTGGGCTCTGTGGTTGATGACTGTTGTGGTTTGCAAATGTGTGTGTGTGTGTGTGTGTGTGTGTGTGTGTGTGTGCAGGCTCCTCTGTAATTACTCCATTGTCTCAATAGCCGGATGTCCAGCGAGCCTTTCACCTCTGCTGAAGAGCAACGCACAACAAGTGCGAGTGCGCGCGCGTGTTGACCGTCGGCACGGTGACCGTCGGCGCGGTGACCGTCGGCTCTGTGCTGACGCATCTACAAGCTCCCTTCCATCCACACGTCTTTATTTATTTGTGTGTTCAGCACTACGAACAATCCCTTCCAGAATGTTGAAGCCGCTAATGGGTCTTTGTTTCCGTTTTTCCGGCCTGAAGCTGTAATGTTTTTCTTCCCTTTCCGACCCTCAAAAGCCCCCTTTTTCCACCGCACGAAAAAAAAACCCAGCATCCAGCTTCACCTTTGGTGGGAAAGTCCACCTTCTTTCCAGGGACAAAACATCGATGGCAACGATCGGCTGCGGCTCAGACTGTCAGAGATGGAAACACGACGGAGGCGCTAATAACGATGATCGGAATGATAAGTGAGACGTCACACGGGTCTTTAAATAAATACTGATTACTTTAAGAACGGCTGGGTTAAGTTAGAGATGAGGAAAATAAGTACAAGCAGCACAAACCATCGGTCTTTTGCGGTGTATTAAATATAGAAAGAAGACAAAGGAAATGAACGAGGTGGACTAAATGCATTGGCCTCCAGTTTGAGTGAAACCGACACAAAGAAGCTGTGCGCGTGTGTGCGTGTGCGTGTGCGTGCGTGTGTGCATCTGCTGCTCAGAGGTGGCGTTGGATGAAATGGCCGGCTCTCCAGTGACCCCGCCCCCATCCGTCATGGCAGGTAAACAGCCCCCCCGTCACCCGCTGACACTCCACCATCACCTCAATGCGCAGAGTCACGGGTGGGCTTCCGCGGAAGATCAAGGACACACACACACAACTTTAATAATCTCTTTCACTATTAATACTTTGGTATACGTGCGCACACACACACACGCACGCACACACGCAGACACACAAACGTTTCCTCCTCTCTGTGAGGTCGCTGTGGGGTGCGAGGTGCCCGGCAGTTTGTTGTCGCGTTTATGACAACAGTGATGGGGTCTTCCGCCACCTGGCTTAGATTAGCACCCGGCGCCAGATGTATCTTTTTCTGCAACCCGCACGCGCGCACACACACGCACACAGACACACACACACACAAACACAAACACACACACAGACACACACCGCGTCAGGCCCGTTCCACTGAGGGAGGGTTGGCAGGGCGGAGATAGTTGAGCTGGGCAGCCAGAGAGCGGTCCGAGCCGTGACATGCGTGATCGAATGAGGCCTTCCCGACCTCCTGCAATAACAACCCCCCACCCCCCCAACCGGGGGACGGCTCTCATGCCTCAGAGGCGGCTCCACACGAGCCATTTACCTGGTTTCGGGCTTAATATTCGTGGCTGCATACTAGTGCTGCCAGTCGGGAAATGGAACTTTTTGAACGTTACGTTGGAAAAAGAAATCGGGGTATTTATTTAAAACCCTTTTCTAGAATGCCAGCAAAACCATCTCCATTCAGGGGGGGCGAGGGGGGGGTAGAGGAGGCGGGGGGCTGCTTTGAAGGTTTGGTCCATGTAGTGTAGTCTGCTGACTGATGAAGGTCATCTGACGAGAATGAATGTTTCAGAATAGCATCTGATGGACCTCGAGTTTTAAAAGTACACAGACAGGCCTTCAAATACAATCCCAAAGAACTATTCTGGGGGAAAAAACGAGTGAAGAAATGCAAACGTAAAAGAAGTGGAGGCCAAACGAGTTGAGTTGAGTGTGGTTTTGTGAGCTTCTTGTGAAACGGTGGTTACACTTTGGGTTTTACATCAGATGAGACACCGCATGTTAAGATGTGCTGGTAGGTGGAGGTTTTATCCTTAGACATGCTAGCTCTTTCCCTAGCGTTCATAGCCTTAACGCTAAGCTACGCTAACTATCAGCTGGTTCCTGGGAAATGTTTAACGTACAGACGTGAGAGTCTGTTGAGCGGTGAGAGGTCGAGTGGGTGTGTTTCAAACCACAGGGACAGTCAACGTGTCCTCCCACAAATGTTCGCCGCACCAAAAAAAGATGCCGACAACGTTGACTTCTTTCACGCGGGGGAGCAAGGAGCAATCTTCATTACAATATCTAGTAAATATCTTGCGTTCTTGTTTTGTCTTCGTCAGGAGCTGATATCTGCATACTTGAAACCGTTTGAACAGACTAAACAAAAGGGCTTCAACGTTCACACCGCTCACATAGTCACATGGTGATAGCGTGCAACTGACATTTATTAAGAGACAACGTGTGTGTGTGTGTGTGTGTGTGTGTGTTTTCCACCCCCGGCCTCACATCTTTCAAGCCGGCCTGATTGTGTGTATCGACACCAAAGTGAGGGTCATCTTCAAATGACCGTCTCTCACCTGGCAAACGCAACGAGGCAATGGACAGGCAATGAGAGAAGCAGGAGACGCAACAAAAAGGTTGTGGACGTCAATGGATTTCCTTGTAAGCCTTCAAAAGTAAAGACGGATGGCAGTGATCTCATGCTGCTTAATAACTCCACAGTGGGAGTAGAAATATAAATAACGTCACTTGGCTGTAGAAAACAGAAAGAAAAGCTGATTCCACTCACTTCTCTCCGCAGAAAAGAGATCGTAATCCTGTGTTTTTTTCTTTGAATAGGAATTAACCCCATTTTATGCTTCCAATGCAACTTTACCCAACAGTAAAGATTTAAAGGGAAAGGGGGACGTGATACTGACTAACTACCAAGGGGAGAACAAACGCACCACTTGTAATAGTCACAAAGGTTGTGGACTTTGGCACCGATTTTGCCCCAGAAACGGTCTCCCTGCCTCAGTTGCCCCCCCCCCCCCCCCCCCCCCCCCCCTCCCCGTTCCCCCACACCTCTGCTCGCACACCGGCACCGATGCGCAACTCGTTATCAAGTCGTTAGTCCTCATTGATCTCTGAGAGCTCCTGTCTAAAGCCCCCCACCGCCCTCCATTCCCTCCACATTAACACTCCACCGACGGCCAGGGGTCTGATCCAGGATCAGCTTCCCCACACGCCCCCCCAAAGACACAGTCGGGTCTGTTCGGTGGTTTCAAACCTATTGTGAGGCCCCCTCCGATTAGATGAGTCTGATCTTTTTTTTCTCTTTGATCTTGTATAGGATACTTTTACCTCATCGGGTCTCAAACCGCTAAGTACGAAACCATCTGAGAAAGTTGGAGGTGAAATGTCTCTGTAGTGCGTCTCAGAGACACTAGAAGGGCCCCCAGTCACTGGCTCACAAGCCAAAAGACTTGATTGTATGGTTTCAATCAGCGGACACTATCCCGTGAAGTGAGGAAGAACTGGTCTCCGGTCAGTTTCACACCATAAACGTCCTCCCATTAGTGAGCGCTGACGACAGACAATGTGGACCAGGTAACACCTGAAATATAAATCACCATCAAAGACCAGCAGGCTGCGAGGGCGCTGCTGCGAGGTCGTTATCAGCTCGCGAAGAGGCGATGGGAGGTCTGGGAAAGGGGGGCGTGGGGCCGTGGGGGGGGGACAAGGGGCGCTGAGATCTCGTTGACAGGTAGTGTTGACGTGTCTTGTTCTTTGAAGAGACTGCGAGGTTCCCGCGTCGCGGCCCGACGGTGTCGGAAGTAAACGAGCGTCTCTCACGGAGCCGTGTGGCAGGAAGTTCTTGACATGTTGTGATGTCTTCATTTTGACTGAGGTGGGGGGCGGGGGGGGGGCAGGCGGGGAAATAACACCACGTGCAATCTCACCCCCCCTCCCCCGGCCGTCAGAAGCGGACAACGCTGCGGACGAGTCGTTGGGTAAAAACGACCATCTGGAGCTCGAACTGTGATCTCTGACGCGAGCTCCAAACATCTGCCGCTGTAAACGATCCAAGTCAGTGAGGAGAGAAGTCTCACGTCAGAATCAGCACGGCGGCTGAAACCACCTGACTGTCTTTTACACGCTTTTTAATGGCGTCTCTTCGGCGACGTTGTTGCCGCGGCGCAGAAGCATCGCTGGAACAGTTTCATAAACCAACCGACTCGCTCGAAGCGGTCCGCGTCTCGGCGCAGAGCGACCTTGACTCTTGACGCTTGGGCGGTTACCGCGACGACAGGGCCTGTAGGCTCTGCATGGAGTGGGGGGAGGGGGGGGGGAAGGGGGCCCGAACCAATAAGGGCTCCATATTAGCGGGCTCTGAGTGAAACAGTCAGCTGCAGTGTTTCAGGGAAGCAGCGGAGCTTTAACACGTACTGTGACGCCCTGCCCGGCTTCCTGCTCTGGATTACATGCAGGCTTACACTACAGAGGACACGCACACACACACACACACACACACACACACACACACACACACACACACACACACAAACACACGCACACACACACACGAACGCTGAGACCTTTTTCTCTTCTCAATGTCAGCCTCCCCGTCTCCTCCACCGCTTCCCACCGACTTGCACATTCACATCAGGGTTCTCCAAACCGCCGCGTGTTGCGTCTGCTCGTGCACACGCCCACTCACACACAGAAACACTCACGGACACGCACACGTGTGCGAAGGCCTCCAGGCTGTTTCACGTTCCACTAAATGTGTACTTGTTGTAATCTCTTTGCAAGTGTTATTTTTAATGGACAAAAACAGAAAAACACCTGAAGCACCGAGCATTAGTGATACAAAACCCTGCCTTTCAGAACAGTTATGATAGGCCTTGGCGCGCACACACACACACACACACACACACACACACACACAGACGTCACATGTGCACCCTTTTTGTTACATATTAGAGAACTGGTAATGGAAAGCCCCCCCACCTTTCCTATGAGTGCTGGCCTCATTTCAGTAATTACCGTGTGGTAGGTGTAATGGAAGCCTTCCCCCTGGAGCGACACGCAACGGTGTGCGTGAGCACACACTCTTGCAGTCACACGTAGGGTCTGTTCTCCCTCCCCCCCCCCTCCGTTCATCTGCACTTTGCAAAACACACACACACATGTATGCCATCTGTCTGTTATCAGCATGTCTTGGCCCGACATACCTGCCGTCTGCAGCCGGGGTCCCAGAATGCTGACAGATAAGCCTGTGTGTGTCTGTGTGTGCACGCCAGTCGAGCATCAGTGTGTGTCTGTGTGTGCACGCCAGTCGAGCATCAGTGTGTGTCTGTGTGTGCACGCCAGTCGAGCATCAGTGTGTGTCTGTGTGTGCACGCCAGTCGAGCATCAGTGTGTGTCTGTGTGTGCACGCCAGTCGAGCATCAGTGTGTGTCTGTGTGTGCACGCCAGTCGAGCATCAGTGTGTGTCTGTGTGTGTGCGCCAGTCGAGCATCAGTGTGTGTCTGTGTGTGCACGCCAGTCGAGCATCAGTGTGTGTCTGTGTGTGCACGCCAGTCGAGCATCAGTGTGTGTCTGTGTGTGCACGCCAGTCGAGCATCAGTGTGTGTCTGTGTGTGCGCGCCAGTCGAGCATCAGTGTGTGTCTGTGTGTGCACGCCAGTCGAGCATCAGTGTGTGTCTGTGTGTGCACGCCAGTCGAGCATCAGTGTGTGTCTGTGTGTGCACGCCAGTCGAGCATCAGTGTGTGTCTGTGTGTGCACGCCAGTCGAGCATCAGTGTGTGTCTGTGTGTGCACGCCAGTCGAGCATCAGTGTGTGTCTGTGTGTGTGCGCCAGTCGAGCATCAGTGTGTGTCTGTGTGTGCACGCCAGTCGAGCATCAGTGTGTGTCTGTGTGTGCACGCCAGTCGAGCATCAGTGTGTGTCTGTGTGTGCACGCCAGTCGAGCATCAGTGTGTGTCTGTGTGTGCACGCCAGTCGAGCATCAGTGTGTGTCTGTGTGTGCACGCCAGTCGAGCATCAGTGTGTGTCTGGGTCCGTGCGCTCGTCCAGAGGAGCTCCCACGTTCTGCTCGGGGAATCTCAGGTTGACTTTGTATTGATGCAGAAAGTCCACAAATATGAAACGTTCCGGTACACGTGAGCCTGTTGTCCTCTGAAGTCCCCAGAAAGTGAGCAAATCAGATAGTGAGATTAAAATGACTTATTTCTTGCATAATTTACCCGTTAAAAGGATGCAGATAAACGGCACAGAGGCACAAAAATAACACATTCAAGGCAACGAAATGAAGCGTTACCTGCAGACAAGATGAGGTTTCATTGTCAGACAATTAAAAAAACAGCACTCTAAAACTATAAAGAAGCAGCGGACAAAGACATCGGCGCTTCCCGGATGCTCATACAACGCGCACGAAGACGCCGCGCCGCTGGAAACCGCCGTAGAAACGAGAACAAGGAAGACGGCAGCGAGTCAGCGTAAGAAGCAAAGGGAGACGAAGGCTCATTTCCGTTGTGACTACGCTGGAAAAGCATCGGCGAGGTTGTTCGGAAGACGGAAGTCGGAAGATGTGTGTTCAAAGTTGGTCTGACGTCTTAAGATTCTGGCCCGTCGACCTCGGAAAGGAACCATTTAAAAAAAAAAATTCCACAAATGCCAGAGCAAGTGGCGTTCTGCTGTCAGGCAGATTCTAGTGATGCGATGCCTGGATGAAAAAACTTTGGCCCAACGTCCGGCTTGGACTCAAAGGGGAACTGATTTGATTCCGGTGGCCGAAGGAAGAAATGATATGCTAATTCTGGAAGATCCCGTATAGTCGTCTGCATTATATTCCCTATTATCAAGAACGTAACGCACAGTTTGTATCTTCAATGAACTCTTTTCTTTCCCAAATCGTACACACACACACACACACAAACACACACACACACACACACATGGTGCTGGGAGGTGGGTGACTCTCCTCAGCGACTCTCAGTAATAAAAGTCGAGCGCGATTTGAAAAGGCCCCATTGTGGCTTCATTCTGTTTTTCCACGAGGGGAGCATTCCTCCCAAATTGGACAAAAGAATTTTAATGGGGCGGCTAATGGACTGTGATTAGATAGGAGAACAGGGAGGGGGGGGGGGGGGGGGGGGGTAGGTGGGCAGGATGGGGATCTAAACACTGCGATGGGGGAGCGGGGGGGCTTGAGTTTCATTCATCCAGAGAGAGAGGGCGATGGGCCAGGAGATTACCCCATTTACCTGCAACCTTTGAGCGGGGAACTGGAGAGGAGCCTCGGGGGGCAGTCAAGGGGGGGGGGGGGGGGTATTGCAGAGGTTAGGTTGCGAGTGGGGGGGGGGGCACGGGGGACTCCACTCCAAAGGTATATATCCGTACGTATAGTGGCGGGGTGGATGGAAGCCCACCTGCTCTCCGCTGTGAGTGGACTCAGTGTGTCTCGAGTGGCTTCATGCGGGTCCACTCACTGCAGGACTGCACACAAAACACAGCACCGGGGCTACGGTCATGCACTATGTATGTACATATGCACTATGTACAGCTCCGCTACAATGTGAATAGAATTTAGATTGACAGCCGGGACGCTACTGAAAACAAGTTGAATTTGACTTTATCGTAAAACACTGTTGACTCTTGCTTCTCTGCTCTGCTGGACGTGTTGGCGTGTTGCACAAAGCCTCTTCAGGGTTGCAGGTACAACGTGGGACTTCGCAATCGACACGCCGCCACCGTCACGCAGAACGACTTGCGAGATCGGCGGTTCTGTAAAGTCTCCACACCTGCTGTTCAAATGTCTTTGAATGGCTTTACAAGTTGCAGAAGGCGACTCGTTCAGGGCTCCTGACGCAGGATGCAGGATGCAGGATGCAGGATGCAGGATGCAGGGTCGCACTCGCACCTTTGACGTGTGGATTTCGCCACAGAACTTAGAGCAAAGACAAGACGAGACAAGACAAGGACCTGGTCCTTCCCACGACAATTTGTTGTATATTTAAACACGCGGGTCTGTTTAATGTTGCTGAATGTGCACCACTGAATGCGAATTCAAAGACTGGTGTCTAAACTAATTGTGCCACTTTAAAGCTTTTTTTGAATTAGTTTTGGAAAAAACACAAAACGCCAATCTGTTTCTGTGTAACTTATTGACATGTTAATAATCATTGCCGTGTTTGCCCGCTGCCGTGCCTCCCACGACGCGGCGCCGTGTGGCGTCTGAGAAAGGTCACCGGGGGTCACGGGCCGAGGTGGAGGGAGCAGGGTGGCGTCTCTTTATCATCCACCTGCCCGAGCCAATGATTAGCCGGCTACTGTTGACTTTGCATCCATTAAACAGCGTTAATGTGGTCTGGGGCCCCAACAATTTGGGACTTAATGTCCCTTGAGGCCGCTTTTCTACGTTGTGCGCGGCTGTGCGTAAATCTCACACTTAGAAGTCAACATAAAGGTTTTTGTGTAACTTGTTGAAGATCAACTGGGAATATAATGTGCGTTTCCCCCCCGAGGTGAAATACTGTCTGTCTTCACGGGTGCACACACAGCAAACAGGTAACTCTAGTCTTACCTTATCCCTGTGCAGATAAACACACACACACACACACACACACACATACGCAAACACACACACACCCAAACACACAGCCTTTCTTTCCAAATTGGATGGAGACGCCTCCATGCCATATTTACATAAGTAATAACAGGCGGCTGCTGCCGGGCCGCGGCTCCCATCTCACAGCACAACGTGGGTAATTGCTATTTTGCCACTGAGGTGCTACCTGTGTGCTTAGGTTTGTGTGTGGTGTTGTGTGTGTGTGTGTTGTTGTGTGTGTGTGTGTGTATGTGGGGAGGAAATGGTGTTGGAGTGGTGTGTTTTTATTGGAGGATTTTTCTCTGCATGTGTGTAAGCATGTTTTGGCTTCTTCCTCCTCCTCCTCTTCCTCTTGTCGTCGGCGGCACACGTCTGTGTGATTGTTTGTGTGTCTTTGGGGTCCGGTGGGACACGGCGGGCTGCATCTGCTCAGCTTGATGCCGCCGTTTGCCATCCCCTCCCTCCCCTCCCTCCCCCTCTCCTCTCTCCCCCAGCAGTGAGCTTGAATGCTGGTTTTCGAGCAAACATGGAGGCAGCTGTCAGTCGCTGTGGACTCAGTGTTTGTATGTGTGTGTAGTTCCTGCACTTACTTAACATTACAGAAAGGATACATTCACATACATCATATTAGAAGTTATGTCGGAGAAGTATGCGGCTAATGTGTGTGTGTGTGTGTGTGTGCGTGTGTGTGTGTGTGTGTGTGTGCGTGTGTGTGTGTGTGTGTGTGTGTGTGTGCGCGTGTGCTTGTCACCCTCAGTGGTCTCGACAGCTCTCTCCCACTTTGTGCAGCTCAATAGGCTGTCGGGACGCCATAGCAACCGGCCCACCTTTAGCTGATTACCATGCTCGGCCCTACTTCACCCACATCCTCCATCAGCACCCGTGGAGCGAGTGCAGCCTGCAGGAGGAAGAGGAGGAGGAGGAAGAGGAGGACAGGGGAGAGCAGCTGGTCTGAACAAAATATTTTACCTTTCCTTTTTTCTGTACGAGGCACTGTGGGAGTATATCTGCGTTCATATATTATTGAACATTGAACAAATAAAAACGTGTGTTTGTCTCTGACCTCTGTGTGTCGTTGCGTTGTCAAACTTCCAACGGTTGAATTCCCGTCACAAACGAGGGACGAGACGAGAGACTCGCCGCTCTTCTGTTTTTTCCTTCCCCGTTGCTCGCATCAGTCTGCGTAACGAATGAGCAGATTTATGAGCTCAATCACTTAAAGTCGGCACAGCGGGCCGATGAATCATCGCCTCGCTCTTCTGCTGGACTCTCGCTGGTTGTTGTGACGCCGAGCGCCGCGTGGCATTAAAGACGAGGGTGCGCATCGCACCTTCCTGTTGTACGAGTTAGTCAGAGAGTCTCACCCAAAGGCCAAGCGCTCATTGTGTGCTCGCAAACTCCCACTCGACTTCTGTGCTTTGCTTCGCTCTCGCTGAAGCGCAGGAGGAGGTGACCTCGCTTACTCACCGTGTGACCGCGTGACGCTCGCGTCGCCGTCTGTGCTCTGAGTCGCGACCCCGCATGCAAAGCGCCGGGCGGGACGGCGCCGCCTTCCAACGACGGAATACGACACAACGTCACGAACGAGCCACGTGCGCATCACTGCCGCGCCGGAGGCCCGAGGTAACGCCACGCAGGCGCGCGCCGGTCGTCTTTCTCTTTAAGTGTGACGATTAGGAAGCGCTACGAAGCGGCCGACGCCGCGCCCATGAATTCACATGGAGACGCCATCATCTCCCCCAGGGCGCATTCCCTGCGCGCGACCCTTCACGTGAGAACCGCACGGCGGCCTGGAGTTGCGGCTGATTTGTAGCCGGTGTCGACACTTTGAGCGCTGAGTGACTGTGGAGCTCTGGAGGCATCTAACGGCTGCAGCTTAATCTGCCAGCCAGATGAGAGTTTTGCTGGATCGTTTCTCCCCCCTCCTCCCCCTCCCCCCCCCCCCCCCCCCCTCCCCCAACAACCCACAAGAACGACAACAGAACAGTCGGATAGGCGGGTTTTCATTGACTCAAGGCTGCGTGGGAGTTTTAGCTTTAGCATTAGCATCTGGGAACGTTGTCCTTGATAATAAACGGGTAAACTCGGATAGGAAAGCACCCGTCCCATGGTGTGGGGAGGTGTGGGGGGGTTGTGGGGGGGTTTGGGGGGGTTGGGGTTATGGTGTGTATCGCTGTGCACACCATAACACCAACCCTGAGCAGTATTTCCAGTCCAGTGGGTTTCCCTTTCTGCTCGGCGTCCTCAGACTCCCACTCGCTGTGACCTGCGTGGACCGTCTCTCCCTGAGCGTGGAGGGGGGGTGGGGGGGGCGAGGAACCACGCGTGAAGCCGGGGGTCCGAAGGCGGAGGGCAGGGCCCGTAGCCCGCTGGGGTCACATGGCCAGCAGGAGGGACTTTACGGGGGCTTTAGGGGCAACAATGGCTCGAACTGTATTCAGGGAGAAGCTGAGAAAGGAAAGAGGGGGCGAGTGGGGGGAGGGGGGGGGGGGGGGGGGGGGGGGGGGGGGGGGGTTCTCCGACACAGACATTTGTTTAGTCAGCCAATCCTTGAGCCGGCCGACAGCAGCTTGAAGTTTCTAGGCGAAATCTGAAAGACTCCAAAGCACCAGATGTATTTGTTTAAGTGGATATTTCATTTAAATGCTTGAAGAGAATTCAGGACATAATTAAAATCACAAAGTTAAAATCTACATTAGAGAGCCAAACTGTAGACATTCAATATCGCATCGAACTGATACAACAAAAAGAATTGAATACAGATGATATTTCCCTACTAATATAACACATTGGCAGCAGTGAACAAAACGTTGGACCAACATCACGTCTGCATTTCCAAAATCTCAGTAAACAACGACGCGTTTAACATTTTTGAATCAGTTCCGCGGCGTCGTGTTCTACAGTCTAAAGTTGTTGCTGCTCTCCTTCTGGAGATGAAGGGTATCGATGTCTCCTTCTAACATGCTCAACAGCAACGCTTCTCATGCAAACACGCATAAAGGATACAAATGGACTACACACTGGAAAAACACACATATCCCATCATGAGCAGTCTACTGACACGTTGACGACAGCAGCGGACGTTCGGGGGAGGAAAGGAAGCCGTGAGCGTCCTCGCCGATAACCGAGAGAGAAAGCTGCTTCTGATACGACTCCGCTGAACGCACAACTTAAAACAACCAAGATATTAACGTGTGAGTCCCAAATGCACAGCAAGTTGTCCGGCGGCACAAGTTTGTGTGAGTTTGTCTCAGCGGGCTGGCGTGTGTGCGTGTGTGCGTGTGTGCGTGTGTGCGTGTGTGTGTGCGTGCGTGCGTGTGTGTGTGTGTGTGTTTGCTGCAGCCGAGGACTCGGCGTCGTGGTGCGTGATTGGCACACAATGCAGATGTGTGGGCAGCAGATGCCATCTGGAGAAAGGGGGAGTGGGCTGGGGGAGGAAGGGAATGGGGGGGGGGGCGTGTATGTGCGTGTGTGTGTGTGTGTGTGTGCGTGTGTGTTCTCCGCCGCGTCACCCTAAAAGAAAATAGAAAAAAAGCGGGCCGATGGTTTTGACAGGGAGATAAAGGAAACGATGGGAGTGTAATCAATCAAAAACGCTGTGACAGAAATAAAAGGAAGACAAGAGACACAATCCTCCCACTCGCACACCGTCCCGCCCGCCATCACAGCCCGCCGTTGTCGGGCCGCGAAACCTTTTATTTTTCATTTTTGCCACTAGTTGAGAAGATCCAAAGTGGCCCAGCAGGTGTCCCGCTGGCCTTTTCCTCCCTTGCTTGGTCTCAGGTGGTAAAAATGGGAGAAATCATCTGGGTTTTTCTGCACAATCAATGTCCGATCGGACAATCTCGGTGGAGCACCAGGTGCCGGCTGGAAAAGTTCAGCAGGGCCGACCGCGACCCCACAAAGGAGCACGTGTTGACCTATCGTAGGGCGATGCGCCATGCGGATCCGTAGCTGCACCGCGTCAGTAGAAGCGCTCACGGTGGCGCGTCTCTTCCCGCTGACATCGGCCCCAAACGAACGGAAGAGACGTTTCCTTGCATGGGCGGTGATAAATACGGCGTAGCCAAGTTTCGGGAGCCCGGGGTTGGTGTGACAGCTACAAAAAGACGTGGCAACTGCAGTGCTTGGGATCTGCCAAATGTGCACGCTAGAGGCTACGGATAACGTTTCCACACAAAGACACAGGCATATCTTTGTGCGTACGTATGACTCCGCAGTGAGCCGAGAAGAAAAGGGGGCATTCAGTCACCTGAGTGTGAGGAAAACGCCTCAGAGTCTCAGCATGACCCAAGATCAGAGATCCAAAATGAATGCGACCTGATTTAAATGTTAAAGATATCGAGTCCACATCGTACGGAGGAGAATATTAAGAGCCGCCGGCGATACATGCAGGGGCGGAGTTCTGTTTTTAACTTCCTGCCCTCGGAAAAGAGCAGGAAGCGATGCCCTGTAGGCAGGGGTGGATTACTGAGGCCCAGGGGCCCCCAAAGCCTTCACCCCCCCCAAAGGACACAGAATTACCACGAGAAAAACACGAGGAGACTAAAACGAGACACAAAAACTGTACAGAGACCAAAATGTCCAAGAAATTCAAAAAGGCTGCAAAGAGACCAGCAACAAAACACCTGTACGAAAGGTACAAAGCAACTGCAAGGACAACAACAACAACAACAACAACACAATTAAAAAAGACAAACTAGAGGACACACATACGGTAAGAAACAAAGAATTGTGGGACCGACAGAAGACCTGTGCGGGAGGACACAAAAGAGCCACAGCACCCAGGGAAGAACCGCAGAACCGCAGAACCTCAACACAGCTGGCTTCTGTGGAACACCAGAGACAACGCCGCCTTTGTTCGGAGAAAGGGCCGAAGAAGCCGCGTCCGCTCCTGCACAGCGCTTCGCCTCGCGGCTTCGCAGCAGCAGGTCCGCTCCGTGGCCTCGTGGTGATGGACGGATCATCGCGCGCACGTAAATACCCATAAAGCCTTGATAATAATGGAATGATAGCGAGGGACAATAATCCAATAAACGCTCACCGTCTATCGTAAAAGAAGGCGCTGTCAATTCCCTCAGAGTGCAGTAGCATGTAATGGTATGGAGGTCACGCTCCTGCTTGTTCTTTAATCCAATTCTGGAAGCAGAACAGGCGCCCACGCCTCCGCTAGGTGGCGACCTTGCTCCGATGCCGGAACCCGTTGCTCAGCGCTGCCGGATCGGCAGCAGCACACAGAGGACGCGCACCGATGGTTGTTTGCACTCATACTGATACATAGTTGAGTTGTTTATTCTCAGTTAAAGTTAAGGAAGCTGTGATTTGTGTCGACCTCATTTCCTAAGCATATCCGACCCCCCCAACAGTACGTCGCCTTTGTACCTGCATGGCGAACGCGGATCCATCTCACACTGTCCCCATCTCCTCCTATCTGTGGCGGGTGTTAACTGGTAACCGACGGAGTGCGTATTCAGAAGGGGTGTGCATGGAGGTGGGGGGTGCAGTTAATGATTTAATGCCCCCCCCCCCCCCGCCTCTTCCACTATACGTTGCGCGTCAGAGCGCACATGAGAATAGACCCGCCTCCTGGTTGTGGTGCGCTCGTTGCGTCTCTCCTCCCTGTTCGCTTCAAACCCATATTCCACTGGGAGAGAGAGGGAGGGAGGGAGAGAGAGACAAGTGAGTGAGTGAGTGGGTGGGTGAGAGAGAGAGAGAGAGCGAGAGAGAGCGAGAGAGAGAGCAGGACCTGGGAGAAGAGCAGCGAAAGAAAAATAGGAAAAACGGAACAACGACACAAATGGCACTCATGGCAGGGATTTTGTTCACGGCCACCTTTCTCGTTTTTGGGATTTCTACGTTTGTCTCGCCGGCTCGGATTTACCCCCCCAATGAAGGTAAGGTTGGGAAACGCGGCCGGCCGCGGGACTTCGGGACCTCATCCCCGCTCGGTGCCCCCCCCCCCCCCCCCCCCCCCCCTCCTCCTCCGCTGTCTGTCTTGGCTATAGTTGCGATAAGTAACAAACAGCCGACGGGCACCTTTACGCGGAGACTTTTTTTATCTGCGCGCAACTGGAACGCGAAAGCGGCTCCAAAATGCGCAGCGGCCGCTTCTCGGGCTCCGGCTCGCAGCTCGCGATGCCTAAAGCCCGGGAGCAGGATAACCTGCAGCCCCCGATACGCGCTGATCCGGGGGGGGGGGGGGGGGGGGGGTCAAGCCTCTCCGCGCTTAATAAGAAAAACAAACTAAAAGAAGACTGAGGCCCATTTGACGGACCCGCTCGTTACGTCTCATTTGGAGACTCGCTCCCGATGTCACGGTGTTTTTTTTTGTTTGTTTTTTGGTGTAAGGTGATTTACGGGAATGGCAAGATAACGAAAGGTTCAAATGTACTGTTCGGTACTCCCGGATTTAAGAACAGTTAAAAAAAACACAAATTACAGCTGATATTTGCTTTTTTCTGTGATTCGCTGAGGTTCGGGGACTGGAGCGGCGCTGCTCGGGTTCCGGGCCCGCTGCGTCCAGCCGTGGACATGTTGCACTAGTAATACATGAAGGGCTTTAGTGGGTCTAAACCCCGGCGAAGTTAAATATGAAACAAATGTTCAGAATCCCGAATCATTTATAACACTGACTTGCGTAACGGACTTATTTAAAACATCACGACCGAGCAGCTGATTGAGCTTTACACGGAATTATTCAAAAATAAATTAAAATAATGATGAAATAACCCCGTTTTGTTCGCGTTCTGCAGGACGCGTGTCGGTCACTCGGAGCCGTTTAAACTGCGTTTGTTCTTCAACCACCAAGTTTTTGCACACGGCTCCCCAATTGACTCGAATCACATCAAATATGCTCCTCGCCGACGAGATGGAATGTGATTACTTCAAAGACATTTGGGAAAGGACATTTGTCTTTTGCAAAAACTAGTGAAATCAATCGGACCGACGCGCGTTTAGCGCAGCGGGGAATTCCGCAGATTCACTGTCCCGCAAATAAAATCTGCAGTTTTCACGGTCTCTGTGGACCGACATTCATCATGGGAAATATATTTTCAGTCACTATAATCCACGCTTGTTTTGGGAGAAATCCGAATTAACCCATATTTCCTCTCCGGAGTGTCCCATTTAAATGTCCGCTCACTTCTCCCATTCTTGTGTTCCAGTCACGTTATTGGACTCCAGATCCGTACAGGGGGAGCTGGGGTGGGTGGCCAACCCAACAGAAGGAGGGGTAAGTACCGCAAAAGAAGTGCCCCCTTGTTAGGACGCACGGTCCCCTATTGTGCCAAAAATGGAGCGATAATACGCGTTTTTGGCGAGAGCTCTGGAGACACACGGCACTCTCTGATAAGACTCTGCCCTTTGCTGCTGCTGCTGTTGATTTATTGTGCAACTGTCTGCACTACAGGGACATCAGAGGAGATCCAGGCATCGTTTTCAGCGTCTTAAACTAAAATACGGGTAAATTGGTGTAGAGAGAGGGGGGGGCATAGAGGCCCTCTGGAACAGCCTCCGTGGCCCCATGGGGTCCCCCGAATCCACTTTGAGAACCAGCGCTCTGTAGGCAACACCGCCGCCCCGAAATCCCCAACCCCTGCGCCCCCCCCCTTCTCCTCGCCTCCCTTCTCTCCAACCACTCAGCAGTGGTCAGATGCGGGGGCCGATACTGCAGCGGGCGTCAGGTTTCCTGAATGGACGGCGGATTGAATCGGTCTTTGTGGAGAAACTTCATATCCCTTTCCACCATTGAGCGGAGGAGCTGGCAGGGAGAGAGAGAGGGAGGCTCCTCTCGAACGGGATGAATGAGGGGGAGAGCGCAGAGGGGTTTAGCTGTTTTTGCCGCAGGACGAGTGGAACCTGCTGTAAAGCATCGAGGGGGGGTCGACCCGACGCGTGATCCCGCGGTCTAATTGGGACATCTACAGTGGCTCCGATGAGGGAGGAATATCGGGGCCTCGGGGCCGGGGGCGGTCAGGGAAAGGGAAGGGCCCCTGCCATGCCGAGGCCCAGTGGGGGCCGACGTGGATAATTGTTCACATTGGATAAATAGCAGTGGGCTCCTCCATTACAGAAACGTGGTGGTTTTTATGTTTTCAGAAAATGAATACAAATAAGTGAGACAATTGACTAATGAATAGGGAATAGGGGACGGGGGGACGGGGAGATGGGGGGGACGGGGGGATAATTCCACCTTGTGCAGCTGTTGCCGGCTCTGCTCATAAGCTCTCCTCAGTGAAACCTGGCCGGCGTTGTTCCCCCCCCCCCCCAGGTCCTTGCCGGTTCTATCACAAACAAGTTGATTGACAGGTCCTGGCAGCAGCGCCGGCGCTGCATTCGCCCCCTCATTACGGCCAATTGGCCTTATTCTCCCACTTCCTCGCTATCGGCGAAAGGTGCGGCCTTATCTCAGCGCCGCTTGATTTCCACCACAAAGGGGGGGTCAGAGGCGGGTGGGGGGGGCTACGGGAAGAGAGCGGAGTGGAATGGAACAGCAAGGGAATGATAGGCGTCTTCCCAAATCACACTGCCGCGGCGCGGCGTGTATAGCATTATCCCCCCCACCCCTTATTTCCTCCTCCGGGGAAATAAGGCCTCGAACCAGATTGTTTATGATACGGCGTCAAATCAAATCTGGCAGCGTGAGCCGTATCTTCCAGAGTTCCTTTATGACTTTTTCTTCCTTCAGTACAGTTTCGCTGCGGCGGCCAAAGGCCCGTCTGCTCTTGTTTACAGTCAAAGGCTCTATTTAAAACACACGGCGAAAAAAAGCAAAGCCAAAGGGAACGCACCGCTTTGAGCCTCCCGGGACCTGCTCGCCTCTGCCCAACGTAGATCTGTCGAGGGGGGGAGACTTCATCATAAGTAAAACAAACATCCCCTCCTGGCGAAAATAAAACGAGCCGCGCAGGATGAAGCGGTCCGTGCGCCCCCCCCCCCCCCCCACCACCTCTCCTATCAGTTCATGTGAACAGGCCGCTTGTCTGCGAGCCCCCGTCGCGTACGCATCACATGGTCAGCAGTGATTCTAGACCCTCTAGTTCTATGTGTGAAGAGGATTATAGAGGCGCAGAACTAATTACCAATTTCCTCTCTTGTGTTTGAGGGGAAGCCATGAATATGAATATCTTTTATTATTCTATATTAGGACCTAACAAGTCTATTAGGTGCCATTCATAAAATATGCATTAAGTTTAGCTATTAACGAATTGCTCTGCCGAGACTCAAATATTGACTAACCTTTCTTTGCGTGCCCTTTTGCACAGTATCTCTCATTGGCTCCCAGTTATGTGTGATACTGGTACAAGCCATTTTAATTATGAGAGGGTTTGGTTTTGATATTTCTCTCTCGTAATATAGCTAATTCATTTGCAGATGGAAAGTCAGAGGTTTAAGAATATCCCAGTAACGTTTATTTCCATTGTTGTGCTCCTTTCTTCAGTGGGAGGAAGTGAGCATTATGGACGAAAAGAACGTTCCCATCCGGACGTACCAGGTGTGTAACGTCATGGAGCCAAACCAGAACAACTGGCTCCGCACCGACTGGATCCCCCGAGGCGGCGCCCAGCGCGTCTACATCGAGATCAAGTTCACCCTGCGGGACTGCAACAGCCTCCCGGGCGTCATGGGCACCTGCAAGGAAACCTTCAACCTGTACTACTACGAGTCCAACAACGACAAGGAGCGCTACATCCGCGAGAACCAGTTCGGCAAGATCGACACCATCGCCGCGGACGAGAGCTTCACCCAGGTGGACATCGGCGACCGCATCATGAAGCTGAACACGGAGGTCCGGGACGTGGGGGCCCTGAGCCGGAAGGGCTTCTACTTGGCCTTCCAGGACGTCGGAGCGTGCATCGCGCTCGTGTCCGTCCGGGTCTTCTACAAGAAATGCCCGCTGGCGGTGAGGAACCTGGCCCAGTTCCCCGACACCATCACCGGAGCCGACACCTCCTCCCTTGTGGAAGTTCGTGGCTCGTGCGTGGATAACTCGGAGGAGAAGGAGGTTCCGAAGATGTACTGCGGGGCGGACGGAGAGTGGCTGGTGCCCATTGGGAATTGCCTGTGTAACCCCGGATACGATGAGCGCAACGCAGAATGCCAAGGTGAAGGATCGGCGTTTCTTTTTTCTCCGTAGATCAGTCCTACCTTCTGCCTTTTTTGTCTTCGTCCTTTATGTTCCCTCCCTCCGTTCTCACGCTCTGTGAGACACGTTTGACTCCTCGCTCTCTCTGCAGTCTTCTATCCAGTGTCTGGTTGGCCGATAGCGGCAATGATCATCGTAAATGGGGTAATTAGCAGGCCCGCTGGGGGGTGTCGTGCAATGGGATGTGTCCCTGGAGAATTGGTAGACACCGGGAGATGAAAGGGTAGAGCTCCAACTGGTTTGCGCCACCTCGCTGTCTGTCGATCCCACCCGTTCTTTCTCTTATTCTATTCCCATCGGAGCCAGAAGCTGGGAAAAAGAGATTGACGGCTTCAGAGGGAGGCAAAGAGATTGGAATGAGTTTATCATTCCAAGCAGGTATGAGTAGAATGAAAATACACAGCTGTGAGATGGGGTTGAAATAGCTCTATTTGCTGGGGGGGGTAGCCCTTCGTGGACAGCTCTTCTATTCTCAGCTCGACATGATCCCATACCACGCTGTTTGATGAGGTTTGGAGGTCCGTGCTTTTAAATCAGGAGCACGTTGGAGGCTGCAGCCTGCTTTTGAATTCAGAACATTGCCCTGAAGAAGCCCATTCGTCTCCACCAATAGGTCTTTCCACATTTTTTTTGCTTGCAATAAATAGCATTTTTGATCGATTCGCCCGGGATTGAACTCGTTCGTCGCATGCAGCGGCGTAGCAGCGTGGATGGCATCTAAGCAGTGTTCAGCAGCTGTTTCGCGGATCACGTCGCAGCACTTTGCCAAGCCGAGGCGCAGTCGTCGGCTGGCCCAGACCAACGGATGCCAATTCTCTGCCACGATGGTTTATTGGTAAACCCCATTTGCCACCCACCACCATCGCACACAGAAAGCAGTGAGAAACAGCAGTTAGGGGTCAGAGGCTGGGCACGGGTGATTAACAGGGGGGGGGGGGGGGGACCAACCACTACACCTCTCCTAATTTACGACGGAGCCTTTATCTCGGGGGACTAATTGCGTGACAAACAGGTCCGGTGATTTAGGGGTACCATTAGTTGCCAGGGGGGGTGGTGAGGTAAAAGAGGTCTGAGAGAAGGAGTCCGTGTTCGTGGTCTTTCTGTCGTGCGCAACGATTCCAATCCGAATACTGAATAGCCCGACCGACATTGAAATAGATTTTCAGTTTCAGTTTTCAGTTGAAATAAATCGCTGTTTTCCCCTCGAAAGAAGGCAATTCAGGAACCTGGTTTGACGAAGCCAGTACGTCCGTTTGGTTGACATGTTGCTGCCTCTGCTTTAGTTTGTTTCATTATACACCACCATTGCCCCCCCCCCCCCCCCCCCCACCCCACCCACACTCGATTCTCTCTTTAGCTTCAGTTATGCTGTTTCAGGAGTTTTCCCTTTCCTCCTCGGAATGGGAACCTGATGACGGGCCGAGGGGTCAGAAGGCCGTGGCCACCATCGGACTTCAAGTGCACTGATGAGCTGGTTAATATTCCACAAAGTCATTGGCTCTGCGGGAAGGGGGGGGGGCAGGTCGCACATCAGAAGGATGAGGATTCTGTCACGTATCTAATAGTTTTGAAACGTCTATGAGTTTGTCTGCTGCACAGTTTGATGGTTCTCAAAGGTTTTCTGTGCAGCACACAAGCTGGATTGTGTGCTGCCGTGCTTGTGTGCGTCTGTGGTCGCCTTGTGTTCGTGTGGGGTTACGGGGGCACCTTGGCCCCTGGTTCCCAGCCCAGGATGAATGGGCTTCTCCTCAATCATTGTTTAGGGCAGCAGTGGAGCCGACTGAGGCTGGCAATGTTTCGGGGGGGGGGGGATGGGGGGGTGGACTGACGGGGTTAGCTTTAGAATTGTTTTCTCCACTCCACCCCTGGCAGAGGTCAGGGGTCATCCCCTTCTGCATCCATCTTTGCGTTGCGTCCGACAGGGTCTTGGATCCAGGATTGATTAAGACGTCAGGATTTTGACAGCTGTGTGTTGGGGGGGGGGGGGTCTGGCGGAGGGGGAGGAGGGGGGAGGGTTCATGTGTGTCTGTGCTCGAGGTGGGCCAAGGGTGGCCAGCGTCTACACCCAGAGGTCGAGGCAAGAGGGGCCAACCAGGGCACCGGGGGCCCTGATCTACGGAGGGGGGGAGGGGGCTCTGTCTGTTTGCATTTGGGATCCCTTTCCCTGTTAACTGCCCCCCCTCCCCGCGCGCCCTGTTGTTGAAGGTTGGGGGTCAGGGAGCCTCGCTCCTCATCTGGTGGGGGTCCCTGCTGAGGAAGGGGGGGGGGGGGTGTTGATGAGGAGGGATTAGTGAGAATAAGTCATTATGGGGGAATGATAATCACCCCGACGCTTGTGCAGAGCAGCCGTGTGCGTTCTCACCGGTTCCATCAACTCTCAGGTCGTGTGTGTTTGTGTGTTTGTGTGTTTGCGGGTTTGCGTGTGTTTCCTTTGCGTTACATTTTGTCCACGTGCGTTGAGGACGTAGCTTGGCTGAGGCGCGAAGGTGACAGACACTTTTCACAACGAAGAACGCCAGTTCATGGTTGAGCTGTTGACCTATAATCACCAGCAATCAACACACACGGACACACACACACACACACACACACGCACACACGCACGCAGGCCTCAGTGGCAGCTTGCATCGCCTCAAAATAACATTTTTAACTCTTTTAAATGTTCACTTGTTTTCTCATATAAAGTCCTGTGTTCTGTGATTTGAGATAAATGCAGCAATCTCAACTCCTTCGCCACTTTGATGCATTTATGTGTGTGTCTGTGTGCGTGTAGATAACGGCTTAGGCTGTGACCGTAATGTCAGTGTGTGTGTGTGATCAGAGTGTTTGTCTCACCTGTGACCCCCCCCCCCCCCCCCCCCCCACTGGAAAGTCTCATTCAGGGGGCATTATGAGGTTTTGGGGATGAAGTCTCCCTCCTGTGTGTCACTCGTTGTGTGCGTGTCCCGCTCACGCATTAAGTAATGCATCTGCTCGTTATATTTTGTCCGTCCCCCTCTTCTGTCGCTGCACGTTACCTGTTGCTTTAAGTCATTTTATTTATTTTTCTCTTTCTCCATTTTCCTGCCGAGTTGCACGTTTACGCTCAGTCTTTCCCAGCATCTTCTCGCGTGTCGTGAAATGGACCACATCTGGAAACATGTGCAGCAGATGCAGGGATGCTTCAGTGTGTGTCGAGGAATCCGTTAACCGGCAGAGGGCAGATTCACGGGTGAAAGAGAGGACGAAAGGTCTCATCAGCGATCCTACAACCCCCCCCCCCCCCCCCCCCCCCTTCCCCCACCGGCACCGGTCGGTAATTCAGCCGCCATTAGCCGAGGTGCTGAAAGGTTCTTCCTGCCGTCCGTCCCGTGTTTGTTCACCACGTTCTCTGCAGCGTGCAGGAAGCCGCTCGCCATGCAGCCGTACCCCCGGGGGAGGGGGGGGGGGGGGCCACGCTGCCAGAAATGTCCATCTTTAAGTCATTTATCCCCTCGCGAGTGTTGAAGCCAATCCAGAGGTTTTTTTTCTTTGTTCTGCGTTGCTCCAAAGAACAAAGTGATGTTGGTTTCAGGGAAGCGCATCGAGCTTCAGCAGAAACAAGAAGAATCCTGCAGGCCGGTTTGAACGGGGACGACAACCCGGGAAAGAGGGAAACATCTTGACGTCGCAGTGCTGAACACACTTCAGAACCTAAAGCCTTCGTAGCCGCGCAGAAACGCACAACGTGTGACGATGGGAAACTAATGTTTGGGTTGATGCAACGAAACCGGTTGGTGGAACAAAGATCAGCGTTTATGTTATTACCACATGATGGAACGTACGCAGAGACGTACTCCGGTTTCTTTCTGTTACATGTTTTTAATGAGAGTTTGACGCATCTTACGCTGGGCTTGAACTTCTTTCGTGGATCCGAAGCGATGCGCGGCCCTCTGAGCGGTATCCTTTAAACGAACGCGCCGCAGAAGTCGTCTGGCGTGAGGAGCGCGTAGCCGTCGACGCGTCAAAGCGGCGGTTTGAAAGGACGATAAAACGTCTCCTCTCCTCGTCTTTCTGAAAATCATCCCCTGTCTGAAGCCCCGCGATGGGAAGACGGAGCGATTAAAGCAGTCAGCAAGCAAATTAGCATGTCAAAAGGCCCCCGAATCAATGCCCCAGCTCTCTACCAACACAACCCCCGGAGTCCTGCCCCCCTCTCGCCCCCGTCTCTCCCTGTCCCCCCCCCGCTCCCCCCCTCCTCCCTCAGTCCACGACGTTGCCTCCTTCCACCGGCTGTTTCCCTCCTTCTCCCTCCCATTTTTCTCCTGCGCTTCTGCACACTCGCCCTCTTGCTCTCTTGCCCCCCTCGCTTTCTCTTCCGCTCACTTCAAACCCGAGAGACGGGCGGGCGGATGTGTGGGTGGGCAGAGAAAGACGAACGGAGGGGAGAAGTGGACGGCGATCAAGTGGACGGTTTTCAGTGAGAGGGAGAAGGTTCTGAAAGGGGGAGAGAGAGAGAGAGAGAGAGAGAGAGAGAGGCAGAGCAGACGCCTCTCGCCAACGAGAGCCGAGACGAGGAGGCAGCGAAGGAGGCAGAGACCAAAAAAGAGAAATGGGACAGGAAGTGAAGTGGAAAGCGGATTTAGTTCCAGTCTGGCAACCGTTGCTTTTCCTACACTTACACCCGTCGGTTCACCATTGCGCGGAAATCTCTTTGATCAGGGGCAATGTGTTACTGATCGCACAGAGGGTTGCGTGTGTGTGTGTGTGTGTGTGTGTGTGTCTGAGCCATTATCTGTTCTATATTTACTCGGTGCATCTGTTGCGGCGGAACGTATCACACGCTGGATCATAAACTTCTATTAACGTTCCAATCGGGCTGCGCGATCGGAGCCTCGCGGACAAAGCGGCTCCTCAGATGGACGGCCAAGTATCCGACAATGGCTGGATGATTGCAAACACCTTGGAAATGTTTCATCTCCGCCGCTGATTTGGATCTTAAGCTCCCTCTTCATCCCGCCGGGGGCGACAGTAGGTGGTCGTTTGGAGGGGGACGGGGGGGACGGGGGGGCGCAGAGTTCAGTGGCCGTATCAAAGCCGGCTCAGTGGCAATCAGTTAGGGGGTTACGACAAAAAGGCCCTGCAATAAAGAGCCGCTGTGTAATCTGATGCGCCCCGAGACGGGACGCAGTGTCCATTCTAATGAGCCCATATCCCCCTTTTCTAATCAGGCCGGTGCAGGAAATGGCATCCTGGTTCATTCACACGCACACACGCACACACAGACACACACACACACACACACACACTGTGTGATGTGTATGTAGGAAAGAGAATGAGGAAACACAGGTGGGTTTTAGCAAGGAAACATCTTTTAGTGGACAACATCTGTCGATGCGGTAGAGATGCAGAGTGGGAGGAGGCTCATTACCTCATTACCTGCATCGGAGGGTTTGGAGAACTTCCAGGGCCTCGATTGGCTGTCAGACTCTGAACTCGTCCCCACAGAAGAAGATGGAGAAGCGCGTTAGCAAAAAAAAAGCTGCTTTTGACGATTGCGGGTTGAAGGGACGACGCTGCTGGACATTAGGACGTGGGACAAACGGTCCACTAAAATCCCCCGAGGCGCCTTTTGAGTGAGAAACGTCCAATCGCAGGAGCTTCTGATTGTGAACACATGCAGGCGTTTCATTTCATTTGTGGTTTTCTGGGTGAGTTTGGTGGATTCGCGATTCCTGCTCGTTTAAATTTAGAACAACCGTTCCAGCTTCTTCCGTGTAGCAACAATGGCCGGGCCTCCTGGGAATCACAGTATTTAGAGCCATCCACAATGTCTAACTGGCGTGCAGCTATCATTCATCCAGGTGTTTCCGTGCCGAGGGACACACACCACACAGTGATCAAATGTCCACGGAGCGACGCCGCTCTGGGAAATCACCGCTCGCTGCCAAGAAAGAGTCCAGCACTTAACTGGCGTAAAAACCACAACTTGACGTTTTTATTCTTCGGTTTTGGAGGAATCACTGGAGCTGCTGGGCAAATGTACTTTATCTTTTCCCGGAGCCGGGCTGATGCTAAGCTAGGCTAACCGTCTGCAGGCTCCAGCTTCCTACAGGAACACCTGCAGGTCGGGTAGCAGACCTCTTGCTGCGAATACATGTGCACGCACGCCAACATGCAGACTGCATGTGTATCGAGCCCGGCGGGGGTGGGGGGGTGGGGGAGGGGGTGGTCGAGGGGGTTGCCTGTGAGGGGTTGCCTCTCTGCGGGAGAGCCCAAATGTAATTTGGGGATGTGGAGGTGTGTCCGTGCTGGGGCACGCCTGTGGGATTAGAAACCATGATCTCCTGCGAGCTGTGTGGAGGAGGGGGAAGAGGGGAGGGGGAGGGGGGGGAGTATAGAAAAAGAGAGACTCTCTCTCGAAGGATCACGGCGAAGACGAAACAGGAGAAAGACAGATGGGATTGAGATTGAGAGAAAGTGGAAGTGATTGAAACGAAAAGGGGATCTCGAAGAAATCCAAGCGGAGCGTGAATGTGTGTGTGTGTGTGTGTGTGTGTGTGTGTGTGTGTGTGTGTGTGTGTGTGTGTGTGTGTGTGTGTGTGTGTGGTGTGAAGGGGAGCGGGAGATGAATTGACTGCCGTCTACAGCTCCTGATAAACGGCTCGAGATGTGAAAGGTGAAGCAGGGGGTTATGGGTACAGGCGGTGATCGCTCTTTGAACAAGCCGAGTGTGTTCGGCGCTGCGACCTCCGAGCTCACCGTCGATATTAATACCCGTGCGTATCGCCGCCGCGTCTCGCCTGACTGAGCTCAATACACGGGGAACTACTTTCTACTGAAGAAATAGTCCCCACGCAGCACGCGAACCATTACTCGGGAAAATATCAGTTAAATGCAAGAAGGAGCCGTTTAGAGCTTGTTTTGTGAAAGTACAACATTGGCAGAAAAGAAGGAAAGACACCACAGAGATGAGCAGAGATAACACCCCCCCCCCCACCCCAGTAACTCAACCCTGGCCCTCCTGCAGTGGCGTTCCCACAACACTCGCTTCAAAGCTCACTGCCCGTCGGAATCCCGCCGCCCCCTTCTTGTTCTTCCGACCGCCGCCGTGCCCGTACCTCTGTACATAACGTTACACATTATGCAGAGTATCCCCGTCCAAGCAGCAGCCATTAACCCATGGCTCCTGTTACAACCCCCCCACCCCCCCAACCCACATGCGCACACACCCCATGCAAGGCCAGGTTCAACTTGCCCGGGGTCACGGGGGGCAACTTATGCACCAAGGCTGTGGACACATTTATGTTGCTAACTCTGGAATGCACACAGGAGCCGACCCGGTTTCAGGTCGGGAGGGGGGCGCGGGGGGGAGGAGGGGGCGGGGGGGGGGGGGGGTGGGGGGGGGCGCTGGGGTTGATGTGTATCGCTTCCGCGACAGCAACGACCTCAGTCCTGTTTAGAGAGAGAGGGGAGAGAAAGTGAGGCCAGAGTGACACGAGAGAGGTCAAAGGTCACTGGCAGACGTAGCTATTGCAGTTAGCTGGTGACCCGGGAACGTTTGTGTGTGCCCTGTACACGCACGCACACACACACACACACACACACGTAGGTGGGTGTGTGTGTGTGCGCACAATGGAAGGTGCTATGAGGCCCCAGACAGGCCGTCGGCCGCGAGCTACAAGCTGATTACTTAAGCAAACAACCTAAAAATACCTTTCTTCTCACCAGCGTTCTGACCCTTTTCCAAACCCCCCCACCCTCCTCGTATGCATTGACTAACCGTGCGTAGACGCTGCACGAGGTGTGTGTGTGTGTGTGTGCATGTTTGTCGTTTTTGTTTCCGTACTCCTTTCAGAGGCAGATATTCAACTGAAATTACCTAATTAGGGTCATTATGATCGGACTTGCATCGTGTTCTCAGTGAAAGTGAGAGAAAATTAGAATAGAAAGATGAAAGGCTTCGTCGATCATCACAGCCTCTCATTCCTTTCTTAAGATAAACTAGTAGAATTATTCTTTGTTTTCTGTAGAGATAATTTGGGGGAAAAAGACATTTGATGACTTTTTTATAAATTAAATGGACAAATCGATTCATTTGAAACAGTAATAATCAATAATGAGTACAGAGCGGTTCCTTGGAAAGCCTGCAAGCTTCACGCAATAATTATATTACTTTTAAGAGACTTTTAGGAGACTTTTAATGATTTTCTGTTCAATTTACTGATCTAAACTCAAAACCTTCTAACGCTTCATTCTTAATTAATGTCACAATAACCAAATCCCACATGACATTGAATCTCGTATAATAAAATCTATAGGATATTGATTAATGGCCCAGCTGCAGAATGCAGACAACATGTGCAATTCAACACGTTAAATTGACAAAACAATTGTGTTGTCAGAGTTGTTGCGTTGGGGGCGATTTTCAGCCATTTGTCATGCGTTTGTGCTCCAGCGCGACGCCTGGTTTGCGCTTGTTTACCGGATTGGAAATGAGGCCCCGTCCTATCGCTTCCTCTTCCTCCTCACCTATTCTTAGTGTGCGTCTGTGTGTGTTCTCCTCACACGTCCTCCCTTTCTCTCACCCATTCTCCTTACCTCGGTGTGCAGCGATTAGCATTCCTCCCCACCCCTCTGCCTTTTTTTCATAATTGTATTAAAATGCGGCTCTTTTCCTCGTAGACAATGTCAGGAAAGCATGCGACACACACACACACACACACACAGGGACGCACACACACACACACAGAGACGCACACACACACAGAGACGCACGCACACACATGGACGCGCACACACACACACACACACACACAGAGACGCACACACAAGCCCAACGTCAGACCCTGGAGACTCTGGGGAAATTGGAGCGAGACAATACCTTGACGGAGCCTGTTTACCTCCCGCCGTCCCCGCTGTCCCCATGTCCCTGCGCCCGCACAAAGCCAGCTTGTTGTGTTGGCGTCTTTTTGTGTGTCCGTACATGCACGCGTGGTTTTTTGCAAAGGGCATCCGTGCAGTCCGGAGGGCCTTTTGAAGGGCGCAGGTGTGCATGTTTGCGTGCGTGCCTCTCGCGTCGTAGCCCAGCACCCCGCCTGCTGTGCCGATCTCGGGGCACCGAAGGTCCCGCTGAGGTTTGGCGCCGGGCCTGGCGTCGGGTCGGGTGGTGCCACCACCGGGGAGCTGCAGCGGTGCCAGAGGGGAACCCGAGTTGTCTCCGCGCAGTGCTTCCCCAAACAAAGATGGATGTGTGTTCGGCCTGAATGCCGCTGTCCTTTCACTGTCTCATTTCAGTCCTTCAGTGCCCTGGTTTAAGGGGGGGGGGGGTCTGGAGTGGCCGAGTGGAATACTCTAGATTCGTCCGATATACATCCATTGTACTAGTATTGCTTCTTAAGGCCGGGCTGGAGGAATTAGGGAGGAAGTGGAGGCCTACGTGTCAATAGGAACGTGGAGACCTCGGTCCCCAGGAAGTCCTCAGAACAATATTTCTGTTATGCAGCAGTACAGGTGGCGCCGCAGTGCGTCCTCAGCCAAGAGGACCTGCAGCAGGACATTGTTTGCCGGGCTTCAGAACGCAGATTCAGGGAGGTGCTGCACACTGTTTGCACATGCGTCGCATTCGAAATGCGGTAAGCTAGCACCTTTCCGGAAGCCCTCTGGTGCACTTTGGCGATTTTAGCTTTGCAGTTGTGTCTCCTGCTCATATTTGTGCGTCTGGCGATCTTATGCGTCACGTACTGACATTTTAAAGAGGGCAGCGGCGTCATGGGGGGGGGGCGGCACTGATGGATCGGTGCTGCTGAAAAATACCGCTATAAATCATCCGGCATTTGACGAACAAACCGCTGCCAAACCCCCCGTCTCCCCCCGTCTCCCACTGACCTCCCCGGTACCGGACGCCGTCGGCGTGTCACCAACGTCGTTGGCCTTCATTAACACCAGTGAGGATGTCAACCCAGGCGTCTTTCTTCTTTGCTGCATTTTAAAAAGGACGATCCCCCCCCCGTCCCCTGCCCTCCCCCCACGACCCCCATACCCCAACTCAGGTCAAGGTCAAGATGTGTGACGAGTGTTGGTCATCAATCATGGTGATCAGTTTGGGGGGGCCGTGTGTCCCTCATCCATCACGCTGACGGGTTCCGCTCGCCGTGTGGCCGCGCGTCGCCGTCGGGGCCGGAGGTAATTAATAACCCCCCCCCCCCCCCCCTCGCCGCCGATGGAATTAATGAGTTAACCTGCCCCGCTCTCCTGCTGCTCCGCTGACAGATGCTAACGGTCAGCGGCTAGTTGTCGATGCTAAAGTGCCAGTGGCTCCGGTGGTTTGACGCGGACGGTCTTTTGTTAACTGTATCCGGGTTAGAGGGAGGGGGGCGGGAGGGGGGGGGGGGGGGGGGGGGGGGGGGGCGGGGGGCAGGTTTGAATAGGGATCGCTGTGGCTCCTCGTGGCTGCAGGAGAAGCAGAGACTCTCCTCGCCCTCGGGTCCTGAAAGCCGATCGCTTGGTTACCTGACAGAGCGTCTCTGAGGACGCCGCCTCCGACTGCTCTCCTGTCTCCTGTGGCCAAACAAAGACGGGCCGACTTTTCATCACCCAAAGAAAATAAAGTGGGGGCTTGAAAGGAGGGAAAACGGCGCAGCTTGAACTTAATTCTCCCTCTGCTTTTCGGTTTAGGAGGGTTGATTGTTCGGCCTTGCAGGCTGCTTATTGTGCGCCGTGTGCTGGGTCTTATATTCCTGCAGCCTCTTTCTCAGGACGGCCATTGTTGCTCTCCTGCTTCAGGTCCCCAGAACAGGCTGCAGAACAGCTAAGCAGGCTTTGCACGCGGGTCACTAGAGGTGGGCGGCAGTGTGTGTGTGTGTGTGTGTGTGTGTGTGTGCGTTTTTATTTGGGAGCATCCACGGCTCTTCCAAAGCCCGGCGAGAAGGTCGTTGCCGCGCGGAGGAGAACGTGTGGGCGGCCGTCATTGTATCATTAGCTTTTGTGCCCTCACGTTGCAGATGGCTGCGTCGACATTTTGGATTTTCTTGAACAGAAGATAACCGCCCCCCCAATCCACCCCCCCACCTCTCTCATCACGCGGTGCGTCACGCGGACAAAACCTCTCACTTACTTCCATTTACGTCCCTCTGCTTTTCCATCCTCGTCGCTTCCTTTCTGACCAAACGTGCTGCAGCTTGGAGACAACAGGGATGGTGATAGAAAGGGGGGGGGGGCACAGACAAAAGGAACGGGGGAAAAGAAGTACTAAACCCAGAGAAGAGGATTGAATGAGTGAAAGAGGTGCTGGGGGAGAGAAGGAGGGGAAGAATGCGATGCCCCGGTTTGTGAGGGGATCCATTTTTTTGCTCTTTCCAGAGTAGAACAGTAAGTCACCGGCCTCTTTGTCTGCCTTTGATCTCTCAGCTCGGGGATTTGGCACCTGACAAACCCGTCTCTGTCTGAAAGGAGGCCCGCCGAGAGGCCCCGGAGAGCCAATCCAGAGCGAGCGAGCGAGAGAGAGAGAGAGAGAGCGAGAGAGGCGGCGGGCGAATGGCTGGGAGAAAAAAGAAGAATACAGGAGGGTTAGGGAGCGGACAGCAGACGGCATGAAAAAGATGGCGTGGGTTCATCGCGTCGGACATTTGAGAGCCATATGAGAGGATTTGACGCGCTCACATCCCATAAAAAAAAAAAAAATACGAAATACTTTGAGTGTGCTGGTTTGTCAGGACCTGACAGGGATGAATCCAGCGGGTCTTAAGGGAGATTCCTCTCTGAAGCCACGGCCTCTCGGACCACCCACCACTGCGGTCTCCCCCCTCACACACACACACACACACACACACACACACACACACACACACACACACTCCTAATAGGAAGCAAATTCTACAGCTCCCCCCCCCCCCCGATATCGACCTCCATCTTCCCTCCGCTGTTTCTTTCTGCTATAAACAAGGCCTCAAAACGTTGACATCACATTTTTTAAACAATTTATTTTCCAAAAAGGAGAAAGCCAGATGAAGATGATGAAGCAAGAGGGATTTGGAGTTGGGCAAACTGTTTGGGGGGGCGGGCGGTGGGGAGGTGTGGGGGGGGGGGGTCATTCCGCGACGGCTTAATAAGGGGAGAAACTCATCAACTATGCTCAGTGTGAGGCTCTTAGGCCGCGTCTCCTTTTAAAGAGGCTCAGGCCTTAAAGGCCGTGAAGCACGCCACTCAATTAACTCCGCCCTCAGCTCTTTAGTGAGGGCGCGCGGCCTCGGGCAGCTGCTTGACCCCCCCCACTTCCCCCCGAGGACCCTCCTTTTCCCGCTCGCTCACCACCTCCCCAAGCAACACCCGCGAACCCCTCAGTGTCCACATGTCTCTGCCGATTTTAAAACGATAGAGAGGTAACACAAAGTTCCTCCCGACTAATCTCCTCCCCCCCTCCCTCTCTCCCCCCTCCCTTACCAGTCTTCTCTTCTCTCTGAGAAGAAACAGGAGGCTTTCACCCCCCCCCCCCTCCTCCCCCCCCTGCGGGGCCGCAATCAAAGGGACCCCTTAGCTTAGCGTTAGCAAGTGAAGCGGCAGGGACTTATAGCGCTGATTGACTGAAGTGGGGAACGGGCCAAGAATGGCACAGCGGGGAGCAGCTGGACCCGGCTCGGTGAAACCCCCACGGCGCCCTAATCCAGCGGTGGGAACGGGGGGGGCGAAAACACACACTGCATCCCACACCCTGCGTCGAACAAACAGAAGGAGAAGTCGACAAAGCGCAAGTCTTCTCCTTCTCCTTTTTCGCTGGAGGACGGACTTTCTCCTCGCCGCGTTTGCGCATGCCAGTGTTTGGACATCGGTTTGATTTTGTTTTTTTGTGCGGCGCCGACCACATGCGGGACTCGGCCCATGCGACCGTTTCCCTTTTGCACAAAGGATGCCCTGATCCAGGCCTGGTCTGATCTGTCCTGGCATGACCCATCTGACAACCCAAGTTGTCTTTACATCAGGACGAGACAGACCCACACACACCCCTCCCTCCCTCCCCGGGGTTCAGATGGCGTGTGTGCGAGTGAGTGGGTTCTTCAGGCGGAGGGGAAAACTCATGGGAGTGACGGAGAGCCCCCCCCCCTCCTCCGCTGGGCCTACCGACCGCGCCGCCGCTTGTTTGTTAAAACGGTCTGAGACGCCGCCGGCGGCTCCGGTTTCAGCGCCGCCAATCGAGCGCAGCTTGAATCGGTGAGAAAGACGGGCGTCGGTTACTCGATCTTCTGCTTTTTGTCAAAAAGGAAATGGAAAATGAAGACAAAGGGGGGAGGGAATCCAGGAGAGAAGCAGAAGCCTCTGGGCAACATCTTTCTTTCTTGTTGCTAACTAGTGGAAAATGGGAGACATCTGAAAGCTCTCTTCTTCTTCTTCTCAACAATTTCATATCAACTGCCATACGATGCCAACGCTGCCAGAAGCACTTGACTCATTTCACCCACGGGTCCTTCATTTGTTTGTTGACTTCACTAAAACATCCATCAGATGGATTTGTCGTGAAATCCTGCCTTCGTGGTTGCTAAGATGTAACAGATGTACGAGTCATTCTGGAAGTGCAGGTAGTTTTGGTGTCGTGGATTCACTCTAATTAGCGGCTAACGCTAAATGTGTGGTAACGCCACGTCGTGGACACCGGATCCATGTTAAAACCAGTGGGAGTGCGGCTAGCTAGCGTTAGCCGTTAGCTGCTTCCACCTATCACCAGAACCCATTTATATACAAAACTGAATGAAGATGTCGGTGTGGTGCTGCGTTATCCCGCCCTTTACCACAAGCTTCCTCTCCGGTGTATAAATACACAATCTCACCATCCGATCCCAAACTAATCCCCCCCCCCTCTTATCTTGCAGCCTGTAAGATCGGTTCCTTCCGCGCTCTGGCCACCGACGGGTCCTGCTCCAAGTGTCCTCTGCACAGCTACTCCGTCCGGGAGGCGTCCACCTCCTGCGCCTGCGACAAGGGATACTTCCGCTCGGAGACGGACCCGGCCTCCATGCCCTGCACCCGTAAGTACGCACGCGGGACTCCAGGTGCATTTCAGAAAGCCTCGACGAGGTCACATGTTTGTGCAAGCATGCGACTGTAACTGCACACACAAGTAACACACACACACACACACACAGAGTGATTGCTTTTGCCTTAACATGGTTATGGATTCCCCCTCTCTCTCTCTCTCTCTCTCTCTCTATGTCAATGTCAACCAGAATTACCCTCTTCACACACGCAGCGACAGCCTTTCTGCACACACACACACACACACACACACACACACACACACACACACACACAGCAGTCTAACAGGCGTCTTTTGATTCCAGGTGGTACTTAGTGCTCAGTCACGGCGACAGGGAACTAATGAGGGTATAAACCGCCGCATCTCGCATCCAGTCCTCCGCAGAGAGGCGGCGGAACAAGCGAGGAGGAGGAGGAGGAGGAGGAGGAAGGCAAAATAGAGATGTGATGGTTAGCAGGAAGAGGAGCGCGTGCAGGGAGGGAGGGAGTTAATGCGACGCGGTGGAAGGAGAGGGTGAGGTGCCAAGTGGAAGAAGAAGAAGCCGCATTAAGCTGAACGAATGGCTCTTTAGCGCCGGGTTGCACTTTTGCGATGACAAATATCGCTTTTAACAATCCCGCTGCACGACGATACGTCTCCCTCTTTTAGACCTCGTTCCCTCCTTGAGTCACGGAACTCAGGCGTGTGGAAACGCACACGGAAAGAAGACAAAAAGGGGGAAAAGGCACAACGCAACACAAAGCCCCTCACGATGAGAGCGATTTGAACCAAGCGAACATCTGTGTGGCCGAAAAACATAAATGATTTTCACATGTATTTTCACAAGCTTTACTAATCCCCCCCCCCCCCTCCTCCCCCCGTCTCCCCCCCTCACTAATATCCGGAGTGTTATTCCAAGGCGTAATCTCAGAGCTCATCGTCATTGTCCAGTTAGCCAGTGTGGCATCTGAGCAACAGCTGCTGCGAGCCGGTTACCCGGCACGCCGTCTCCGACATTAGCCCCGCCTCCCGCCTCGACCTCTGACCCGCCTCGCCTCGGCCCCGGCCAACGGTGGATCTTTGAGCTCTCAAAGCTCTCGCCTGTCGCTTGCCGTTTTCCTTTCCTCCTTTTCTTTTTTTCGGGGCTGGGTAATTACAGCCGTCGCTCACGCAGGCCTCCTCACCCACTTTCTGTTTTCACCCTCTTTCTCACCCAAACCCCCCCGGCCTCACGAACCGAGCATATGATAGGACAATTAAACAGAAATAAAAGAAATCCCTCCTTAAAAGTCATTTCCCAGTTTGCCTCGCTGAAGGTCAGACTGGGAAGGAGCCGGCATCTCCGGTAATTGGCTGCGTGTGTGTGTGTGTGTGTCTGTGTGTGTGTGTGTGCGCGTGGGAGGGGGAGTAATTGAAAACACTTTTCCCCTCTCTGAGCTCGGAGTCTGCCGATGCGAGGCCATGATTAAAACGGGATGTTTTATAATCCCCCGACTGTGTGCAGGCTCCTTCTCTCGATCGTCTCGTCTTCGTAACAAACGGGGGACACTTGGCCGGATAAACGCGTTCGGCTACTTAACATACAAACAAAACGCAACGCCGACTCGTAACCGTCTCCTGTGGTTTGTTTAAATTGTTTCTGTAAGTCCTGCTCGTGTGTTTCCTGGCTCGCCTCCGTCGGTTTTATCCGTCCGACCGCTGTTGCTTTTAAACTTCTTTTGTTGAAAAAACAACTTTGCCAAGACCCAAAGGTCACCGCTCAACAATGGCCAATGTCGAGCGTCCACAGGTATTTATAGGACATCGGCTCAGTTAGCATGAAGGCATCAGGCAGATAATACCTGCAATTGGACCCAATTAGCAGCTCATTCAATTCAGAATCACACACTTTCAGGCAGGTACAGGAAATGTGTTTGGAGCCCAAAAAGGCCGTTCAAGTGAACAAATGCGGGTGAATACAAATACACACACGCACACACACACACACACACGCAGACACACACCACAGGGAGCTGGCGGCCCGGCCGTGTTCAGGTCGTAGGGAGGGGCGGCTCTTCCACTTCGGCCCCTGATGGGTTTCTCAGATTTTTCCCAGTTTTCTTAGCGGCGGTTTTGGAGGAGGAAGCGGGAGGGGCCGGGGTGAGGAATGAACGCAGGTCGGGAGGGACCCGAGGGAGGAAGGGGAGGGGAGGGGGGAATGGAGGCGGCACGGAATGAATCCCAGCCGCATGTTCTGGCCAATTTAGCCCGCTCTGCACCGCGACCCCTGCACAACACCCTGCTAACTGTCGCTGATGGGGAGAGACAGAGTAGGGCGGGATGAAAGAAGAGAGGGGGGTCGGGGGTCGGGGGGTGGAGAAATGGGGGAGATGGAAGCCCGGGAGCGACGAGGCCTCTGAGCAAATGAACGGGAAAACAAAATGGGAAACTTTCTTCTTGGAGAGACTTTCAGGATTAATTACCGCGTGTCAGTGACACAGCTGACGGCTCTCCCACGCTGCCACCCCCGGTGCATTCTGGGACGCCGACAGGTAGAGCCGAAAGGCAGATTGTGTGTGCGTGGAAGGCACGGGGATAGTCGTAAAGTTATACACCGCTCACCATGGCATCAAACAAACATTGCACACTTATCTATTTTAATCTGGTTTAATCTAGTTTATTCAGGTCATTACAGTCACATGACTGGAATACTTCAGGCCAAGAGTTCAGGCCAGAGAGATCAATAAATGAGCGCAAGTAGCCTTTGGACCGGAAGACGTTTAGCTTAGCAACTCACTAAGTAATAAATATATATTAGTGTTTTTTATATATATATATATATATATATACACACACCCACACATGTATATACTGCTTTCAGTTTTCATGCTAAGCTAACGGTCCAGCGCTAGCTTCACAGTTAACACACCGTTCTTGCTCTCGCTTTTGTTCCCTAAAGCTCCTTTCTTGAAGCCTGACCAAATTCTTCATTCTTTAGATGTTTTATCTTATTGCCATCGGTCGGAAGGAGTCGGACTACCTTTGCCCTGTAGAGATAACAGCTGAGTAAAAGCTCCACGCACAGGTTAGTTAGTTCCCCCCCCTCGACAGAGGCGCTTTTATCATGGCGACCTTAATTTAGAAACCTGCTCTGTAGCTCGTTCCCTCTGTCTGACACGCAAACCGGGAGGAGGTGAAATGAGCAAGAAAAGGAGCAGCTTTTTTTCCATCATTTTTAATGGGAATTTATTAATAGTTTTTCAACAAAGGCCGCGGGGAAGTTAAGCGACGCTAATATCATACATATATATAAAGCACAGAGTCCTCCATTTTCTGCCCCCCGTCCCCCCCGATCAGAAGCTTTCTGCTTCCTGGGTGAACAGACGGTGTTTCTCCTCCGTCTGTCCTCCTTCGTCTTCCCGCCCGGACGTACGAGGGAGCGTTCGGGAGGAAGGCGCATTCATCACGGGCGAGAATCGCTCCGCCACTAAATGCAGCAAACCAAAGCGCAACGCATTCCTCCTCCACACAAACAAACACACACACACGCACGCACACAGACACACACACACACACACGCACACAGACACACACACACCCTGTCGCCCTCGGCTGCTCTCTGCGTGTCAGTGAAATCACTCATTGCCACGCGGCCCCTCCAAAAATAACGCTGATAATTAATTTCCGTTGTGAAATGATTCGTCGACGCACCGACTAGCTTTCATATTTCACCCGGCATCGATCCACCTCCCCGCTCTCCCCCCCTCTCCCCCTCTCTCCCCCCCGGCCCGCTCGCTTCATTAGTCAGAGATAGAAGGAGCGCCACAGAGAGAGAGTTAAGTCAATTACCGTCGCTTATGTTTGAAAGCAGTGCAAATAGAACACAGTCGTTACAATCGGGCCGACATGTAGACGTGAGGTGACGAGGGGGGGCCGAGGGAGGGGGGGGGCACATGTCCCCATAAAGCCCCCCCCCTGTTAGCAGCGGGCTCGGGCGCCTCCAGCCCCCCCCCCCCTCCTGCCCCTATGTGAACGGCGAGGGGAAAGCTGCCGGCCTATCGAATTTCAGCTAACCCGCCGGATTAACCGCGGCGGAACCGGATCCTCCGCTCGCCGTAACGGAGAGCGCATTAGAAGGGGCCGCGCAGTCAATTATGCATTTTCACTTTCTAACCTGCGGAAAAGAATCCCGACCGCCAAAACCGCCGCCCGTAACCTCGCTCCCCTTCCCTCCGCAGGCCCCCCGTCGGCGCCCGCCCACCTCATCTCCAACGTGAACGAGACCTCGGTGAACCTGGAGTGGAGCCCGCCCCTCACCTCGGGGGGGCGCCAGGACCTGACGTACAACGTGGTGTGCAAGCGCTGCGGGCCCGACGGCCGGCGCTGCCAGGCCTGCGGCAACGGCGTCCACTTCAGCCCGCAGCGGCTGAGCCTGAAGGGCACCAAGGTGTCCATCAACGAGCTGCAGGCGCACACCAACTACACCTTCGAGGTGTGGGCGGTGAACGGGGTGTCGCCCCAGAGCCCCGGGCCGGAGCAGGCCGTGTCCGTGACCGTCACCACCAACCAGGCCGGTAAGCAGGACGCCGGGTCACCGTGGTAACTGTGGCGCTGTGATGCTAAACGGGGGTGCGGCCCGCTGGGCCCTCAGAGCAGAAGTTGCAGGGTATCGGTGCATCTTCTCAGCAGTTGACAGATAGTAGCTTTTGATCCAATAAATTCTCGATGGACCTTTCGGGGGTCTAAACAAGTGTATTAAAGCTTTAGATAAGTCGGGTTTTCGGGCCGGTGGACTGTTGAGCAGGTTGATGGATGATCTTCAGCGGGAGATGATTTTCTGCAGTCTTTCTGCATAATTAGGTGCGAGGAGTCGGGGGGGAGGATGGCGGGGGGGCGTGCTATATTTGGCTCTGGAGCTGATGAATTAGATGAGTCGTATTGATCTGCGGAGGCTTCATTACAAATGCTGCTGGATAGAAACGCCCTCCTGGTCCCGTGGCGCGTTCAAAGCCTCCCGTTGTTTTGTCATTTAGCCATTTTGTAGCCCGGTTGTTGTGCAAATGGATTTTTACGACCCGGCCTTTTCTCTGCATCCCCCCCTGCCCCCCCCCCCTCCGCCCCCCCACACACACTTATCATTACCCTGGTCTTCTTTACTGCTCTGCTCTTGGGTGGCGAGCAAAGTGCCTTTTTTTATCACTGATTCTCATCCCTGGGAAAAAGTGCATACCTTGAATAGAGCTTCAGACCAGCAATATAAGGACACAGGCTTGATTTATCAGAGGGGGCGGGGGGCAGGGGGGGGTCAGGAAGATGGCAATGAATGGATGCGTGGGAGCCGTAATGGAGCGCACCCTGGAGTCAGCGACAGCGAAGTGCACACTCTCATACGTGGATTCAAAATAAGAGGTAGCAACACACACACAGCAATGTGTGCCCCCCCTTCTCGGTCGCCCCCCCCCCCCCCCCTCTTGCGACGTTGCTCAAGGCTAATGTGCTGACTCCCGAGTCTTCAAATATAGATGATGTTACCTTTGGCTCGTCACCAGTGCATGTTTCACAACTGTTCCCCGGGATTAGATATACGACGCCTGCAGCTGGACGCTCTATTACGAAGTGTGTGTGTGTGTGTGTGTGTGTGTGTGTATGTGTGTGTGCGTGTGCGTGGGTGTGTTTCCGCTTATGCCAAAACCGAATGCGCGGCAGAGTTGAAAGTGGGACAATGCTTCACGCAGAATGCGTCCCTGGATGGACGTGCGCTTCACTTGCCTCTCAAACAAAGGCCTCTGTGCGTTAGAGGGAAGAGCTCGCGGCTGATTGGCTCCCCGGCCGCTGACGCTCGCCACGGCGCTTCGGAGGCTCCGGTTTCAGCCGCCGGTAATCCCGCCAGTCATGTGCGGCTGTCGCCCCCCCCCCCCCGGATTACACGTTCATTATGAGAGCTTTATTAGGGTTTAAACTTTAACCGTGGCCTGCCACCGCCCCCCCCCCCCCCCCCCCCACCCCCCCCAAAAAAAGAGTTGAGGTTTCTGGCCTGAGGAGAGAGCACTGCTGGATGTGTCTTTCACGTCAGAGACATGAACCGTCTGGGTGTTCACCAAAGACGTCAGATCGCCAACGAAACGATAAATCCGCCGGGGAGTAACCCGTCCTCCCGGGTGAGTTTCAGCTGACCCCACTCCCCCCCCACCCCCCCCCCCCCCCTCCCCCGTACCTCCACCCACCCATTTTAAGGGGTCGAGCACTTTTGTGCCTGTGTTGAGAAAAATAAGGGGGAGAGGTGTTTATGTCTCCGTACCAAATACTTTGCATGCTTCGGTGACTAAAAGTGCATTAGTGCATGAGCGAGCGTGTGTGCGTGTGTGTGAGTGTGTGTGTGGATGTGCGTGTGTGTCTGTGTGTGTGTGAGAGTTCTCTCTAAATGTGTTCGGGGACATGAAAGCAGGCTTCTCCGGGCCGGTGGAGGATATTGGACGCGGGAGCCATTTTCTAGGCAGGTTTCCCTCCGCCGGCAGGAAAATCTGGCGACCACGTGTGCGCGGCCCCGCCTCCTCCCGCCTCCGACTGTAACCGACCACGAACTACACCGACAACTCTTGGCGTAGTGCGCTCATGAGCTTGCGATAACGATAATATGTCTTTCTGTTTGTGTAACGAGGTCATTTCTGTTGCTGTGTGTGTGTATGTGTGTTGCAGGTTTGTATTATTTTTGCAGGAGCACACGATACTGAAAATGAGGTCTGAATATTCACTGCGTCCCCCACTTATCATTCCAGCAGCGCTCGTTTGCCCACGCGTGGAGGAGGCAGCACATTTAAATCCATCTGCAGAGTTAAACGTTTGAGGTTCGGCTCTGCATCAGCGCGGCTTTGACGTAATTTAACAGCACGTTCTGTGTTCAGATTGATTTACGCGCATTCCTCCGACTAATTCATCTTAAGAAGAGGAATACTCGGCCTTGATGGATCTCCCCTCTCGTGCCCGGCTGTGTTAAACCTTGCAGCCTCGCGTCGGGAGCCTCAGAAGGGACCACTCAGAAAATCACTCATCTTTATCCTCACATTAGTGGGGGGGGGATATGAAAAAAGAAACGCAACAAGAGGAGGCGAACACGATTAAATCGCCATATCTGTCATCTTTGGCGGAAAGATGGATGTGCCGATTACCGTGGGAGGGCCCCGGGGGGGCGCGACCCCTCGGGTGTTTTCCGTCTGAGCCAGAGCGTCCCCGGTCGGCCCCCAGGAGGGCCTTCGAATTGGCCCTAGCTGCCGGGGTTAAGATTGATTTGGAGGGATACAAATGGCCGCCGTCTAATTGTTTTAACTGAGACGCAACACATTAGGCCAACGGGATTACGCAACCTTGGGTTAATCTATTTACCAAGAAACGTCTGCAATCCCATCCCTCTCCATCTCAACCCCCGAACCGTCACAAACCGTCTGCCCCCCTTCAACAGACACACACACACACACACACTGCTGCCGTCTCCCCCCCTCCTCCCTCCCCCCGAAATCCAATCCGAGGCCGGCGTTTCAGTTCCAGCCCCGTTTGAACTCAATCCCCATCTAAAAGCAGGGTTTTGTTAGCGTTAGCTTGCAGGCTAGGCTCCCCTGAGCCCCTGGTCAAAGTGATGAGAGTGTATATCATGTCGAAGATAACCCAATCGTGATCGGTGGACGGCGAACCCCTCATTAATCATCCCACTGTAATTTTTTAAAAGGCAGATGGTCTGGAAGGAGTTTGGTTACAGTACCGAGGACCAGAGGTCAGAGACGCGTCAGAGGAGCGAGAGGCCTCGGCTAAAACGCTCGGTGCAAATGCATCTTTGAGAAACGGACGGTTAAGGTTGCTTGGTCACGGAGGGCAGAGTTCGGACTCGGGTCGCGTGATTGGTCACAGATTGGATGACTTCAGACCCGACGTGACAAATTAAAAGGTTAACTGAGACTTTAAGTAGCTGGAACTTTGCAAAGGCAGGCGGAGAAAACCAGCAGTCTTTCGCTTGCTGCGTTTGCATGTTTGCGTCAGCGGTCTTTTTTAAACGCGAGCTGTCCTCTGTGGTCTCTCAACTCCCTCCTCCTCCACCACGTGGCCCCTCTTATAGGTATCAAGCATCCACCGTGTGGGTACGACCCGATTCCGCAGCGCTGTCAACCTCCCTGAAGATGGAGGTTTGATTTGTGCGGCGCACTCGGAGGGGGGGGGGGGGGGGGGGGGACGAGCGTGCGCCGTTATCTGCGCTTTAACCTTCACGCGTTAAAGGCCGTCTGAGCGGGAGATAGCGCGGCTGCCTGAAATATGGGCCTCATTATCGGCTGCGGATAAGATAGCTCACTCGAGCTTTAATGAAAACCAATTGATTTGCTCTCACGAAGACAAAGTACAAAGAAAATAAAAGAAAGAAAAAAAAAAGAAACGCAAAGGCGCAGAGCTGCTCTTTGTAGCAGCGCGATGCTTCCCAGGGTGACCTGCGTACCTGAGCAATGTGTCTGAGGCGCCTGCATCCGCTCTTTATTAGCTCCGAAGTAAGAGTATCGCGCTACGCTCAGCCGCTTGGCCACGCAGCTCCGTGACGCCTCCCATTTTGAACGGAAGCCAAGCATAAAAGAGAAATGGAAGCGCTTGCCCTGTGGGCTGTTTGACTTTCTCAGCAGGCTCTAAAAAAGCAGTGGATTTACTGCGGGAGGGAAACATAAAACAGACCCGGCGTCGCCGAGTGCTGTAATAACACGGAGGGCCGGGAGGAAGCCGAGGGCTCAAACAGTTTTTTCCCTTTTCTGCTTTGATCGTTCCTCCAGCTCCCTCGCCGGTGACGTCCATCCAGGCGAAGGACATCACCAGGCACACCATCTCGCTGGCCTGGCACCCGCCGGACAGGGCCAACGGCGTGATCCTGGAGTACGAGGTCAAGTACTACGAGAAGGTGAGGTGTCCCGTGGGAGACGTGCAGTACTTCCCGGATTAGAGAAAAATCCACCGCTGATTGTAACCCCCCCGCTCCCCTTTTGCTGCCCCCTCAGGACCAAAACGAAAGAAGCTACAGGATCATAAAAACCTCGTCGAGGAACACCGACATCAAGAGCCTCACGCCGCTGACCTCCTACGTCTTCCACGTGCGCGCGCGCACGGCGGCCGGCTACGGGGAATTCAGCGGCCCCTTCGAGTTCATGACCAACTCCGGTGAGTTCCGGCACCGAGGCGACGATTCAGGGGCCTTTAATCCAAACACCCGCTGGCCGTGAAAGACAAATGACACTGAGTTGCAAACTAAGAGCTGTAACATTTCTGACTTGCTCGTAGCTGCTTCTCGTTAAATGTTCTTTTTATGCTTTGTGTTTGCCAGGACGAACGGTTTTCCCGGGACAAGTTAACCCGCTGTTAGCCCAAAATGTACTTTTTACTCGACAGAGAATGGCTCGATCCGATGTGTGATGCTAATGCTAATGCTAATGCTAGCTGTTGTGGCTAAACCCGGTTTGGTGACAAACACTCCTCAGATTATTCATCGCCCTTTATTGTCCAGGCAGCCAGTTGCGCTTTCGCCGCTTTAGCATTAAGCTAGCTTTAACACCGGGATGACCTCAGTTGGAACAAAGGATTTAATTGCCGCTATTTTTTTTTTTTTACTTTTTAGGAGGGGGCGGGGGGGATAGACCTCGTTGACTAATTTCAAAGGGTGATCACGACTTCACGAGGGGGTTCCAGAGATGCGCTGTAAGTCCATCTGTCCCCTTTGTGATGCAGATGAGACGGCGCTCACGATAACGACGTGGTCAAGAACATCATTATGGGCTCGGCATTGTCTCAATGGAAAAGCAGGGGATCACAGGGAGGAAGTGGGGAGGGGGGGGGGTTCAAACACAGAATGTAAACAGGCTCTTTCATGTGCGGCGTCTCGGTTGAGTGCAGCGATATTGACTTTGCTCTTTATCTCTCCCCCAACCGTCACCCCTTTCTCCCCCCCCCCCTGTCCCCTCCTCCTTCCTCCCATCTTTCCTCCCTTTTTTCTCAGTTCCAGCTCCCATCATCGGCGACGGGGCCAACTCCACCGTGCTGCTGGTGTCCGTGGTGGGCAGCGTGGTCCTCCTCGTCATCCTCATCAGCGCGTTCGTCATCAGCCGAAGGTGAGCGCGCCCGTCCCCCTTTTTCCCCCCCGCTTCCCGTCCGTCCCCCTTTCCCCCCCGGCGTGGGTGGGGAGGGGGGGGTGGATGTCTTGCTCAGCACCCGGGAAATGTAGCTGTCAGGGAGATGGACGTCACTCAAAAGCGCACACAGACACACACACACACACACACCAATCCAGACAGCCAGCTGAGTGACGACTCGCCACACCGGAGACGTGATTGACAGCTGCGACAGCTGAAGAGATGCAATCAGCGACCCTCTCGCTCCCCCCTGTCCTCTCGCATCCATCCCGGCCTCCTCCTCCGTCTCTCTGGCCCGGTGGCTGTAAATCCCTGCCCGCCGGGTTATTTCCTCGCCCACCGCGCCGCGCCGGCGTGCAGAGAACGAGGGCAGAGAAGATGAGATGAGCGGGGAGTGAAAAGCAGACGGAGGCATCAGGTGGATTCGCAGTGACCCAATCTCAGGGTGTTAACCAGCGAGCGGCACAAAGCACCGTCACACAGATGGATTACATGCAGATGGGTCTGCCTCACCTCGGGGTGTTAACCACACTCTGTGTGTGTGTGTGTAGGGGGGGGGGTTGTGTGTTGATTCCTGCATGTGTGTACCTTTTTTTTATGGGCAGCCTCTTCGTATGGAAAGCTAAGCGTCATTTGCATGTGTGCACCGGGGTTGAGAATGATGCGGAGTGAAGGGGGTTGTGGGGGTGTTGATTGTGTGTACGTGTGTGTGTGTCCTCTCTTTTCCATGTGATTGCCTCCCCCCCCCTCCCTCCCCAGCAGGTGGTTGGCTCTGCCTTTTTTATATGCATGTGAGGGCCGGTGTCATTGTGATTGTGGGGAGGGAGTGTAATCACGCAGCCCGTTTGCCGTCATTACGCGGCCATGGAGGAGAACAATGTCTCGCACATCTGGTCATTTCCGCCGCTGACCCAACACGTCGATACAGGCGCAGGTGTTGGGCGGAGGGATTTAAGTGCGTCTCTTCTCGGATTGATTTGCCCTGTAAGCTCGGTGCGATTGCCTCTACATATACACCACCTTAAAGGGGACACACCGTCCCCAAAGTGGTGCTCAAGCCGCAGGTGGAGCTACTCGGACGACCCTGCATGTGAAAAAAAATGTACAATACTTTTTTTTTTTTTTTGCACGCAATTCAGCAGAGGAGCGAACGCGCTAATCAGGGAGCCTCAGAGGCCTAGCTGTGTCCAGTCTTTGTGCTAAGCTAAGCCAGCTTGGTAGGATGCTAATAATCATATTACCTAGAAATGTTGAAATGTTATATATTCAAGCCTCAACTAGGAGAACGTACCACAAAGTAAAGTTAGCATTCAAAAACACTTTGTGTCTCTGTAATGAACTAATTTCAATGATTAATTAATATCAAACCAGAATTTAAATGTCTGAGCAGTAATCAGGGACTTCTCCATATAATGAAATTGATGCGTGAGTGCGTGGAGTTTAAGTTTTAATCACGGTTTATGAAATGGATGACCTTTGCTGACCGCCCTGCTGTCTTTGCCCCCAGAAGGAGTAAATACAGCAAAGCCAAGCAGGACTCTGACGAGGAGAAGCACCTGCATCAAGGTAACACGCTCATCAGCGCTGGCAGGTGTGCAGGCGTGCAGCCTAAACCGCAAATGAAGCCCATAAAATGAGGGGGGGGAACTATTTTTGAAGTTAATGTACTTGCATGCTAGCGTGCTCCAAACACCTCATTATCAAGTCATCAGTGTTGTTGTTTGCGTTCCACTTCGTTGGTGACATGAAAAGCGATGGAGTCCGAGTGTTAAGCGAGGAAGAAAGGAGGAGGAGGAGGAGGAGGAGAAGGAGGGAGGCGGTGTAGCCTGCGGCGTGATGGCAATAAAGAACAGATGGAGCGTACTCGCGGGAATAAATTAACCTTCATTCTTTTTTCTCCTCGCTTCCTTCTTTCGCTCCAAACGTCTCCCACCCCCCTCCCCAGGAGTGAGGATATACGTCGACCCCTTCACCTACGAGGACCCGAACCAGGCCGTCCGGGAGTTCGCCAAGGAGATCGACGCCTCCTCCATCAAGATCGAGAAAGTCATCGGCATCGGTGAGGCGACGTGCTTTTCTTCTGTTCGTGTGCAAATAGCGCAGCTACGCTGAACGCCGATGTGCAGCGCTCGTGAATGTGAGAGACTGTTTTCTCAGAAAATGACATTGGGTCCACCTCGGAGAGAGGAGAAAAGCAAAGTTAATAAAAATCAGAGGGGGCTCAACATGTTGCCTGTTGAAAAGCCGAAGAAAAGTCATCCAATGACAAAATAAAATAGAGAAAGAATCAATACCCATTTCCTCTCTCTCTCTCTCTCTCTGCTCCAGTGGGCGAGGAGAGCGAGGGATTAGAGACCCTGATCAATGTCAAAAATTGGGCCCCTTCTAACCTGCACGCACACACACACACAGCGCTCCGCCCTCGGGGGGGGTTATGATCTGTGCGTCGTAGTGACAAAGTGCTCGTCTGATTTTAGGGGAGTTCGGCGAGGTCTGCAGCGGCCGCCTGAAGGTGGCGGGCAAGAGGGAGATCTGCGTGGCCATCAAGACGCTGAAGGCCGGCTACACCGACAAGCAGAGGCGGGACTTCCTGTCCGAGGCCAGCATCATGGGCCAGTTCGACCACCCCAACATCATCCACCTGGAGGGCGTGGTGACCAAATGTAGGCGCCGCTTTTAACCCGAACCTTTAACTGATAACATTTGCACACACAATGACTTTATTGTAACCAGGCGGGACATTCATCACCCCCCTCCACCTCCACCCCTCCCCCCTCCCTTCTCCCTTCAAATAAACTCAACAATAAATCACCTCTAAGTACGTCTTTGGGTTTGGGACGACTTTGGGGACGGACGCACGCTCGCCCAAAGGTCGGTGACTGCGTGGCGTCCGATGGATGCTTGCACGACCGCCCCCCCCCCCCCCCCCCCCCCCCCCCCCCCCCCCCCCGGCCCCGTCCTGGGTTCCCCAGGTGGGCTTTGTCCGGATGGACGGGGGATCCAGCCTGGGTGGGTAAGTGGAGTTGTGGTAGCCGGGCATTGGTGGGGGCAGGGAGGGGGGTGTCTAATGGGTGCAGGAACAGCCCCTGTAGCGCGGCACCAGGCTCATTAATCATGATGTCAGCTGTAAATGTGTTTGGGGTTAGGGGGGGACCGAGGGGGGGGGACACCTAATCCCTCCTCTATCTGCTGCTGCCTGGCCACAGAACACCGGCCAGATCTCCCTCCCTTCTGCCCTCAGACCCCCCACCCCCTCTCCGCCTTCAACACCTTCCCCCGGTGCTTTCTGCCAGGGCCGGAGGTGTTCGTGTATAGCGTGTGTGTGTGTGTGTGTGTGTGTGTGTGTGTGTGTGTGTGTGTCCGTGCACCTTGGATTGTGTTTCCACGGCCGACGAGCCCTCGGGGTCAGACGGATGAAGTGCTTTAATGCGTCGTGACACACTAACAGCCCGCCTCTATCTGCGCTAGATAACAGCGTCTCTCCCACTGTTCTCTACACACCGCGCACACATTCACACACACACACACACACACACACACACACACACACACACACACACACTCTCTCAGCCCAGCCGGAGCTGAAAGTGAACAGCAGCACGGGCAGAATTGCTTATCACCTATGACACCGGGGGTTGAGGGGGGGATGATGGGGGATGGGATGGGGGGGAGAGGGGGGGGTGACCGACCTCGCAGACCTCGAGTGAGGGAGGCAGAGGGAGGAAAGGCGGACAGATGGGAGAAAAGAAACAGAAACCGGAGACGAGGGGTGAGCGAGGAAGGTGCAGATAGAGAAGGAGAGAAGGGGAGGAGACGGGAGGGCTGATTAGAGGAAAGACAGGGGCTACCGGGCCGGGGGCTGAGAAGGAAAGGAGCAAGGCAGGGAGGGGGGGCGGAACAAGGTGGAGCGCGACATGAAGCCGAAGCAAGAAGACTGATGCTGCACCACCTCCACCCACTCGCACTCCGGAGAACCTGACAGAAAGTTCTGGGGAAATGAGTCCTTTAACACTTCAGTGTGTCAGTTGAATCAATTAAAAATCCATTATTTGAATTGCTCCCCCCCCTCTTACCCCCCCCCCTCTCTATTACAATCACGTTGAAAGTGTCCAACAGAGACAATTAAGCCTTATTCATTATGGAGGGAGTCCAAAGCGTCCTAAACTCTGCGCTGTGTCATTTTAAAAAGAGCGAGATCTGCGTTTGAAAAGCCAGAGCGGAGAGCGTTGCGTCCCCCCCCTCCCCCGACGCCCCCCCCCTGTTCCGCTGGCAGGTGATGATCGGCCCGGAGTTCATTGCCAAAGCCGGCAGGGCGTACTCAGTAAACAGGGAATTAGCATGCAAAAGGGAGGGGGGGAAGTGGGCGGGGCCGGGAGGCGAGAGTTTAAGGTCGCAGGTCAGACGCTCCTCAGACTGGATTGGGGAGCTGTCAATCACCGGCGGGGCCCGGAGGCCGGGGCGGGCAACAAAGGGAACAAAGATGGCTGACAAAGAAGACCTCCCCCCCATTCTCACCCAACCTTAACTCAACTTCCTCTTTTTCTCGGGGGCCATCGGCGGATCGGCCTGTGATTAATGGAGTGCCAATCACGCAGCGGGCAGGTGGGGGTTGGGGGGGGGGGGGTTGACTGGCGTCCTTTTGGCGAGCAGTGCAGGAACTCTCCGGCCCGCGGCGGGCTCCCTGCAGACCCCCGCCCCCCCTCCCCCCGCACTCAGCACTTTTAAGTCCAGCGTCAGTGCGGCACGGTGCGATGTGGGGGCAAAAGCAAGTGGACTTTTCTTTCAACATGTGTCGTCGCCACGGCTGGTTAGACACCAACCTGCTGCCATTTCGGGACAAGAAGAAGCCTCCCTTTCCTTTCCTCTCGCTCACTCTCTCTCCTCATGACCGCTGACCCCCCTCGCCCCCCCCCCCACCCCCCCTCTTTCCATCCTATGGGACAAAGACAGACAGAGGCCCACTGGGGAATGTCCACCCTCCCCGCCGCCTTCCCAAACTCAGATAAAGAGGGACGATTCCCCGAGTGAGGCGGAGAGGGGAGGACAGAGGGATGAGGTGAAAAAAGCCAAAGAGGAGTTGCTGGAATGGGGGAGGGGGGGTGATGGGTGGGGGAGGGTGGGTGATGGGTGGGGGTGGGGGGGGGGGGGGGTGAAAGGAAAGCAGCAGAGAGGAGCTGGCAGGAGACTGACAGATGCGTGGAGAGCTGGCAGAGGAGAAAAAGGGCAAAGGGACAGTGAGTGACACAAATAGCGAGTCAGAGGGATTCTGGGTGAGGGACCGCGATGGTGCGTCCAACGTCAGTTCCTATTTGCATAAACACAAGACGCTGTGCCCGTGCGTGTGTGTGTGTGCCTGTGTGTGCGTGCGTGTGCGTTTTGTTCCAGTGAAGATGCCTTTGCACGTCAGGGCGGCTGCAACACTGAGCTAATTAAATCACTACGGGACAGAGATGGATGGTCTCACACACACTCGCAGCCCCCTGAGAACGCCCCCCCCCCCATCCACCCCCCTAAGCCCGCTGCGTCAAGCTGTGATGTGCATCGTTTAGCTCTATAATCATCTGCCTCTCTCTCTCTCTCCCCCCTCCCCTCCAGGTAAGCCAGTGATGATTATCACGGAGTACATGGAGAACGGATCGCTGGACGCATTCCTGAGGGTCAGTCAAGCGTCCGTCTGCGCACATGAGTGCGTCCGTGTGCTTGTGAACACGCGATACGAGCGTAGCCTGCCGATCTCATCTAATCTCTTCCGTGTGTGTTCCCCCCCCCCCAAATCCCCCTCTAAATTATAAGCGCTCTTTCACAAACATTCACCACTAGTCTTTATCCGACAAATAGACCTTTTAGACGTTGTTACTGGAACAATTGGAAGCTGACTGAAGCAAAGTTAAACTGCATTAACTGTTGAGAACACACTAACAGACACTGGAACATGTAGGAAAGAACAATCCAAGCAGCGCGGATAGTCCCTCTAATTATTATTATCTATATTGTGTTTCCTGCAGAAGAACGACGGGCGCTTCACGGTGATCCAGCTGGTCGGCATCCTGCGGGGAATCGCGTCGGGCATGAAGTACCTGTCGGACATGAGCTACGTGCACCGCGACCTGGCGGCGCGCAACATCCTGGTCAACAGCAACCTGGTGTGCAAGGTGTCCGACTTCGGCATGTCCCGAGTGCTGGAGGACGACCCCGAGGCCGCGTACACCACCCGGGTGAGTGCGCGTGTGTGTGTGTGTGTGTGTGTGTGTGCGACTCACCACTCCCACACGCCGCCTCGTCGGCATCCACTAACATCGTCCCGTCTTCCAATTCCAGGGAGGAAAGATCCCCATCCGCTGGACGGCCCCGGAGGCCATCGCGTACAGGAAGTTCACCTCGGCCAGCGACGTGTGGAGCTACGGCGTCGTCATGTGGGAGGTGATGTCGTACGGCGAGCGGCCCTACTGGGACATGAGCAACCAGGACGTAAGTCTCCGCAGCGACGGAAGGGAATTAGGTCGGAACGTTTGAGTGTGAGCGATAACTCAGTTTCTAAACTGTCAAACCTTTTTAAAAAGACACTTTGTCATTTTTAAGCTTGGTTATTTAATCAGATTTCCCATCAGGGGCGATTAAAACCAGAAACAGCAGTTTATTCTTTCACACCACGAGTTCACAACTCCAGTGGCACTGATGATGTGCTTTAATTCGAAGTGACTGAGGGCCGCATTGATCTCCCCTCCAGGTGATCAAGGCTATTGACGAGGGCTACCGGCTGCCCCCCCCCATGGACTGCCCCGTGGCGCTGCACCAGCTCATGCTGGACTGCTGGCAGAGAGAGAGGGCCGACCGGCCCAAATTCGGACAGATCGTCAACATGCTGGACAAGCTGATCCGCAACCCCAACACCCTGAAGAGGACCGGGGGGGACACCGCTGTCCGGTGAGGGGGGGGGGGAGCACTTTCCATCCACATCTGGAGTTGATCCGAATAATTTAACTTTTTTTTTACAGGAGAATTAGCCTGTAAAAAATGATTATTTTATTTTATGGAGAGGGAACAATAATCAGGAATATCACCATCGTGCACACATTGTGTACACAACATTCTACTGCACACACACAGATACACACAGACACACATACGTGTGCCTCCTCTCAGCACAAACGCCCTCGATCCTGCAATCTAGATTTAATGGTGCCGTTCATACACTCGGGGGGGGCAGATTACCACGTTACGGCAAGTTAAAAAACAAACATGACCCCTGCAGGTCCGACACCGTTACCCTTTAGCGGCTAAACGTGTTCAGAATGACCTACGTGTGTTTACAGACTCGCCCGAGATTCTGTCGGGGTTTAACAAGGTGGTGGTGGGGGGGGGGGGGGGGGGTCCTCGCGGAGTAATTAGCAGAACTCTAACCTAATAAATGCAGCTTTTACAGTTCCAAGAGGGAAAGGGGGGGAAGTAGAGTGTGTGTGAGCATCCACCCTCTGAGGAAAGAGGGTGGATGTAAAATAAGGATTTTAAAGTTTCTAGTGGGACACATGGAAAGGGGACACGCGAGCGTAGCTGAAACCCCGGCGGCCCCCGGGACGGGGCTAATTCCTGCAGCGCTGGTTCTAACGAACACTGAACCAAACTTAATGTCCTGAAACTAACCCCCGCCTGCCCCCCCCCCCAGGCCTAACACCACCCTGCTGGAGCCGGGGAGCCCCGAGGCGGCGTCGGCGGTCGGCACGGTGGAGGACTGGCTGCACGCTATCGGCATGGAGAGATACGGCGACAACTTCACCGCCGCCGGCTACACCACCCCGGAGGCCGTGGTCCACATGACACAAGAGTGAGTGGCGGGGGGGGGGCAATGGGAATGGATTTCAAGGAAACAGGATATGCTTTTGACGGTAGAAGAACAATTTACCTTCTTAACTGAATTGCTCTGTTATTTGATGAAGGTTTAAAATGAGTTATTCCACCGAGGGAGGGATTTCTACAGAACGTTTTACTTCTTGAAGAATGATATTGAAATAAATGGAATAATGACAAGATAATTCACTCTTGCAAGAAATTATGAAATATTCAGTTCTAAAAGACTAGAAACATGTCCATCCAGCAGCCAGTTAGCAGCTTGGTTTAGCATAAAAACATCTGGTTCTGCCAGCTAATCTGCCCGGCAACACTGAGTCAAGCGCCACACAGACGACGTGAAGCTAGCTGTCCTTTAGCCAAGCGAGGCTACGCGCCTGCTTCATGCTCGGTGAACACCAACGAGAGATCGGTATCGACTCTCGGCGAGGATCTCTTCCTCCCCCCCCCCCTCCTACCCCCCCCTAAAAGAAAGATCTAACTGTTAAACAACTCTTTCATTGGAGCAGAATGGAGATGTGTGTTTGTCATTGTCGGCGTCCTAAAAAGGCCTCTTTCCTCCCGTCCTCTCGCAGGGACATGTCTCGCATAGGCATCACCTCGGCGGCGCACCAGAACAAGATCCTGACCAGCGTCCAGGGAATGCTGTCCCAAATGCAACAGATCCAGGGCAGAATGGTTCCCGTCTGAGAGATCCGAACCGGGGGAACAAAAGGAAATGGAAGCAAAGCGACTTAGTTTCTTATTAAAAAAAAGAAAAATTATGTAAACCAACAAAAAAGATTAAGTATAAAAAAGAGACACAAACTATGAAGAAGTAGTTTACTTCATCCATGCACTTTAAATTGGATCTTAAAAGATGTTGATAAAGAAGAAAAAAAAGTGAATGGAAATGGCACTTTTTTTTTTTTCGTCTTTTTTTTTAACAAACCAGACCGTTCAATTTTTTGTCCATTTTTTTTGTCCATTTTTTTTGTTTTCATTTTTGTCCGATGGGACGCGTGCGTCTGCCACAGTCATGGGTAGATGTAAAGTGCTTCCGAGAGTGCCTTTAATGGTCTGGAAGGAAAAGCGAGCGAGCGAGGGGAGGTCGGGGGGGGAGGGGGCGTGAATCGTACCTCCCGCCCTCCTCTAGGGCAGACTGTTGTTTCTGGAACGTTCTTTCTGGAATAATCCGAAGCAGTTTTTGATTTCCTGTGACTGTGTTTATTGTACATGAATATGTTTCTGTGGGACTCGCGGGACATCGCCCCCCCTCCCCCGCCCCCCACCCACACTCCCCTTCCTCTCAGCTGGATCTGCTTGATAGCTCACGGACAAAATGGAGGATCTCTGAGAGGTTGCGGGTTGGATTCCGAGGAGGGAGCGGCGCTGCAGGGGAGGGGCCTCGTTTTTTCTCCCAGGACGCTGTGTTTCGTTGGGACGTGGCTAAGAATGTCTTTGATCTTCCAGAGGAGCCGTCCCACTCCCCTGTCTTCCCGAACAAATGTCCTCCTGAACCTCTTGAGAAACACACAATTCGGATTCTTCCACCCCCCCGTCTGAATGGAGGACCCCGGCGCTCTCCCTCACCAGCCATTGGCTTCCCCTTAATTGGACGCGAGAATGAAGGAATGTATCGGCGGGATTTTTACTTGGACGGAAGGATTGTCCCTACGGATGCAGAATGAGTCAGAACGAAGAGCATCGTCATCTGCAAAAAAAAGGATCTGCACAGAGGGACACTTAAACCGCCATGAAGGTGAGGATCAATACCATTTCATTGGGTTTTTCTACTTCGACCCTCGGCTATTAAAGCAAAGCAAAGAGGCTGTTTAAGCCTCCCTTTATTGTTGCAAGTATCAGCCGTGTCTAGCCACAGAGTGCCTAAAAGATTCATTAGACCCCCCCGCCTCTTTAATACCCCCCCCTCCCCTCCCTCAGCTCCAGAAACTGTTAATTAACAACTTCAGGCCGATCAATAGCAACCGGTCTGTGATCAGTCTGCTGCCTGATGCATGTTAATGAGAAGAATCAGCCAATCATGAATCAGCCAATCAGAGCCCACCAGAGTAACTCGGCAAAGCGTTGCCCCCGGTAACGATAGGGTTTGGCGTACAGGTGTTTTTCTCTCTTTACGTGTCCAGGTTTCCTTTTATGAGGTTTCCCGAGGAAAAGATGACACGTGTCTTTGGCTCAGAAAGGAATTTATTTGTTTTATTTAACACACCTGGTCACCACTTAATCAGGTCCCGTAAACCAGCGGAAATAATTCAACACCCCTGCAATAAATCAACCTCCACAACGCTGAGTTTGTGTTGTTGTGTTTACAGATGAATTAAACATTCTGGTCGCTGTAATTTGTGACGGTGTTGAAACGCCGAAATCTGCTCTTTTAATTTGGGGGGGAGTTTAAGCGTTTTGTCAGTAAAATGTGAAAAATCTACTTCTTAATTTCACACTGTGATGACGGTGTTGAAGCTAAAACCTGCAACCGTTTGATTGTCTGAAGAAATTGACCAACAAAAAAATTGCTTTACATTAATTTTCTGTTGATTTGACATAAATGTCAATTAAGTTTGAGCTCTACATTTCCTTTGAATTAAAAACAATATTTCAGAATTAAAGCATCTACTTTCAACAAACGCTGCAACAAACTGTTGCACGGAGCTTTTTTCTGGACCTTGGAACCTGAAGGTCGCCGTGTTGTAAATGATCATATTCCTGCCTGAGGAATGTCAGCTGACTCCGGATGCCAAAGAGAAACTTTGTATGTTCAAAAACCGCCATGACTGATGAAGCCTCTCTGTCCCCCCCCCCCCTTTGCCCCTCCCCCCTCTTTCTCCCCATACGCAGCTCTCCATCCCAAACAGGATCCCGCTTTTTGGCTTTTGCCGCGACCCGACTTCTTCCTCATCGTCTTCCTCCCCCGCCGACTCGTTCGAGTCGCCTTCCGACACGAAGATGAAATAAAAAAAAAAATAAAAAAACGAAAAGCCCGTCCTCGTGCGTCTGGGTCGTCGCAGCGTCACAACGCGTCCAGAATCTCGTGGTCATCCAGCAACGTGCTGGAGTCACTTTGAATGATTTTGACAGCTTGAAAAAAAAAAAAAGACACTACAAAGAATGTAATATAACGGAGAAGCCCTACTCCAGTGGATAATGTACTTTTATTTTTAAAGTTCATTTTTTTTATTTGATTGTTTTTTAAAACTTTTTATTTTTATTGTTTCGTTGTGTTTGCGTGTAAAGTAACAGACGTTTGATTTGAGCGTGCGAATGTGATGACTCGAGTGTGTGTGTGTGTGTGTGTGTGTGTGGCGGTATGAGTGACAACGTCTTTGAAGTAATTGTGTTTTCATGCCACTTTCGAGGAAGAGAAGATAACTGAGATTTACCGTTTTTTAACATGGAAAAAAAAAACCTGGACTGTTAACAAAAACGAGCGTCTTCGTGGAGCTCATTTCCGCCCGGCAGTGGAAGCAAAGGAGGCAGGGAGGGGGGTTGGAAAGCGCTCGTCTCCGTGGTAACCGGAGCAGTTTAAGATGGCGCCGACCTGCGCGGAGCAGGGAAACGTGTCTAAGGAGAGAACGCTGTTTTATTTCTCATTTCTCTGAGCACATCGTACAGGTTCAACCCAACGGACGATATCCTTGTTTTTCCCATGAAACTATACTTACGCGAATGTTTCTGAACTCGTCATGTAATACAACACCTCCGTCCTTAATACAGCTCTATTGCTCTTTCTTTATTTTTTTGCAATCCGTCGTTCTTTTTTTTTTTTAATCTTTATTCGAAAAGAAAAAGGACCTGTTCGGAAAATATGCAAGACATGTTGGGAAGGTGAAAGAAAACCAGAATGTACTGTAAAATACTTCTTTCCTTTACTTAAATGTTGGACATTTGAAGAAACAAACAAAAAACAACAAAAATAACAAAAAGTAAGAGTTAATGTTTGTCATTGTATGCCTTCCGATGCCATGTGATCTAAACATGTAGATCTAACATTCTCTTTTTTTTTTGACATGATCATGTTTTTTTTTTATTGTTTTGCCTTGTTTTTTTGTTTTTTTTTGTCAAGGAGCTCTAGGTACATGTAACTTATGTCATTTATTTATGTCCTTTTATATCTAGTTTGTAAAATAATAGCCTAAAGTGAAGAAAATAAAAGGGGGTGCCAAAGTGCATTCTTAATAAAGTAGAAACCATATGACGACCTCCCTGCCTGTCATTCACACACACACACACACACACACGCGTGCATTAATTGCTGCATCATGTTATTGCACGTAACGTCTCACTGTCGCTCGCTGTGATCCGCCGCGTCCGTCACGCGCTCGGCCGGCGTCACGGCTGCGGACTCTCAGACTTTTGGCCCTCGAGCTCCACTCAGGCCCCCGAAGTGTTTAATCAAAACAATATCTGCTTCCTGCTCTCACTTCCAGCAGCGATAAACCACTGATTGTCCAGAGTCTTTGATAAGGGCCCTGGAGAGAGGGAGAGAGAGAGAGAGGGGAGGGGAGGATGGGGGGGGGGACAGTTTTCGAAATTTTTCGAGTTTCCTGAGAAATCACCAGCACGAGGCGCGCACACATTAAAGCTGTGATGTTTGCGCAGCAAGATGCTTATCGGCCTCGAGGGGAAAGTGGGCCTCCATCGCAGACTGTTGGCAGGCTCATAAGGGGGGAGGCTTGGTGGGGGGGGGGCATTAGCGGGGCCGAGTTTGATGAATCTGCCCTTAACTGAGACCGTTGCTTCGCTGGAGATAAATCTGTAAAGCGCGTACGGACGAGAGCTCTTTGCTCGTGCTTTGCCGTCCCTGACAAAGAAAAGCCACGAATCGAACCCCCGAACAACATCAGCCCAATTCAGCACCTCTGTCAGTGAAGCCTCTTTTTTTTCACTTCTTCCTTACGGAGAATTCCGAAGAAAACGGCCTCCAATACTCACATGATCCCTTTCGCAGGTCAGAACACGACACGGATGGTGAAAAAATAAAGACCATCCAGCATTTGGATGATTGTTAAACTGCAGATGCACCATACGTTCCATAAATACATTTATTTTTTTTAATCCAGCTCATGCTAGACTTTGCTAAAATGCTAAAATTGCTGCTTGACATTCAACGCGAATGTGACTCAACCTCCATTGACCTCTGTGTTAAAATGCTCACCTTTATAAACATCACAGCAAAAATTTTAAAAAATGACCCAGATTGGGTTTTATTTTGACCGTAACTGACTCCATTCAGAAGTCGGTCACAGCCGAGGCTGCTTCGACTGACAGGTGGGTGTCGTCTCTCTCTGGGCGGTTAAGAGTTTCCAGATATAATTTGATTTAATCTGATTACATTTTCAGGTTGCAGCTGGAGAATGCATCGGACAGCTGCGTCCTTTGGGTAAATACAAGTATTCGATTGGACTGCCTTGGATTAGGGCAAAAATACCTCGATGGTATTCCCTACTGACTGTTATTTCGGTCACAGTTTATTTGCCACTTGTCTCCCCGGCCTTAAGCAGCCCACGGTTCTAAAAGGTAGCGTTATGGTTCTTTGTTATAGTTCAAAGGACTCTTAACACTTCAATTCAGTGAAACCACCTCACACCGGCGGCCACATGAAGAGGCTTAAACAAAGATGGAGTCAAGAGACAACAATCCTGCCCCTTCCGAACCCCCTCCCCCCCCCCCCCCCCCCCCCCCGGCGAATCACACAGCGAGCAGCCTCCATGCTTTTGTCAACCGATCTAATTAAGAAACCTTCAGGTGAAGTGCCAGCCCTTCAAACTGGCTTAACCCCCGCCGCCCCAAACGCCATCTCGGCAAACCGTTCCTTTTGACCACTTTGTTTCATAATTCAATTTCCCAAAAGATTCCAAAGATGAAGCCCCTCCCGGCCCGTCCTCTAAGCCAATCACAATGGGACGCCGGGGCCTCACACTGACATTATGATTACTCCCGTCCTTTAGAGTTGTCGTTCCTAAGTACGTCCTTGAATCCACACAATGTGATAATCCGTAATCCAAACGCTTCAATCTTAATCCGCAGATCCTCTAAATCCGAGTCTGGAGTTTTTCTTTTCTCGGCTCCCCGGGTTATTGTTTGGCTTTTTTTTGTCGCGGTGAAAGGCGCTTTTAGAGGAAAAACAGAGTGCTGGGTTGTGACGTAGCGGGAAATATTTGACGAGGGGGGGAAACAAAGAGAAAAGCTGCGGATAGAAAAGCCCCAGTGGGGAGAAAAAGCCTCTCCATCGTCTGAGCGTGTCGATCGAAGAGGCTTCCAGCGCGGCGCTGACCTTGTGTCTCCTTCCCCAGGTGTGCTTTTTGATGGAAAAACACACACGCAACTGAAAATGCTCACGTCGGATCCAAACGGGAGTCTTAATTTAGCCGCGTTTGAAACGCTCTCCTCCCGCAGCTCTGGTTCAACAAGCACCGGAGGGCGGACGAACACGAAAAAGCGTTTACGGGACGAGCGGCCGGTCGGTTGCAACCGGCCTGAAGGCAACGAGAGGAAGAGCTCAGAGCTGGCGAGGAAGCAGGAGAGGGAGAGGAACGCCAGCAAACACACCGGCGGTGACTTGAGTCAAGATGAGTCGAGACGTTCACGCCATCGGCAGCAGATCTGAGAGTCTGAGAGCTCAAGGACGCTTGAACGTCAGCAACAAAGATGTCCGCCTGGACGTCTCGGTGTGTAGATGCCTTCCTCTGTAATGCGTAGTCTGGAGATTTGGGAGGGGCTGGGGGGGGTCGTGCTGGTCCTTCACGCTGCTTCGTGTGGAAAAAAACAAAATCCTTTGTTTGACAGCAACGACTGCGGCAAACCCTAAATTGGTACGTTTGACTCAGAGCCAAAGTCCCCAAACCGAGGTCAGGAATAGCCTTAAGGAAGCAGCGTTTGGCACCCACCACCCCCCTGCCCCCCTCCCCCACCTGCTCCGACTCCACAGGGTCTGTTGGGAGAACCAGGTGCTTTATCTGCCCCCACCAGACTAATCTCACCTCCGGGCCAAAGGGGTCCTGCGGGGGAGGGAAGAAGGGAGGGGCCTGTTCCCAACGAAGGCGCAGGGAGGTCACCTACTCGACCACTCGATCGCTCCCTATCGAGATCCACCGCTGGCCCCACCTGATAGGCCGACCTTTGACCCTCACACACCGCAGCCAGAGAAGTACGAGTGAGTGTTGTGGATTAGGCTTCCATTCCCGTTAGCGAGATGAAGGTTAATCAGGACCGACCCCCCCCGGTGTCCTGTGGGCGGCCCGGTGAAGGTGCAGCAGAAACCCGATTGTCACAGTGAAAGGCGACGTTCAAAATCCCCTTCGATAACTGCAGGACGGGCCGAGCTGGGCGGACAGGTTATGACCGTAGAAAGACAAAGTGAGACAAAGCCCTTTTTAAAAATGTTATTTTAAAAGTTATGATCAACGCAGCGGCCATCCGTCATCTGCAGGGAGACGAGGAGCGCCGATCAAAGGAGACGCGAGGCCGACCGGAGCTCGGGCCTTCTGTCTCTGACTGCATCCAGATTCCCATCACGGATCACATGTGGACTACAACACATGAAAGCCTGCGCGCACACACACACATACACACACACACACACACTCCACAATGTCTTAATCCTGGCTTTTCAGCAAGATGGAGAATGGAATTACAACAGCGCCGATGCCAGGAGATCCTGCTGCAGATCAAGTATGTAGCAGTGTGTGTGGAACATTTGCTTCATGCTAGGCAGGTTTTATTTTTTGTTAACATGGGATTTGTGTGTGTGTGTGTGTGTGTGTGTGTGTGTGTGTACAAGTTGATCGTGCTTTGCGTAAAAAAAAAAAGAAAGAAAGAAATCCTTATATTAACATGCTTGTTTTAACATGTGCAATACTTGAAGAAAGACTAAATCCATAGTGTGGGGCAAAATCATGTATGTGTGTGTGTGTATATATATAATAAATAATAAACCCCGCCAGCGTTACGTATAATTCTGTGTTCTCCATAGTTTTAGAGTGTGTGAAATGCACTTCAGGCTAAATTAACTCGTCTTGTCGTTTCGTATCAGGTTGAAACTCTCCACGTGTCAATCAGTCGTTTCTTCTGTCTCCACGTGACGCGATCGTTGGCTTTGAAACGAGCGCTGTCGCGTTAAGAACGAGCTTCGCCTGAGGGGAGACTCGCTTTAAGTCACGGATTCAACCGATGGAGCCTCCCGTCAGGCTCAGATCACTCTGGACGGGGGTTCGGATGGCGGAGGGTGTAGATCTGCAGTGGTCCTTCCCGTTTCCTGCTGGTTGGAGATGCTCGGGAGCGAATGGAGAGCGAGTGAAGTCGCCGTGTAGCAGCAGAGAAAAAAGCGACGCAACAAAGCTCAGCATGTTTTTTGGGGTCAGCGATAATTGAAGCGGCGCTGGCGTCAACCTGCGTACTCGTTCACGCCGCTTTTCGTCCTGCCTCTGCTCAGCTCGCCTCCTTTTAGATATCATTCAACGTCTGATCTGCAGCCCCCGCCCCCATCGGAGTGAGGGATTCTGGGCCGGTTCCTCACCCATACACGACCCCATCGACTGAGCCGCTCTCCGCTGGCTAAATGATTGATACTCGCCTTTTCTAACTAGACTCCCGGGTCCAAAAACAACTACGGGCCGTTCGGCTGCAGCGTGTGTGTGTGTGTGTGTGTGTGTCTGTGTCTGTGTGTGTGTGCGCGCGTGTGTAATCAGCCCGGGAGACTCAGTAAAAATATATGAGAAGGAACGAAGCTGAGTGTGTTTGTGTATGTTTGTGAGAAAATGTGCTGGCGGGTATAAAAGTTTAAAGCAGGAGGCCCTCGTCAGTAGTTACGGCGTGCACACCTATTGGAGAGTGTGTGTGTGTGTGTGTGTGTGTCGGCGTGTAGAGGTGACCTGAAGGGAGGGCGACCACACACGCCGTCTGAACCCGTGACACTGAATCGCACGCAGTCCATTAAGCAGCTACGGAGGGGTCGTAGGTCGCACAACCAGCATACAGAAAGAGCTGCACCTGCGGATGGAAGGCGGCTGATCAGTGATGGATCCTGGAAGGATCCTTTATCTGCAGCGCCGTCGCTCCTCGGCGACCCCGAGGCTCTTTTAATCGCTGTCATTGCCGAGTCTCGATCATCGTTACCGGACGGACCCATCCGGGGAACTGATGGGTGGAGGTATCGCCATGGAAACCAAAGTCCTGCTTCGCAATAATTGCCACTTAAACTGGGTCAAGAAACCTGCTTTTACAAATCATGGAGGCCGTATAATGCCTCTGGGGCATTTGGTCTCATTGTATGTGTGACACAGAAACACACTGGAAATACAAGATGTAATGAGATAGTGGAAAACATACATGGATCATGTTTATCTTGTAGATAATCTTAATTGGTTTCCGTTGTGTAATTCCAATTAGTAAGTGTTAGCATGCTAATATGCTAGGCTAGCGTGGCATATCAGTTTATCCAGTGTTTCTGCAATAACATTATTAATAAATATCATAATCAGTAAACAGTTTCAAACCAAATCTTCCTACCAATCCTAAAAAATGAACATAAGCGGCGAATTAACAGATTACCAAGTAAACGTATTTTCTCCTGCTGCCCTCCTGCTTTACGCTTAAGCAGCCGTACTTAATGGCAGCGGTTGTCGCCTCCCAGCCGGAGTCCAGCAGCCAGCCGAGGGAAATCAAACCAGCGGCTCGACAGACAATCCTACAATTTATTTGGCTCTCGGCTGCTAAAATGGAAACTCAGTAACTGACCTTTAATGTAATACGGCGCCGATGGCTCACCGAAGAAAGCCTCTGGAGTAGCGGCCGCTGTGTGTGTGTGTGTGTGTGTGCGTGTGTGTGTGTGTGTGTGTGTGTGTGTGTGTGTGCGTGTGTGCGTGTGTGATGAGTTATGAGCGGCTCTCATGTCGGCATTTGGGAAGTTGAGAGCCAAAGCCAGGTGGATTAGGACAACTCGCCTCTGTGAGAACGCTCAGAAGGGATTTAAGGAAGTAGGAGTGTGTGTGTGTGTGTGTGTGTGTGTGTGTGTGAGAACAGAAATACACAATAGAAGGCATGAAAAAAAATGCCGCTTCAAACAAAAAGAAGCAAAATAAAGAAGGCAAACTGCCACCACACGAAAAAAGCTAAACATATAAAAAAATACCAAATCACCCTGAGAAAAACCCACCGAGGCTCCAAACTCACAGACACACACTTCCTCACACGCAGGTCGCGACCTTTCTGACCGCCAAAACAGGTGTGTCAGCGAGGCCTCACAGGGTCCCTTTGTGCGCTGGAAACAAACGATGCTTAAAAACCCTCCTTCGGTCGCTGAAAGGCGGACTGGGGGGGGGGGGGGGGGGGGGGCGAGTTCCCACCGACTGAACCGGAGAAGGACGGACGGAAGGAAAACATTCCGGGGGGAATGTTGACGCTCACTCGGCGTAATCCCATTAGGAATATGCACATTTCCTGGCGATGTAAAGAGAATTTATTTCAATTTCCACAATTCAAACTTTAACCAGCCCTCTGTCACCAAATAGGCGCATTAGTTTAGTTATTATTAGTTTGATAAGCGTCGTTACGAAACATCACGTTCAAACCTTAAACTAAGAAGTTATAAAACACCCACCCAGACGTACAGCCTCTTTTCATTCTTTTATTTGCCGACACCAATGGTTTTATGAAAAAAATCAGAAACACATCACAAGGGATTGAAAGACGCTACGTGTGTGTTTTAAATGAGCATCAAGAAGGTGTGAATGTGAAGGAGGTAAAAACAAACTGGATCAGAAAGTGAAGACATTAAACTATTAAGGGCTCAACACAGCAGAGGAAAACATCTTCCTGAAACGGTTCCCTGGGTGTTTTCAACGGTTTGTTGCCCGTAAAGCCTTTGTTTTACGCCGTTCCATCAGTTCCTCCTGCTGCAGAGCAGACGCCTCGTGTTCACGGTGACATATGGAAATAAAGAGAGCGACAGCGAGGGCTTGTCCCCTTCTCTTCAGACAAATGAACAGAATTCACTTATTCATCTGTTCATCCGTTTGCCTGCGACACATGAACGCACTCGCCGGAGCCACGGCGATCCGGTGTTTCGCTCACACGGTGTTTCGGTGTCGCATCGGTAAACATTAATATCCCGGGAGGAGGTGTGAAGTGACGGAGACGCACAGTGGGGGGAGAGAGAGAGAGAGAGACGAATGAGCTGCCTCGGGGGGGGGGGGAGGTATCATTTGTGTCAGTCGGAGTGAGCACCTATCGATTTACATCCAGCGCTCCTCTGCAACGAGGCCTCGTGCATAATTCATGGCGGCCCAGCGAGAGAGCCAGAAGGACGCTCGATCCAGCTCGCCCGTCGCCGCTGACGGAAAGTAGGAGCCGTGTGCGGTGTGGCCTTTTTTAAACAAAGACGTACTTGCGCAATGATCAGGCGGCTTTTGTTTCGCGGCTGAATGCGTGAGGCCCAACGAGGCCTCAACCGCCCCCCCCAACTTTGAAGACCCAAAAGGATTTACATCCCTCGCCCGCCTTTCGCCCCTCCTGCTGCGCCTTTATGGCCTTTAGTGGAAAGGGTGCCTGAGTTATGGCGCTTTGTTTGGGACGGAAGAAAAATATAAATGCAACACTAAGGGGGAGACTAAGGTAAGAGAGAGGGGAGACTAAGGTAAGAGAGAGGGGAGACTAAGGTAAGAGTGAGGGGAGACTAAGGTAAGAGTGAGGGGAGACTAAGGTAAGAGTAAGGGGAGACTAAGGTAAGAGTGAGGGGAGACTAAGGTAAGAGTGAGGGGAGACTAAGGTAAGAGTAAGGGGAGACTAAGGTAAGAGTGAGGGGAGACTAAGGTAAGAGTGAGGGGAGACTAAAGTAAGTGAAGTGAGACTAAAGTAAGAGTAAGGGGAGACTAAGGTAAGACTAAGGAGAGACTAAGGTAAGACTAAGGGGAGACTAGGGTAAGACACTTGAGGCGTCTCCTTTGGACACACACTGTGTGCCGGTTTAACGGCTGCTGCCCGGTGACTTGAAATCGACCCTACACTGTTTGTCAAAAGAGCGCGTTGCCCTTACACACCTCACTAAATCTTCACAATACTGAGGTCATTGCCTCACAAAGCCCCCCCCCCCCCCCCCCCTCCCCCAACCCTCCTGTCATCGTTCTCACAAATCTGTGCGGCTCCCCTCCCATGAAGTGTACTTTCGCGCACACACACACACACACACACACACACACACACACACACACACACACAAACGCACACACACACACAGGACCGCCTCCTCTCTGCGCCGTAAAGCACCGAATGACTGCTCTGTCCTTGAACGTAAAAGTATTAAGGAGACAGACAAGGCGGGGGGGGGGGGGGGGGGGGGGGGGGGCAGGAGGGGAGGCAGGGAGGGGGGGGGGGGGGCAGGAGACGGAAAACAGGGTAAAAGAAAAGGGTTGTTTCATACTGACAGTCCGCTTAATGAAAATGCAGTTACGGCTCATATATCTGCAGGCTCCAAGGTTCAGCCCCCCCCCCCCCCCCCCCCCTCTCCCACGGGTAAGAGCCGATGGGCTGAGGCGAGCTCTGGGCCCGGTGCGTTCAGCTGAGGAGAACCCCAAGTCGGGGTCGACCCGGGCTAATGAGTGCCGAGCCGGGCCAACGGAGGGTCAGGGAGGGGTTCGGGGTGGAGGTTCGGGGGGGGCGGTGTCGGCCTTGAGTGCGGTGCAGTCGGGCTCATCAATCCAGACAGGAAGGACGGGACATCAGTCATCGGAGCTGCAAACCGCAGAAGGAGCGCGCGCACAGACACTCACACACACACACACGCACACACATGCGGCAATACTCCCTTGCTCTTCAAGGTCTTCCTCTGCAGCTTTGGATCTCCACCCCCCCCCGCCCCCTCACTCCCCGACCCCCCAGGACACACCGCCTCCAGCAAGTGAAGCCCCGCAGAGCACAACGGCTAATTAGAAGCTAACGAACACACCAAGCAGGCTTTCTAAAACCTGCTCATTCAAAACGGCTGCAGCGAGATTTTACAATCCGAGCGAGCGACGCCGTCGGTAATCTTCAACGCGGCGGCCATGTTGACGTTGCGTGCGATGGGCAGCAGATGAACTGGGCCGAGGGTAGACAGACCAAAAAGAAAGCCATCAAGGGAGCCTCCGTCCACAGAAGGGAACACTCGTTTAGCAGAGCGGGCTCCAGCGTGCGAGCATCAAGGCACAAGGCGAGAGGTTTAAATCAATGAAAGCGCGCCTTCCTGTGAGGGCGGGAGGGTGTGTGGTTCGAGGGGTAATTAGCTCGCGCAGCGCGGACGGTCAAATCAAATCAGTTGAATTTACATTGCTTCTCTTTGGCCTTCAAACCCCTGAATCCATTACATCAATGCGGGATTAGTTCAACGCGGAACAATGTGCTAAAGAGCTACGAGGCATCCTTGGATCATTAAGATATAAATAGATGATGCTAAAGCTAGTATAGATGTAGTGTGAGGATCGTGGCCTTGAATGCTTGAGACTATCCAGGGCATTCCATTTACAGGCAGCACAAAAGAATAGCAGAGCGCATGGCAGCGGACGGGCGCGCGTGGAATGCTCGGGGAAATAAAGTCTTTGAGAACAAACGCTTTTTTTCGTTCCCAGCATCTCACATTGCCCCTCATCTTTTTTCCCTTTATACCTTCAGGCTGAGTGAAACAAACTCACCAAACCGCGCTCACTTTGAGTGCACTCCACTCGAGCAGATGGCCCTGGATGTATTCCTCCCAGAAGCCTCTACCGGAGTCCAATGAGAGCAAACAGAATTAAAGAGACCTTCAGAAACAGAACGTGTTTCCACAATGATTGTCCTATTGAACTGGATCCAACTTCTTAATCAATAAATCATCACGGACAGGTTTGGCCAGTTTTTTAAATGTAATACACAGAGAAAATTCTCCTTCTCCTGTTTGTTTTCAGAAAGGATTCCATGCAATAATTCTGATGGTCCATTGGTACCAATCCCCAACAGCACGAAACATGTCCCATTCAACAGCCCGTTATTCCGAAAAAACCTGTCATGAATGCTAATTTCTCAAAAAAAAAAAACACCTCCAAACTAAAGCCAGCAGAACCACTTTGAGGAAAATGGCGATATTTTAGTGCCCATTCAGAGAAGTTAGTCCGCAGAGATTTCTGCCAGGAAGGGTCTGTTTTAACCCTAGAAAAGTAATACTTTCATAAACCAATAGTAGCTCTTGGTTGCTTAAACACGAGTATATTATTTGGCAGTCCGGACGGCTAACTTCTCCCATGGGCGAAAAAAAAACAAAGTAGGGACTAATGATGTAATTTTGAAAAAAGAATCAGCCATATGGTCCTCTTTGTTGCTAAGGGATCGTGTAATTTGGGCATTTCAGTCCAATGAGACAGTTTTAGGGATAAATGGAGGTTTGGGCCAACTGGCACAATGGGCCATTATATCAGTGCAGGGGAATCAAGACAGGTCATATAAAATACGTGTTACTTTTAGTGCTAAACCATAAATGTAACCTCCGGGTTCGCGTCGTTACCAGTGACATGACCAGTTATTCCATCAAAACCCCAAAACACAACACGATGTATTCCAGTGAAGACCAGGAAAACGAAGGAAAAGATTTGGAGGATCAATGAAGAGGAGGGTGATTGAGAGAAAGGTCAAAACGGAAGAAAAATAAAAAGTTGATTTTCATTCCTAAATTCCACCAATGGAAAAAGCAACAATGTTGTTTGTTTCTGGTGCAGTTTCGTTGAAAAGACCCTTTTTAAATTATTATTACCACCAGACATCCCTGCTCGCGTGGAGAAACGTCGCCAATGACCGACATTTTAATAAACGTGAATTCATCCCGGGCCTCCGCCCCGTCCGCGAGCTCTGCGATCGCAGCGGAGTAATAAATATAAGTGCACAATGATAAACATGGAGTACATGTGTGGGTTTACGCGCCGCCGCTGACCCTGAAACCTGAATGTGTGATAAGACGTAATGAATTTCTACCCGCCTGACACAAACCACAGCGCCGAGTCACTGTTTACCCTGCGCAGGAATGCCAGACACACTCGCAGCAATAAGCTCTCTTAAAGTCATCACGTTTTATTCAAAATCTTTACAAGGCTGTTCAACTGAGGACAAGGTGTCGTGCATGCGCGCATGTGTGTGTGTGTGTGTGTGCGCACATCTGGGAGTGATTGTAACTTTGTTTCCTTCTCTGGAAATATTAGTTTCACTCTCTGTCTTTATCGCTCTCTTTGATATCGTCTCCAAATCAATTTGCCTGCGAGCCGACCTTCAGGACTCGCTGTACGCGCCGGTCTCCCCTCGTGCCGGGATTGATAACTGGATCGGAGGCTCAACAACAGCGACCAAATGGCCTTCTTGATGAGAGGACGGCGGTCAGAACGGGGGGCTGAGAGGGTGGGAAATGTGCCTGGTAGAAACCGCTGTGGCCCGCTAAATAAAAGCAGCCGCCATTTGGCTCTAATATTTGCAAGGGCACAAACTATACATTTTAAATGTGCGTTGTACTGTGAGATACACCATCCTCCCCCCCCCCCCCCCCCCCCCCCCCCCTTTCTCGGTCTGCCTCACATCACCTCCCTTATGGGGCTTTTTATTCACTTTGTGAGGAGGAAACACCCAGAATCAGGTTGTGTGTTTCTCCTTATTCACCCAAAAGTAGATGATCTTTTAGTCTTTATTTATATAATGCTCTACAATTTTACCCTCGTATTCAAAAAAATGTCTTCTTTGAAGCAGTTTTAAAAAAACACCAGCCGTGTCAAGACCTGGCATAGAAGTGTGTTGCCTCCCTCCTCCAGCGAAAAAGCATCCATTTATTTCTTGAACACACGAGAAGAGATCTTTGAAATCATCGGTCCACTTTGGAGGCCATCCAGGCTTCTGGCAAGTCACATCAAACACACTTTAAATGGTCCAAATGTTTTGTTCCAAGCCGTATTCTATTAGCCTACAATTAATATATGTGAAACCCCGGCATGAGAGCGGGGCTTCTGCTCTTCGTCTCCGCATCTGTTCCCTGTTAGGGACACAGTCGACTCCCACACCAACATTGTTCCTATCCAACCGGCCAGAAGATTTTAAGATGTTTTGTGTCGTTTCAGCTTTTAGGCAAATTCAAAATGGATCCTACAATGATCATTTAGCACAACAATATTATTTTCTTCTAATTTATCAAAGCAGATAAAGATTGTGAACTTATTCAAGCATAAATATGTGTTTCTGTAACTCAACGTTTGCTGTACAATTTTCATTTTTCTTTCCCCTTTATGCCAGTGCGCCGTATAAGCAAGCGCACTTTACTACACACGCAAATCCACTATAACACACAATCAAACCTTGGTTGGAATTGGTTTATAGTGGGAGTCAGGCACTTCATTAGTGGACAGCTGCTGCTGCACCTCCTTCCTCTCCATCCTCTCCCCCTCTCAGCTGCCCTCAGTATGAACCTGTCCTGAAGTGGGGGGGGGGCAGGTGTCGAGGGAGGTATGGGAGAAGAAGGAATGAAGAGAAGAGTAGGGTCCGATTGCATGGTCCCATCGCTTCTCTCAGAGTCAAATGATGGGGAGTGTGTTTGCCTGTGTGTTTGAGTATTTTATACTAAACAGACCACAGTTGAGTCAGGTCCTAACCATCACAACCAAATGCCGACCAAATCTGCCGACGAATACCAGGAACTGACCGTCCCAACTCTGCAGACCTAATGTTTCTGTTTGGTCCTCACAAAGATAGAAAGATAAACACACACACTTGCACTTACCAGCACCTTGACCCCCCCCAAAGGAATGGGGGTCCCCACAATGTGACTGTGTCAACCGATTTATGTCCCCACAACGGAGTACTACTAGTCAATACACACACACACATACTCACATGCGATAGAATGAAGAGGCCAGTGTGTGAGAGCAGCTTGTAACGAAACAAACTTTCTGACATGAAATATTTTATCAGCTGAGTATCATGTTTTCAGCAACATCCACCTGACAGAACACTCCCCTCCACTAGAATAAACCCCCCCCTCCAAATCCGTCCCTGAAGCGCCGGCATCAATCCCAGCCCCTCTTTCAACTCTAATCGCCTTTTACAAGCCGCCGTCCCTGGAAGGCCGACTTTTACAACTTCTGCCCCCCATTGGCTGGATGAGTGAGGGGTTGTCGAGGGGCGCAGGTGCAAAGCCGTCCTCCCTTAACAAGAGGCAATGGCAAACAGGTGTGTGGGAAGGTGGCTTCTGAGCAGCTCTTGAGGCCGGGGAACCGTTACGCGAGTGAGCTCACCAGGGAACCGGCTCGCTTTGACGGGTTCTGCCTGTTTAGGTTTAACAAAAGGAGGCTGGGCGGACGCCGGCTCGGTACAAATTTAACTTCTGCTTTCATCCGAAGGCAGCCAGGGGCAGATTCACAGAGTTGCTCTGCTTATGTACGAGCAATTAAAAGGTATCTAAACACCAGCTGATTGCATCTCAAATTTGCTTTTTTTCTTCATTACATGAAACTCTTTCAACCTTTTGACTGTTTGATGCCATCAGATATCTATAAAGAGTGTGTGGTATTTAGCAAGTCAGCATCAACAAGTTAGCATCAACAACTAAGGCTAACACAATCCGCAAAAGTGGCGTTGCTTCCCACTTTTTATTTGGGATATATAGCGTGAAATAGCCCACAGTTGACAACCAAAACATGGCGAAGGCTGATGGACACAATCCGACATGTTTGTTGTTGTTGTGGCTGTGCTGCACATGGATATGATAGTCGGCGTGAGCAGCTCAGAGCACACTTGAGACGGGAACGCGACGGTGGAGCGTCTTTACGATTTCCACTCTGGAGGGTGGGTTAAAAAAACGCTGGCGCCGTCTAAACGAAAGAGGAAATATTTTGTCGGTTTCACCTGGGAGCATTGTCGAGTACAGCCGGCCTTAGCCACCTACTCAAGCGGCTGCCGTTGACAAAAGGTCTCACTCTGTCTCTGAAAATGTTTGGTTGCCATACAACTAAACTTCATTTCCAATTATTATATCATTTATTTTGATGGAAATGTGGATTCTTCAAGATTACAGTCAGTTTTAAACTCAATGTAAATGAAATTAAATAGAAACAAGTCAAAGTGACCTCCTCCATACAGGGACTTTTTTGCCAGCAATCATATGATCAATATATCATATATCAATTACTAGAGTTGACTATCTATGTTTCAGACTTTAAGAAAATAAACACTGAGCAATCCTATTCCTCTGCTCTTGTACTTCTTTTTTTGTCCCCCGTGTTAAGCTGCATCTGATGGACTCGGGACCACGTACGATTTATATAATCAAACATTCCCTTCAACCGGTCCAAACCTACGCCGCATTTGTCAAATGTGGTTGTGTTGCGGGATTGCGGCAGTGAGCTGCCAAACAAAATGCAAAGCGCGTCTCCCCCAGCACTTCCTGCTGTATAATGAAGAAAAAACAAACACTGTACTGCAGACTTCAGACAAACGTGGCACGGAACCAATAACCAAGACCCGAAGGCCCCTCAAGATGCAGCCGAGAGCTTGTGAACCAAATCAGCTGTCGAAATTTCGACAGCTGATTTGCTGATTAAAACCCCCAAAAATCCCCAAAAGGAAGAGAGCAAGACAAGGTGTCACTGCGGCATCCCGCGTGTTGGCCGAGGAAGGAAAAAAACACTTGACTCGACGACGTCAAATCCAACACATAGCTTTAAAAGAAGTTGCAATAAACACATTTCCCCACCAACTCTACAAAAATGACTCGTTCAAAGGGCGAAACACGGTTGGTGCTATTGTGCGATTTCATGGATTTTAACTTTTATGCAAAGCATTCAAGCTCATGGAAAGCAAGAAAACTTTTAAATTTCATTTTCTTTTTAATTTTACTGGGAGAAAATACAAAGAAATGTAGTTCTTTTTAAATACTGTTAAATACTTGCAGGAGATGAACAGGTCATCTGAAAAAAGTGCAAAAAAATCTCTGTAAGAGTCGCAATGATTCCGGATGAGGTCCAACCTGACCATTGCTTTATTAGTCAGAGGTAGTGAGTAATTTATTACGCAGCAGATGTTAAATTGTTTTCCGGCTTCGGTCTTTCAGTAACGCTTACTTGGAATCAACCAAACGGCGAGTGAGTCATTCGCTGACTGAGGGCCCGTGGCTGCGTGAAGCATAAGCGGTTTCACGAGATTGATTAATTCTAATTCCTTCACTCCATCCCACTGGATTTTAACTCGGTTTATTCGTACAATGCTGAATTATGGGAAAGAGAGAGCGACAGAGGTGTGTGTGTGTGTGTGCTGCTGTCTGTAAGGCCAAAGGAGGACGCTTTACACAAAGATCATGCCAGAAAAACTAGTATAAACAGAGCAGCGGCCACAATGGCTTCCCTGCCAACCGCTGCCTTTCTCATCAACCTCAAACCCACCACACACAAACACAAGTGCGCTAACACACAAACAGACACACGCGGACGGGGGGAGGCAAAGTGGGAAAGCAACGCTAACAAGTGGAAAAAACACAGACGGAGACGAACGCGTACACACGCGTGCATTTCTGTCAAACCGAGCTGGTGGCGCGCGGCCACGTGAGATTGAGCAGAAGCCGAACAAATCACTGTCATCCAAACTAAACACCGACCCACATCGCTGCCTCCGACCTTCTGCAGAGGAAAGAAGGGAGAAAAAACCCACATTCAAGTAAATACAGATCTTTTTTTACGTCGAAAGCGTCCAATCGACTCCCCAGTTTTTGCACATGTTGATTTAGAGAAAAATGCTGCGCGGCCGCCACAGCGCTCACAAGGGGGGGGGGGGGGGGGGGGGGGGTGGCAGGTCGAGTGGAGATCAGGGTCCTGGCCGAGAGACGCAGGGATTTCCCCGCCATGCGACGGAGGAGGAGAAGAGGAGGACGAGGGAGTCGTTTGGGAGCAAGTTCCTGGAACAGGGGAGAGGAGCAGGGAGCTGCAGGCTGGCCGTCCTCCTTCTGCACATGAATCCAACCGAGAGAACAGGGATGAATTAAAACTACTTCTGCTCCTAAAATCTGAATCTCTTGAGCTGATTGTATGTTTCAAGGGAAAAATCTTAATTTGAAGAGTCTGCAGCTCTTAAATAAATGTAGCCTGGTAATTAAGCTCAATATCACTCGTAAGTAGGATGCAAATACTTAAGTAGAGCGCAACCAAGATGGTACTTGGTTAAATATACTTAGCTTATATTCCACCAATCATCCTTCAGTAAGTTGTTGGCACCAGTTCTAAGAAATAGGGCAGGAAATTCAAAATGGAGGCGAGCTGTGATAACATTTTTGCAACTGCCAAGAGACTCAAGCTGGTACTTTTGGTCGCACTTGTCTACTATATTGTACTCGTGCACATGAGAGTGTAACAATAATGAACAGATATAGATGTAAGTCCCTGATGCATACTGCTGTTCTACACGTATGTTTTCAATTCACAGTTGTGTTTTACTCAGCAACACATGGAATTTAGAAACATCTGGTCACGCGGCCGAACACCAAATATCCGATAACAGTTTCATTTTGCAGAAGGTTGGTGCAGTTTTTGCTTTTGTGTGTGTGATTTTTTTTTTTATTAGTGTGAACAGCTGAGAATGAGGTTGACGCTTTGTTGTTTCCCTAAATTGTGCGTCAGACGCGGCATTGTGCAATCAGTTGGGCCACGTTTGGTGAAAGCCCAGAAACCTCCCAGAGAACGCGGCGTCTCGCGTTATTACTCGTGTCTGAGACCGGACGTGTCTCCCCGTTGAATTCGTTTTTATTGTCTATAAATTACAAATGAAAAGTTTGCAATGTGGAAAATCTTTGATTTGATTTGATACCTCAGTAGTTTACAGACTCAGCCTCCAGTTTCAAGTCTTCATTAATGCAGCGTGATGTTCACTTAATGCATTGTGGCAGTCAGACAGACCATAAAGCAGAGTGTCCTTTGGGGCGGGGCTTACTGTGATTGACAGGTTGAAATCGCAAAAGGTTTGCAGGGATTTGATAAAAAGAAAACAAAACATGAAAAACTATCCAGCAATCTTCTTAACCCCCCCCCGCCCCCCCTCGTCTGGCTCTGAGCGGTCGCAGGCCGCCCTCAGAGGAAGTGATGCCGTCCATCTGGGGGGGTCGTTATCGTGCGCGGCGGAAAGCGAGCGCCTGGCAGGGGACACGTGGAAACATCTGACGCACCAAAACAGAACCCAGGGGCGCGTTTTAATGGGGGAAATCATTGGGGGGGGGGGGGGGGGGGGGTCTGGAAAGACAACAAAGACGTGGGAGATGTTTCTGAGAGCACTTTATTTTCTTCTGGTTAGCTTCAGCAGCCCAGGCTGGAATTGAGACGTGCCGTTTGTCTGAAACTGTGAGACGGATGCTTTTTGTAAAACACCTGCAGATTTCTTCCTTCGGGACGAGATGACGAGGATGACGACGACGTTTCAGAGCCTCACTTCACGTCCCTCAGCCGGCTCAATCCAGCCAGAAGCTCCTGGACGGGTGATGCATGATGAGGTCACCCAGGGGAAAGTTTCACCTTCCAACTGGTATGCAGATTTACGCGTGTTAAATGATGAGCTCAGCGCGTCGTCGTAAATCTGCTGCTCTCTGAAAGGCAAAGCGCCGGAGCGCGTCGCCTCCCACGGAGCGCCGGTGATCTAATGCCGGGTCAACGTTTCCCGAGAAATGTTATGTTATATGTTGATTGTAGGTGAGAAGGACTACAGTTTGTGAATGTATCTATCAATGTGCGTACATGCACTTTCTTAACCCTCACAGCCGCTCACTCCTCTTCTTCTGAAACAGACGACGAATGCTGAGTCATGAAGCCGGAGAGACGTCTCACCCTCGATCCGACGGCGGATAACGACCCAGATGTTCTCTCTCCGTGTGAGCGGCGAGGCAGGTAAAAGGCGGTTAAACGACGCGTATCGGAGCGTAAAACCGGCTGCAGTGTCTGTTTATGTGGGCTGAAGCAGCTGTAGCTGCTAGCTAAGTGATTCATTAATACCTCCATAGGAAGGGCTCTAACGCGGCCCGGGGGAACGCAGCGAATGGAACGTAAGCAAGTGTGTGTGTCTGTGTGTGTGTGCGCAGGCCTGCATCAGCATTTAGCCTACACACACACACACACACAGAGCACGCAGACGCCTCTGGAGGCGCACAAATGGACCTCAGGCTTTCATTAGTCACAAACAGTCGCGCGGCGCTACGGGAGAGCGGCGGCTGATTGATTCGTTCCTTCCGTCGCACTAAAATATGCAGGTAAACGCCGAGGAGCAACCTCCTCCTTCCCCGGCCTCTCGCCTTTCAACAGACCTCCCCCACCCCCCTTCTCCCCCCCTCTCCCCACCTCTCCCCACCTCCCAAACGCCCAAAATGGAAAACTTAGTATAATTTTGTGAAGCCATTCTGAAGCCAGAATGAGTCCGTCTCAAAGAACGTGACCGTTTCAAATGAAAGGACGAGCCTCCTCCTCCATTCGCTCCCTTTCCTAGTTTCTGCAACACCCCCCCCCCCCTCGCTCCCCCCCCACAATTTCTACTGCGGGTTGGATAAGCTCCATACTCCTGTGGCCTGGGGGGTCTTAGCAGTGCGACCAGCCACGGCCAAACTCACCTCGACAAGGGGGGGGGGGGGGGGGGGGGGGGGCGAACCATTTACATCTCAATACGTCTCACTCACAGGATTTGGCAGGTTGTTCCCATGGCAACAGTAGCTCATTTTTGGATCGTGTGTGTGTGTGTATGTGTGTGAGAGTTGTGGCCTCTCAGCTTAAAACCTTCAGCCGGTTCGTTTCGCCTCCGAAGCCGAACGGCCGCTGGTCCCTTTCAGAGGAGACGGTTCAGCCGACATTAAACATCACTTCTACTCCGGTGAGCTCTGAGCGCCTAAACACAGACACACACCCACACACACACAGAGTGACAATCTAACCGCTCGGACCCGTTTACCCGAAACTGACGCGGCTCACTCACGAGGCCACGAACCGGTTCTGCCCCCGACGCCCGCTGGACCCGCGGCGGCCGAACGCCGAGACGCCGCGGCGAGCGTTCACATAAAAGCCCCGACGTGAGCGCCGCCAGCTAAACGGATCACTTCACCTCAGATTGAGAGATCACTCGGTGTCAGGAAACTAGGACCCCATGCTGGCTTTCGGGCTGGGGGGGCATTGAGAAGCTGCCCAGTGGTGATTGAAAAATCCCCCCCTGCCCAAAGCGTCCTGCACCCCGCCGTGCGAGTGCAGCTGTGATGGCTGGCGATGAATCAGGGCGGGAGGGTTCCAGTGTGAGTCACAGGGAACGTGAGGCAGATACGAGTGTGTGTGTGTGTGTGTGTGTGTGTGTGTGTGTGTCAGTGGACCGACTTCAATGCGTGTTTCCAGGAGTAAGAAGATGTGTCACATGGTCCTTCGCGAGTATGACATCATCGCTGACCCGCCTCCGGTTGGGAGCATTGCGGAAACAAACGCGGCTCTGGATGAACTGTTCCCATCCTCAGGGGTCACGGGGGGAGGAGTGGGGGGCAAAGCAAAGGGCCACCTGTGTGCCATTTTTAGTTCTTGCCCCCACCTCCCCGACACGCACACTCGCACGCATGTGCTTCATCGTTCTCTTCCTCCCTGGAATGGCACCAGACGGCGGTAAATTAAAAAAGCTCTTTTCCTAATAATTAGCCCCTCGGCGGGGGCGACCTTTGTGCCTCCCTCGGCACGAGACGCACACAGGTAATTAATGCCCCCCCCCAATGCCCCTCAACCCCTAACCCCGCCCTCTTCCCCTCACCACGACACACACACTGCCCTGTGGGGCTGCACGGGCCAATGGGCCCCTTTTGAAAACGATACCTTGTCCTCCGTACCCCCCCCCTGCCCCCTCCGCCCCCCCTTCCAGGGCACCGTACCCGGGCATCCATGAGCAACCGTGTGGAAACGTGTATGTGTGTGTGTGTTGTGTTTTGTTGTATTTTTGCGAGGAGAACACAAGGATTCCCTGCATGAGCGCGTTGTTGTTGTTGTTGTGCGTTTGTGTGTGTGTGACGCGTTGGTGTCTGTTCATGCATCCATGTGGGTTTGCGTATCGAATCAGACTTTGTGTTCTCAGGCTGTGTGAGTCTGTATGTCATGTGTGTGTGTGTGTGTGTGCGCATAATGGTGGGTTTTGGCTGTTGGAATAGCAGTGTAATGGAGCGTGGTGCCTTTTGATAAGTCTTACAGTTGTGCCCCCCCCCCCCCTCCCCCATCCCTCTTATCTTCACAGGACAAAGATGCACTCAGCAGCTGCGCTTCGACCACCAACAAACACACACACAGGCTCCCCCACCAATCTCTGCATGCTCCACCTCTCTCACACAGACACACACACACACACACACACACACACACACACACAGGCGGGGTAAAAGTGCCCGCGAACGCACACTTCCTCCCAGTCTAAACAACTGGGTTGTTTTCTCTCCGACTCTTTCTGACTCTCTGAAATGACTGCGTGATTATCTCGCACTCGCCTCCTTCAGCGGTAATAATTGATTAAATGAGATTGATTAAGCGTGCCATTAGTGCGGGATAATTGGCTTGATAATGAGCAGATTGCCCGTTAATTGCAGAACAGACGATACGCCTGGAGTTTGCCTCGGGCAGAAAAGACTGAACAGGCAGATTATGCACGACCCGCCGAAGATCCGAACACGTCTGCCGGTGAAACCGGTCACACGGCGTCCAAAACACAGGCGAGACACGGAGAAGCCGACGGCGTCCAGGTTACGCCGTCCTTCCACTGGGGTTAGTCGTCTGACTGTAGCAGCGAACAATAATTATAATACCAGGTTGGGGAGGGAGGAAGTGTCACTCTGCCTGCTGCTTGTCGGCCGATTCGTTCTTTGTTCTTTGTGTGATTCTTCCCCCCTAAACTGAAGATCTGTTTGTTCCCAGAAACTCTTTATCTGAAACAAGCGAGCGATTTCGTCCTTGAGCCTGAACTGCCCGTCCAGCAGCCCCCCCTCCCCCATCCCGTCCCCCCCCACCGATTTATTTATCCTGCCGTCCGTCAGAGGCGTCTTTCAGGATCCCTGTCAATATGCTGCCCATCAATGGCCCTCTGTCCTCCTGCCTCTGTTTGCCTTTGGGCTTCACCCCGAGCGTGTGGGGGAGTCACGGGGAGAGAGAAAGCAGCGATGACGGCAGGGGGGAGAGGGAGGGGGGAGTTTTGGTAAACAGAAGCCTGTCACAGCTCAGCAGGAGACGCCGCATCGACGGGGCGTCTTAAAGAGCCAATCAGTCAAAGGAGGGTTTTGTGACGGGCAAAACAACAACTGCGTGAGAACGGAGGGATGCGGCCGAGATGGGGGGGAGGGGGGGGGTAGGGGGGGATGCGACAGACGGGCCCCGGACAAAAAGGGTCCGAAACATTTCAGACCTCACATCGCGTGTCAGGTGAGCAGCTCGTTGGCCGCGGCGTTCCAGGTTTACGTGGCTCAAAGCGGGCAGTGCCGACCCGAACCTCTTGGGGGCCCTAAGCAGAATTTTATTTGGGGGCCCCCCTCCCACCACGCAGAGTCACCTGTGCTAGAAGATTATTGGCACAAATGTCACGCTATACTGTACTGACAATATACTGTTATAGCGAAAATTATAAACGAATACAGTGAGGTTATGATACAAAACTAGGGCTGCTTGCCCTTGGGGCCCCAAGCAGCCGCTTAGTTCGCTTATGCCTTGTGCCGGCCCTGAAAGCGGGACAACGCGAAGTCCTAATCTGGATTCCTGGCGCGTTCCCAGACACGCTGGGCCGCTGTGGCCACGCAAGTCTCCACCGTCATTAACCCACATCACTCTAAATTACCTCCTATTCCCAAGGAGAAGTGGGGGGGGGGGGTGGGGGGGACAGGAAGATGGAAAGAAAAAAAAGGAGGAAAAGGGAGGACAAAGAAGTACACCGAAAAAAAGTGTTGTTGGCGGCCGAGTCGAGAGGTGGAGGCGCGAGGAAGGATGGATGAGGACGGCATTGCGAGATGACACGGAGGAAAAGGAGAAGCAGAACCAATGAGAGGGGAGGCCTGAACCCACCAATGAGACGGGAGGCCTGAACCCACCAATGAGACGGGAGGCCTGAACCCACCAATGAGACGGGAGGCCTGAACCCACCAATGAGAGGGGAGGCCTGAACCCACCAATGAGACGGGAGGCCTGAACCCACCAATGAGACGGGAGGCCTGAACCCACCAATGAGACGGGAGGCCTGAACCCACCAATGAGACGGGAGGCCTGAACCCACCAATGAGACGGGAGGCCTGAACCATTAGGAAATGAAAACCCTCGTCGTGTTTCGTCACAGCATCAAAAGTGAGAAGTGTGATTTATTGGTGTTTTGTTTTCAGCATGAAAACGTTATTCGTCGCATCGTAAATGCTGCGGCTGCCTGAACGTGTCATTTTTTAACCACATTTGCGAGCTTTTAATTAAAAAAATGCCGAAGACGGACAGCGTGTCCTTGTGCGCTTCCTCTCTCGCTTCCTCTCCCTCTTAATGCGCGTGTGTGTGTGTGCGTGTGTTATTGGCTACCATGCGCACAGCGCACACACAGTGCAAAAAGACGACGTGGGACAGACAGTTGGACTGGACTGAGAAGACAAACACTCTCACACACTCCACTGCCCCCAATTACCAAGCTGAAGAGAATGAAAATGGTTATTGAATACCGACACTCGGCACGGAGGCGAGCAGTCAGAAGTATCGGGCATGTTGTGAAAATTGATTATGGGGACGAAATGGCCATGAAATGGAAAAACAACAGCAATCAGAGGACACGAGCTGAAACAAAAGGGCGGCTGTGTAAAAAGAGACGAGGGGGTGTTGGAGGGGGGGGGGGGGTGTTGGTCGAGGGGCGGAGTGATGTGATTGGCAGCTATTGACAAAGTGATTGACAGGCTGATGAAGGGTCTCATACACCTGAGGCCTCGGGGCGAGTGGGCGGGGACAAAGAGCCTCTCAGGTGACACCGCGAAGGGGAAGAGGAAGACCTGGAGCGCGACGAAGGGCCGACTGATAGCGGCCGCACACGAGGGGTCGCGGACGCGCTCACATTCTCCAGGCCACTCATGCGTCTCGCAACACAAACGCACAACAATGACGCTCTGTTCACCGCTGGACAGACGAGTCGGTCCAAGTGTTCCCTTCATAGTTAAATGAAATGTGTAGATATGTTGGTTTGTCTCACGTAAAGAGTATTTTCGTTTGCAGCACTGTTCCGAAATGCGTCTGACTGTGTCCCACAGAGTAAAGAACAGGAATGTTTTCATCTAACGCAGAAAGGACGCAAGAGACGAGACCGGCGGCTCGAAGAGTACGCGTCCGGACGTAGAGCCCGTTTGCACCTGTGAGCGGCGCATCTCCGCCTGGAAACACCGTCACACAACTTCTATTTATGAAGCACCTCCCCCCCCCTCGTGCTTCTCCACTGTGGGACCATCAACGCGCTGCCTTAATGCTCACTTCTGTCAGCGCCGAAGAGCCGAGGCCTCAGAGCTATGTCCCCCAGAGGACATCCCCTTACTAACCTCACATCTTTTCTTTCCTTCAAAACAACATCCTTCAAAATAACTCTTCATCCTCCGTCCTTCCTCTTCCTCCCGCTTTTCTGAGGGATGCGGATGAGAAACGTTTCACTGAAGTTCTTTCAGCCGGTGTTTTGATCCAGTGGAACTCAACTTTTCCCACTGATGCTCGGGGGGCACCGGGGGGGCATTTGGGCCTTTAAGCACCTTTTTGCCAAATCCGAATCCGCCTCCTGACCCACGTGTGCACGATTTTGACGCTTTTGTTTTCCGTTGCGCTCAACGTTCACACAAACAATATAGAAATATAGAAGTGGAAACAGTGGATGAACATCGTGTGCATGGAGGCTCCGCCCACAAACCCCCCAACCCCCCCCCCCCCCCATCCTCTATTTCACTAGCAAATGAGTGGAAATGAGCGGCATTGAAGTTTAAGACAATCTGATCATTAATCTGAAGAAGGGTCATTTTCTAATGAGGAATATTTAGAGAAAGCGGATCTTGTGTTTAAGACCTTTACGGTTGAGGGACGTCCGTGAATTGGTAAGATCTTCAGCCTGCAGCTGGAGGTATACGTGTGGAGGGGGAGGGGGGGGCAGACTGCTCCCTTCATAATGGGGGTCATCGGAGTTGAGAGTCGAGATCTGTAAAAAGTCCGTGAGGAAATGAAGAGCTATGAGGAGGGAATTTCTCAAACACACCTCCCGTGGAAGCGCTCATAAATCAGGACTGCCGGGGGGGCTCGGCAGGTCGCAGCCACGATGGGACTCACCTGCAGCTAAAGTGCAAAGTGTCGAGGACAAGTGCGAGTGACGGGCAAGAGAAGAACCAGAGAGAGAGAAATACAGGGGAGAAGAAAAACAGCGAGATAGGGGCGAGGGAGGACGGACGACATGACAAAGTGTGGACCGATAGGAGGTGCCAGCGTCAGGCGGCATGGGGGAAAGGGGGGAGGGGGGGGGGGGGGGAGACAAAATAAGACGGTACACTGCTAGTTTGATTGAGGAATGGGACAGAAACAGGCCGAGAGAATGAAAGGAGTGAGAGGACAGCGAAGGGAGGACGGGTTTGGTGATTGATGAAAACCCGCAGTTACAGGACCCTTCGGAGGAGGACGGGACGCCTCACTTCATCACAATCACACACGTCTCCATCAGCGGCAAACTCCCCAGGACGCCCTTTGATCCCGCCCCCCCCCACACACACACACACACCTCAGAAATCACTCATCGCTTCGGGCCAGAAAACATCCACGGCCGTGCATCTCGATTCACCGGCTGACCTCACGCTGACCCCCCCGCGCCCCCGCGCCCCCCTCCTGGCCCTGTGGTGGAATCACGCCGCTTGTTTAGTCATGAAGTAAGAAAAGAAAATCAGGATTCAAACAGGCAAGCTTGCGCGTTAGCATGCGCACTCATTTATAGCTGCGCTAGCACGTCTGCAGACTCCCAGAGACGAAAGTCCCCGAAGGGTTGCGGCTCGCGGCCGCCACTAAAACTGCACCGGGTGACGTCTTCAAGGGGGAGGGCGCGGCACGGAAGAAAGAGCGGGGCCGCTCACTAATTGGAAGCCCGGCTGGTTTCCGCAGTTCGCATGCCGGCGTTTTAACTCGGGGAAAAGACGCTGAAGTGCACGTCGCATTTAAATTCCTGCAGGAATGCCTCGGCGCGGCGCAAGACAGAACCTGTGGTCTGTGGTGCAGAAATCCAACTCTACCCGCGAACGTTCTGCTGTCTGAGTCGTCGGCACAACGGGCAGCGTTTCACCCGTTTGCCACATGAATGATTGCAATCAGATGCAAAGAAAGAAAGAAGAAAAAAGGTCAAATTGCACTCAGCTGCAGAACTTTATAGGCCTGTTTGCGCTTTAATGTGATTTAAGGAATACAAATGGGACCCAAAGAGGGGGCAGATGTCTCATGGATGTTCAGCCATTTGCCACAACGCGGAGTTAACTAGATTGAACACGTTAAACGGATGTATGCACTAAGTGCAGCATGAATGCCCAACACAACCTGACACAAAGCCCAAAAGGAATATGAAAATAACCAATAAATAACACAAAAAGGTCGGTCACCGAAATCACCGAATGCTTCACAGCGGCCGACATCACGGTTACGCCAGGATTACACCAAGGCCAGTTCCTCCAGTAGGTGTAAGACGCATGCCGCCGCAACCAGGGTAACACGCAGACACACACCTGTTTGGAGCCGTCTGACGGGCCTAATGGAAGATCAAAGGGCATCAGAAGGTGTGTGGGTCCACAGGCCCTCGGCCTTTTGTGCGCTCTGCTTCCCGGTGTGGCGCCTCGGCTCGGTCTGCTTTCTAGGCACAGGCAACGCCTCGGCGTACAGATGCGGACGCACAACGCCGACTGATGCTGCACATGAAACGGGCGTCTGCAGACGGGTAATGCCTGCGCAAAAAAAAAAAACACACACTAAAAAGAGCGAGTGGGAGCGAGAGGGAGAGAAAGCTCGGGAGGCAAACAGCGGCCGGCTTTGATGCCGTTTGATGTCTCTTTATTAGACGAGGGAGGGACGCAGGCAGAGACGAGGGCGGGAGATGAAGAGACACGCAACATGAAAGCGGCATTAGGCAGCGGTGGATTTAACGTCTACGAACACGGATCAATAACAGCAGACGTGAGGGCCGTCGGCCAAGGGCTCCTCCTCCTCCTCCTCCAGTCGCCTCCGGAACGCCGACGACGGACACCTTCGCCCTGTAACACAAAGAAGCCACTGGACACTTGCCTGTACACACATACTGACACTCACACACACACATCGACCCTCTGATCCCTGCGTCAATCCGTCTGTTAACAGACCCGGTGCTGCTCCACCTGGCTGCTGACACATACGCAAGCGAACGGAGGCCCCAAGCTACGGACGGTGCTCTCTTCTACACACACACACGCACACACACACACACACACACACACACACACACAATATCAGAGCCCTCCGGGTTTTAAGGGCCTCTATTCTAGAAAAAGGGACCTCGGGTTCGGGCCGTAATCCTCCGCTGGCCGGACTTGTTGCTACGCTAATCCTAGCGTGCACTACTGACGGTGAAAAGAGGGCCAGGAACACAATTACAGTGGAGAGAGGGCGGGGACACACAATCACGGCGCGCACACGCACAACATCGTCTGCAAAGCGAACCTCCTTATCGGCGGCCCGCGTCGTTGCGCCGCTGCAGAGCTAATAGGTTGCCTAAGTGACGCTGCCTTTGTCCTTTTGTGCCCTTGCCTTTCAATCAGGCCCGACTGATTGCAATCTCGCCAACCAGGTGAGTGGATTCGTCAGCGGAGTGACACTCGGCTGCCGGGACGCAGCAGATCCTTTATCTCCGCGGGGCTTCCTGGATTAATTGGGGAGCGGTTAACGCTTTCAGGCCTCCTCTGCGAGGAGGAACCAGCGGGTCGCTCGCTTCTTCATCTATATTTTGGTATCGGATGAGGATTTTTCCCGTCAGAACAGATTGGACCCATGTGACGTGTTTCTGAACGTATGAACGTATGAACGTATGAACGTGGAGGCTGGTTCTCCGGGCGATTGAGTCTCATGTCAGCAAGAGTTCTTCAGTGTGTCGTTTCTTTTTTCATGCAGACTTTAAGCTTTATGTGTGAAACTTTCACAGATCCATCTCTTCCTTTAGACTCGTCTGTTAGTTGATATGATTCCTTTTGAAGTCAAGAAGAATACAGAATGACACCGGGTCATTTACTGACTGCGCCTGTGTGTGTGTGTGTGTGTGTGTGTGTGTGTCACTGGGGAGTGTGTTCTGAAATAGCGTGCGGAAAAGTCATTTGCAGACTCTGCTCTCCCTCACGGGGCCGGTTTGCCCAGAAGACCAGCGTGGCCTGGCATTAACATGCTGCTCAGCACGGGACACATGTACAGAAATACACACACACACACACACACACAGACATGCCGCAGTGTGTTTCTCAAGGGGAATAAAAGCTTCCACATCTGCCACACACACACACACACACACACACACACACACACACACACACACCAGAAGCAGGATGGCTGGCCGCAGTGGACGAACGAGATCACGTTCTCCTGACGAACGCCTGGTGACCAGCCGCAGGTCGGCCCCGTTCGGCTGCGGTTGTGCGTTCGGCTGCGGTTGTGTGTTCAGGAGGGCGAAGCTGCGTTTTCTTTACGCCCCATGTGACCTGCGTGTGTCAGTCACCGTCTCCCGTCTTCCATTGCCAGCGTTCTGACCTCTGTCACAGCGACCTGACGCGGCTCAGGTGCAACAGGCCGGGATGGGGGAGCCGCATGGGGGGGGGGAGGGGGGAGGGCTGTGTCAGACGGGGTTCTTAAGGACGATGCTTGGGGGGAGGGGGATCGGGAGGGGGGGAGCGAACGAAAGCCTATTTCTCAGCGCCTGGATGAGCAAACCAGTGCAGCATCACTTCGTAAACAAATTTCAACGTGTTTAAGACGGGTGAGAAATCCTCGATGAGCCCTGAGCTAACACGCGCCGCAGCTAAGGCAAACATGCGTCCCCCACACATGCACGCACACACACACACACACACACGCAGGAGCTCTGATTTATCAGCGGTTGAGTCAATACCGAGACGGCTGACAGAAAAGAGGGACGAATGGACGGATAGCAGGTGGAGGAACGGCCCCGCCGGCTACATTCCTCCGTGTAAATGCCCCGAGGTAAACACCGGCGCCGCAGCCCGGACGTGAGCGTGTGCACGCGCACAGGCCCCGTGCAAAAGGCCGCGGCGCTCGCCGTCGTGCACACAGACAGTCCAAACAGCAGGACACGCGGCGTGAAGCCGTCATGTGCTCAGCTTCTGCCGCAGTGCTGAACCCAGCAGCCCTCCATCTGTCGCTCTCCCCCTTTTCTACTCCCCCCTCCCTCCCTCGCTTTGTTCTCCCTGCCTTGTAATACCTCATAACCATCCTTACCTTCCTCTCACTATTTCTCTTCACACCCCTCTTCCCTCCCCCACATCAATCGTCTCTTTCCTCGCTCTCCTCCAACTATAATATGAGAAATAAAAATCCAAAAAGTCAGATAAAGAGAGAGACGTCTTTTATTTCATTGATTTATATCATTTTAACAAAGTTCTTTACAGTGAATCAAAAAATCCTTTGAAGAAAAAAGAACACAACAAATTAAATCTGAACAATGTTTTATTATTAAAGCCTGAAACGACCCAAACTAACTTCCAACACTTTGTTATTTTCTCAGCCGTCTGACTTTTTACCCAATTTACCTCCCTGTCAGGTTCAGCCTCCCCGATAAGCCGTAAGGTGCATGAGGGACGGGGACAGACTGTCCATCTAGATAAAGTCCTTCCAGTGATGACACGAGGAAGCCCGGTGACGGCGCGCTGACAGGAGGGTCAATAAGGGAAGGAAGGGGGGGAGGGAGGGGGGAGGAAATGGGAGGACTTTGTCAATCATTGGGGCTAATGACAGGGGGCAAACACACGCACACATTAACATACTTGCACAGCATGACGGACACACACACACACACACACACACACAGGTTGCGTGCGGTTGTCCGACTGGATGGACCAATCATTGATTAATTGAGCCGGGGAACGATGTGGTTAAACACGAGGTCACATGTGAACCGACATCGCAGACAAACAGTGTCGTTGCAGCTGGTGTCCGATTGTGAAGAGAAGCATTTGGTGATTGTCAATCAAGAGCGAGACGCAATAAAGGTCCGCGCTCATTGACTATTTACACGTCTCGTGTGTCTCGTTTGTGTATATTTTGCAAACACATTCACTCTCACTTTGTTTTGGTTCATTCTTCACACTGTAAAGTTTTCTTCTCACCGCAGTAATTGCTTGGACTCAGCTGCCCCCCCCCCCCCTCCTCCCCCACCAGATGTTTTGTTACGGGGAACCATCTGGCACTTCAGAACAAACAGGTAGCTGGTGATTGGACGAACCGTCTGTCAATCAAACCCCCCCAACTGGAGCCAGTCGGCAGATGACGGAGAAACATCTCTTCCTCCGAGAGAAGCCGCCCGCGTTGTTCTCAGATCTCCAGCCGTTCGGTGAGGGTCGTCCGTTCTCATGGCCGATCGGACGCACACGCGTGACCCAAAGCGTGACCTGAAGCGTGACCCGAAGCGTGACCTGAAGCGTGACCTGAGGCCTGGCGAGAGCGATTTGTGCGACCGGTCGTTGCCCAATACTGAAGATTCCGTTGTAGTTGATCCTTGTGATTACATTTCCGTCCGGTGGGACAAATGCAGAAATTGGAGAAAAAGAAAGTTCCTATCTGATTTATGTTTTAGTCTTAATTGTCTATAAAAAAAAAGGTAAAAGTCCAGATTCTACCCTCCAAAAGGTTTGCATGTGATCTAAAAAAAAATAATTGTGACAAAAGCTCAGTGAAGTGTGTTATTAACATTCTCTGCTGGAAAATAAGCTTGTTGCACAGTGGCAACAACCATCCCGGTGTCCTACACCTCCCACAATGCAACTCTCATCCGAGCCTCTGTGCTTGCTGCGTGTTGAGGTGAGAGCAGATCTACAGGAGGCCGAAGGTGAGTCGTGCAGCACATGGAAGGCGAAGGGAGAAAGGGCATTGAAAGGGAAGGATAAGGAGGGAGGGGGTTTGGGGTAAAGGGGTGGTTTCGGGGGGGCAGGGGGGGGGTATAGGGAGGGAAAGAAAGAAGTGGACAATCAGTAGTGACAGCGAGGTGAAAAGAGGAGAAGCGAGGAGGAGAGGAAGCCAGGCGAGCGGATAGAGTGACACGGAGAGCAGAAAGTATGACATTAATTGTGACAGGTGAGGAGAGAAAGTGTGTGTGTGTGTGTGTGTGTGTGTGTGTGTGTGTGTGTGTGTGTGTGTGTGTGTGTGTGTGTGTGTGTTAGCTGGTGTGTTGCTAGTATCTCCGTGTGTGCGCAGTAAATTGGTGCTGACACGGTCTGCAGGTTGTGACATTAATTAGCGAGCCTCAGCGACGGCTGGAATCTAATCTCACAGAAAAGGAGACCCGTCAAAACACACACGCACACACACACACAGTCTCTGTGCTGACCTCACATTCCTGTGACTGGGGAGGGGGGGGGCAGACGTGGGTAGGGTTACTGTCTTAATGCGGACAAGATGTGCGTGTGTTTGTGTATCTGTCCTCGTGTCTGTCTTCTATCGCTTTTCACTTCGCTTCGTTTCAATTCGGACCGTTAAGTTACCGGAACCCGACGCGGCGCCGCCGCCGCCAGACAGGGGTTCGGATCACATGATCAGCACTTTTTTGGACCGTGTTGATTTTACTTTCAGCCTAATTTCATCATCTTCAGTTACTCTGTGTTTTATTGTCCTCGTGGGGGAAACTCAGGTGACGCCTAAATTAATCAAAACAGACAAAAAAAAGCTGGAAATGTGTATTTTGTTTCTCATTTGTCGTATTTGTCGTAGTGTCTGCACAGGTAACATTTATTGCATTTACATAAAAGGGGATTTATTAGTTCCTGCGATGGTTCCATTCCTCACAGACACAAAGATGCTCTTCATGAACTTTCAGCCGACACTTGGAAACGACGCGGACGCTTACAGCCGAGCCATGAAACGTGATCAGGAATATCTGTTATTTGGGATTATTCCGACGCAGCACAGATGTTTTGTAACATCATGTTGGAATAAAATAAATTTAGTACATATTTAGTGGGGTTTCCCTTTTTCTTTTTTTACATGCACTCAGGCGCCAAGGAAGCCACGAGGAAACGAGGAATCAGAAAGGAGCCGAGGTTTGACGCTTCAGAGGCGCCGACGGAACACCGGCTGCCGCGTTCACCCACCGCATGCCGGCCAGATTAAGCGCCTTGTCGCAAAGTTCCACAAAGCGGTGAACTGGAGGAAGGGATTCGGCGCAGGAAGTGAGCGCGGCGTCCCGAACGCTCGTTGTCCTTCGCTCACAGTCGACAGCGGCGGACGACGCTGAATGTGCGTAACCCTTTGGCCCGCCGGGGGGATCACATGTCGCAGACTTACCTAAACACGCGTGACAAGGGGGCACGCTTGTGACAGCCCGTACGGTCAGAGGTCATCGGAGAGAGAGAGAGAGAGAGAGAGAGAGAGAGAGAGAGAGAGAGAGAGAGAGAGAGAGAGAGAGAGAGAGATTGGATCAGAAGTCTGCAGCATTCAGACATACACAAGCAGTTAGCGCTGTTTACAAAAGCCAGCAGCAGAACCAATGCAAACCATACTCGCACCGGGAGAGTGAGTGGGAGCATGTGTCGGCGTGGGTGTGTGTGCCTGTATGTGTGTGTGAGTGTGTGTGTGTGTCTCCTGCCAAAGCAGCAGGTCTTAATGCAGCATAAGCATAACAGAGCCGATGTTCACGTCTTTCACGTCTTCTCGTGAGCGCTCCTGAGTGTGCGAAAGGCCGTTGTGTGTGTTTGTGTGTGTGTGTGTAGCAGTGGGGTGGGCTGTGATATCATGTGGGACATCACGATGGGTGTGTTTGTCCCCCCACACAGTGCGGAGGCAGCTTAGTTCGGGGTCAGGTTTAAGCTTAGGAAAGGGTTTGGTTCGGACAGGTTGTTTTAAAGCTACAGGTATTTGTGTGTGCATGTATGTATGTGTGTGTGTGTGAGTGTGTGTGTGTGTGTGTGTGTGTTGACTCGACGTTGTTGGGACTTTCACACACATTCACACACCCACGTTGTGGGGACCGCATTTGCTTTTGCGGACAAAAGACAACGTAGTTGTAGTGAGAGTTTGTCTCCAGTAAATTAAAGTCACAGCAATGTCCTCTAAATGACGGCGACACGACTGTGTGTGTGTGTGTGTGTGTGTGTTGTCCTCGCCCAGTACGCTCAACATATGTTCCCTGCTCAACAAGCTGCCAACTATTGAGACATGAGAGGTGTGTGTGTGTGTGTGTGTTTGCCTAGATGTGTGTATATTGTACATTTGTACAGTGTTCTCAGAGAGAGAGAGAGAGAGATCTCACTTCTGTCTGACAGGGGGAAGTTGACATAGAGTAACACACACACACACACACACACACACACACATCCTAAGTAGACCTGGAACAAGGAGAAAAATACTTCAGATCCGAGCGAAGACAGATGTTATCACAGCGAGACGCTGCACACGCAGCAGCGCTCTGCTGAAACACTCAAACTCTGCTAATTCAGTTTCACAGAGTCGCTTCTCACCGCTGTGATTTGTCATTTTGGTAAAGACTGGTCCCCCCCCTCCCCCACCCCCTCCACACACACACACATCAGTGTGAGTTGCAGGTGCAAAGGGACGCCGGTCGACGGTAGAGGAGGTCACATGACTGGTAAAGGCCGAGTACTACGTCACTACCTGGTGCGGAAGGTTCTAATCTAGAATTCCGATTAATCATACTGATCATGGTTAGTTCATAGCATGAAAGATTCCAGTGGCAACACCATTAATATCCAATTCTCTACTAAGTTATTAGGTAAATGTTAACGTAATACATAAATCAATAGAAATGGTTGGATCAAGCACACGCTCGGGTACCTCTTCATAATACGGTTCATCATATTTGCCCTTCGAGCTCGCTGCATAGTCCATCAGCCGGCCGCCCTCACCCTCCTCCCCTCCCCTTCCCTCTGCGCTCTCCCCACTCTCTCTATTTCAGCCTCTCACCTACAGCCGTGTCTTCTGCTCGTCCCCGACGTCCCGCCGCCCGTCCAATCTGTCCGTCCCCTTCGTTGCCGCGCCAGCTGGCAAACGGACGGCGCCTCCCTGAGGGGAGGACAGGTGTAGCGGCTCACACTCCGCTGAGCACGCGGCTACCTGTGGCAGCGGGACGGGGCAACGAAATACACAAAATACAAAGCCACAAGCAACAGAAATGGACTTACCCGATGCAGAAACAGATACGGAAAACAAGCTTGCATGGTCGGCACATTTTCGTAGATTTTTGGAAATCCATTGAATTGTATGAGTTGTTTCACACATGAACAAACACAAAGGCCTCATCAATCACAGCCTCTCGCCAGGAGGAGACAGATTGATGTGTTGTGTCTTGGTTTTGTCTTCAGCTCAAAGGGACTCTGACCCTTAACAAGTCCAAGTCGTGGACCTTTTGACCCGAACGACCGGGGAAACCGTCGCTCATTCTGGCCCTGGGGTTCGCCGAGCATCATGGGACTTGAAGTCCCGGAATCAAAGACACTACTCGACTCCCCGCGAAGGTGAAAGACGATCAGGAGAAATTAGCGTCATGTTGCTTCTAAAACTTGCAGTAAATTGAGCGTCAGCGTCAGTTCTGGCAGGCCAGGTAGTCAAGACGTTGCTAACGCTATTGGCCAACACACGGCCGCATCAGCTGATCTGGATTAGCGCACCAGCTGGTCAAACCCCCCTCGCTAATGGCTACACTCAAACAGGGCGCCCTATTTAAAGCAGATTCAGCTTTGCTCCTACCTGCTTGCAGCTCGCTTCTCTGCCGCCCGCCACCTCCCCAGCTCCTCCTCGTCATGCATAACGGGGCATTTGCTTCTATGTCATTGTTGCCGCTCTGTTCGTGTGGGGGAATAGCTCAGCTCACACAGTCCTAAAACGGTGTGAGCGTTCCCTAATGCCGCTGCTGTCCTCTGACTCCCTGCTATTTCATGGTGCTCATGAAAGGTCGGAGGACTCCCTGAACAGAGCCACACCGCCAAATATTTAATTCCGAACTCAATACTGGATGCAATCTATCTAATAAAAATGTTTCCTAAATCCTTTTTATTGTCATGCCCGTTCTTGACTTAATGGACCTGACAGAATTACGTTTTCCGTGTAAAAGTGGTTGAAAAGATGAAGTGAATCTGCTGCTTTTGGCAGTGAACGTTATCTTTATCTTAATTGCTGGGCAAGATTTCCGTGAGATCACTCGACCTCATTCGGTTTCTGTGTGGATGCATAATGAGATGTAAGCAGTTTCTGTGAAGGCGGTAATGCGATCGGAGCGCTTAGCGTTAGCATGGGCTGTCATGAGGAAGGTGGGTTGGTGTGTCGGGGGGGGGGACTCAAAGTCTCTGGGGGGCCGAAAGAAAAGGAAGAATTGGATTAGCTGGAGAATGCAATCAGTGCGACTGCATCACCGGGTACGATGAGAGAGGACGAGAGACGAGCTGTGAGTGAGAAGATGCTGGACGGCAAGACTTGGTGCTGCGAATGCCAGAAGGCGAGCGAGAGGAGGGAAGGGAGGATGGATGGGGGGGGAGGGGGGGGGAAACGAGGATCCGTAACCGCAAATGTGAAATGTCTCCAAAACCATAGCCAGCAAATCGATTAAAAGGGTTCTTAGAATATATATATATATATATCATCCCGTCTCCGTCTCCCTTCCGTGCACCCTTATTTTCTTAAAAATCTAATTACCCAAATATCCGAGCAGGAAACGCAACATCGTGGAAATTACATGTGACTCTGAGCGGAAAGAAAGCCTTTTCATAACAGCGGATCAGAGGAGCAGCAGGAAGTACCTGGCACAGGTCTCCCCGTTTTGTCCTCCTGGTTAAATGGAGGTGAACAGAGGGTGTGTGTGTGTGGGGGAGGAAACGGGGGGGGGGGGGGGGGGGGCGCGGGTCGGGAAAAGAGCTGAATGTGCAGGCGGTTTCCTTTTACATTATTTACCTTGACTACAAACCCAATTAGTTCAAATCAGGTTCAGTGTTTACACTGGCATCGGGAGATGATTAAGTGAAACCTGGCAATCCAGTGTCCCGTACACACACACACACACACACACACACACACACTCTCAAGCAATAACAACCCAACCCGCCAACCCAGAAACAAAACACTTTTAATAAAATGATCCTGTTTCATGTTGTGAAAGTATGGGGGGCGTTTTACCCACTTTAGCAAAAATCCCTTTTCCAAGTTAAATTCTGGTATTTTTGCAATAGAAGTGACAAATCTCCCAAATCGACATGCATTTGCAACGTTTTGCCTGGTTTCTGGCTAAAATGATGTCCGTTTGAATCCGATCCAAATGAGTGACGACGTTGCCCCACTTCTGTTAGACGCGTAAATATTTAGAAAGAAAAAGAAATGCAGTAAATGTACAATGTGGATCAAACAAACCTTTATTCTGCTCTTACTCCACCACCACCATGTGCAAATCCCTTATGTGCAGCTTAACCCTGCGAGCTCAAAATCCATCCCATTCATCTAATCCCAACATCTGCCCTCTGCACCCCCCACTCCTCAGTGTTCTGTGCCGACGCGACGGGCAAACAGGCGTCTGCACCGTTTGACGTTTTCCGTGGCGGATCGGCCGTTTGCTTCTCCGAGGAACCAGAAATTGTTTTTTTTTGCAGTTGATCGAATTCCATTTGGATCTAATGATCCTTTAAGAAAACTGCACGTGGAAAATCGCCGCCCGTCCTGTGGCGTCACACTTTAAAAAAAAAAACCTATTGAATGTCCTCGTTGAGTATAAAAACGCACGGTGAATTGTCAGCTCATTTGTCCTCTTGGGGTTTGCATGGTTTACTGGGATCAGTCTCAAATCAGTGTTTGCGTGTCAGCTCAGACGCGCGTCGGCACATCTGCTCCCCCCGAACATCAGCAGCCGTTTTGTGTAAACTGAATTATACTCATTATAATTTCGTTCTGTTTTATGGGCTTGCAGGATTTTCTGGTGTCTTTTCGTGTCGCCGTCCAGACGTAGAGGATGAGCTCAGTTAAGATGTTCTTAACGAGCTCGTTGCGTGGTGAACCATCGATGGAGTGAGATCCGAGCCGCGAGCGGTGGGTTCCAGGTGAGGTGAAGCCGAGGCGCCATAGAGGATGCAGCGGCGTGCTGTCAGGCCTCTGCTGATGATGTGATCACCTCTCTCCGCTGCTCCGTCCTAACACCGCCTCCCAAACCGTGCACGCCATAAGATTCACCAAACGGAAGACCCCCCCCCTCCTGCCCCCACCTGTCGGCGAATGTCTCCCGCTTAATTGCCTTTCGCCTTTGCTTGCAGGAACACGGGTCAGTGGCGCTGGTGACTGATCGTATGAACGCGCGCACACACACACACACACACGCGCAGACATCATAGTGAAGTGCAACGTCTTAGTGAACACGAGGGCTTTGATGTTCCTGCTTTTCGGGCAAAGCTTTTATTCTCTCCGTCCTCCCTCCCTCCGTCTGAAGAGCCGGCTTCGGCTAATTGAGCTCTTCGCTCTGATATCAGACGAATGTGTGTGTGTGTGTGTGTGTGTGTGCGTGCGTGTGTGTGTGTGTGTGTGTGTGCGTGTGTGCGTGTGTCTAGGTGAGCGAAGGAGAAGGAAGAGAACCAGCGGGACAATACAGACGGACACACTGCCGCTCTCTGTCTTATCCCAAAGCAAAAGGTGGTCACATCTTATTCAACTCTTGTGCCCCCCCCGACCCCCCCTGCCCCCCCTCTGTTGATCCGCCTACCCAGAGATCCCCCCACCACCCCCCTCCCTTCATCCATCTTCCTCTCGTCTCCTCTTTGATGTGGTGATACGAGGTTATCTCGGGCTCTCATCTTTGGGGAGAAGAGAAGAGGGAGGTGATGGAGATTTATTTTTTTCACTTACTGCAACACTAACACGTCTTTCATCTCCACTTCACCTGCGAAAAAAAAGAGGCGGTAGTAAGATTTGTTTTAACGTCCCTTCCAGAGGAAAGTCTGCCTCCGGTGCAGAAGTCCTGTTTCGTGTGTCGGTAAAAAAGTGAGCATCCCGCTCTGAAGGCGCCTCTTGTTTCTGAACTCTGTATGATGGGAGATTTGTGTCTTTTATGATGCAACAAAAACATGTTTCCAGAGCAAATTTCTTGCATTGCTAACAAAACAAAGTTTGTAAGTAAAAATATATTAACAGAGAATAAATGATTTGTTAGTTTTGCTCATGAAACTATTGTTTTGTAGGTGCATGTGGGCTCATGTGACATGTTGTCTTAGTCAGTGGTATCATGTAGGTAAGGCGATGTAGCCTGCTGACTCCATTTAAACACACACACACATGCACACGTTCTGTGTGTGTGCGCCTGGAGAGTATTTGCTAATTAAGAATCACTTAGGCCGGTACATGCGTCGGGGCGTCGGAGGGTTGACGGGTTAATGGGACGATCAAAGGCGTCTAGACGCTTCATCCGTAGCGATTCCTCGTTTAACGCACACAAAGTGACTGAGCTGCCTCAGATAAGGAAACATTCAATGAAAATTACAGGTCTGCAGGAAAGGATATTTAACCCACTGACTTCATGTGATGTTGGGTCGGGCTTTAAACAAATATGTCAGTAAGTAAAGACAAATTTCTTCACCAGAGGACGAATCCCACTTTGACTTTGGTGACTTTTCATCTGGTGCGAGGTGAACTGTGAGACGAGCTCCACCGAGATGATCAACATGGTAAATATGATACCTGGCAGACACTCGTTTGCTAGTCTGCTTGGTGTTTGTAACTCAAACTCATATTTAGTTCGCTTTTCCTGCAAAGCGACGTTCCGTCTGGATCCTGCAAATCCCATCTGTGCCGCATTCGCACCTCTTCCTCCTCAGACGGGGAACAATCCTTCAGCGGAGCAAACGGTTGCAATTTGCTCGAAGCAGCTCCAGCCTGCTGGTTCTTTTTAATTAACACACAGCTTGAGTCTGCAGCACAATGGGTCGCGGGGTTGAGCATGAAAAGCCAGAGAAAACACCGCAGTAAATCTGTCTCGTTGTTCCAAAGAAGGTATTTCTAATTGTACGGCCGCGTGTGCGTCGGGGGAGGAAGTGAGAAAGCTGGCAAAATGGCGGACGTAGTATTGCACGTGGTTACGCTACGCAGCACTACAGAGCTGTGCTAGTTGTGCTGCTAGTTGTGGAGAAAGTGTGTAGTTAGTGCGAGGACTAAACTACAATGCTCAAATACCTTGCTGAGATCCACTTCCATCCCGTGTTCTCTTTTGTTCTGTTCTCAGGGGCGGATGATGTCACCCTCAGGAATTCTCTCAATGCGCGTGATGTGTCCACTGTGCTTTCAGTGGCACAATGTCAGCAGAACCTCAAAAGACGGATTGGTTTGGACCAGGCTGAGCCGGAGGCCCCGGTGGACCAAAGTGACTCGGAGGTGAACCCGCATACTCGCAGAACATGTAGATCTGCTAATAAACGCCAGATGAACGCAGGGCCCTCGTTGGACTCACCACCATCTCATCACGAGGCCCCCGGGTGCCCATAGGACCCGGGGCCGGGGCCTCTACGGGGCAGATTTCAATTGAAATGAAAGGATGGCTGGGCGGGTGGAAGAGAGCGAGAGATGGAGGGCTGTGAGCAGACAGCAATGAACGAGAGACAAGGTTATCTCCCTCCCTCCCTCCTCACTCTGTCCGCTCACCTCTAATCTCAGTGCTCGGGCCACTCAAACCCAGTGTCATGTTAATTCTTGAAATAGTCATGAAACACAATCTCTCGGCCCGGTGTACAGGGACACGGATTATTCTCTCTCTTTCCTGCCGCACACAACACTGATACCTGTGGAAATCCAAGCGGGATCCTTTTCCGGTGCTGGTAATGAGTGAACGTTGCTCCCCCTCCGACGACATCGTTCCGTCCCCTGTTGCTTCAGCCGCAGCTTGTGACGCCGTTTCACGCGCCAGTCGAGGCTTCGGAGTGAACCTGGAACGGCGGAAGTCGCCAGGACAACCGGAGGAAGTGTGTATGCAGGGTCCTTTCCAGCGGAGCGAGTCATGGCCCATGAATGGAGATTGCTGCTGTTTCCAAAACGAAGATCCAGGCTCACCATGACGAATCCTAAAACATCTTCAGATTTAAATTTAAATTACCACGACACATTCCCAAACTTCTCCTGCTGATGATGATTATGTCATTTATTCAACATAGAGGATTTTAAAAAGTTATTTTTTTTAATGCAACGTTTCAGGTGCTGTGAGAGAAACGTGTACATTCAGCGCTGTGTTTAATTTCCATCATCATCATTCCATCCCCATTCATTTCTCTCCATGTGTTCAACATGTGCTCCGTGCATCGCGCGCACCGATGGGAAAGGCTATCTCTCCATCCGCTATATACAAACGTGTTGACAGAGGAGACTCCTCTAATGGCGACTGTTCCCCGACCTCTGACCTCTCCCCTTTGACCGACCCCCCTTGGCCAGACATAACGAACCGCTGCCGATGCCAACGCCGGTGTGTTGACATCGAGGTCCCCGTCTCGCTGTGTCGCGGAGACAATGGCGGGCTTGTACGGGAGCACAATGGGGAATGTGTAGATTGCAGGAGCTCGGTGACTCGATAGGTTGAACTTATTGGATGTTTACAACGGAGGGAACGGAAGAGAAAGTAAGAACACATCCGAAGGCTGCAGGAAATGCACCCAGTCCTCCTCTTCTCTACTCTATGGTAAACTATGGTTTCCCTCAGTGTCACAACCTAATTCGTCCTTTCCTTAAAACAAAAATACGACGTTACACCGGAAAAACCAGCTGTTAGATCCAGGCTCAGGCTGCAGGGACCACAGTCAAATCCAGGAGCTCAGACCGCCCGAACATCTCATGCAACTCTTCCTCCAGCCAGGAGCAAGTCGACCACCGTGAGTCCGCAGCAGCTCTCCAGAGTCACCGTTTCATTCAAACTCTGAACCCAGCAGGCAAATTCCCAGCAAAGCACATAGACAACATGTAGCACCCACACACGAACACACACACACACACACACACACGCAGAGCTCATCATCAGCAGTCTCATTATGTTGTTGATTCTCCATCTCCCCGCAGACGGTGCTGTTGACGCTGTGTCTCCGGGTGGGGGAGATGCGTAATGAGACGGATGTGTGCACGGCTGCGTTCCGGCTAATTTGTTTGATATGAGACCTGATGGGAAGTGAAGGGATCAAAAGATTAAAACATGCTTCTTCTTACCCCCCGGGCCCCCCCGGCACCCCCTCCTGCCCTTTATCTTTTGCCAGCTCACCTCTCAGTTTAAAACTATCTATTCTCGCTTTCTGTTTCAGCTTTCTGAATAAATCCCAAACCGACTGTGAACGTCGTCACACTGAGACGCAGCAACAGAGGGTGCGTTCAGGTGCGGCCCGGCGTGTAGGTCGCCCTGCGCCTGCAGTGAAGAGTGTTAGGTCACATTCTCTCGCTGCAATGCAAAGAGAAAAGCCCAAACATCTGTGAATAGCACGTGCGTTTTGTTGCCTTAGTGTGTGTCATATTTACAGGTAATATGACCGCGTTAAAAGCTGCTCATTCTGAGATTCATTAAAAACACATACAGGACTGTTAATAACTTTGATCTAATGAAATAACGTCTTCAAACATAGATTGTCTGTTTATTTACCGTTTACCGCTGCGAGTTAGTGCGGAGGCACCGGACCTAATGAGCACCGGTCGGCTTCCAGACGTCTCATCACCACGTGAACTTTGCAGAGCAGCCGGAGGCGATTTGAGAACCTCCCCCCCAAAAATATGAACGCGACGCGTTCACGGCGACGCAACATAAAAGGTGACATTTGAAAGGTAACACATTAGCGAAATGCAGCGGATGCATTAATTCAGCGACGCTAAAAGCCTTGTTAGCATTCACAGTTTGAGTCTGAATGTACAATTACCAGAGGAGGGAGGGAGGGAGGGAGGGGGGGGGGAGAGAGGGAGAACAAGGGGAGGCAGAGGAGAGAGACTCTTTCATGTCTCCCTTTCATGTGAGCATTGTCATATTTTCTCTGTTCTCTTTCCATTCGCTCCACCTCTCCTCCCCGTGATGAAGGCTTCAGTCCTTCAGGAGGCGAAGGGCGACACAGACGTGTGCGGCCGAGCGCCAGTGGAGCGCAGCGTCAATGCACTAAATGCATGCGCGGGTGCATTGCGTCAGCGGGCCACTGTCTCCAAAGAAAAGTGTACTTACACTTGTACAGGAACATGATCGAAAATAGCAAATACAATGTGTAAGAAACATGAAGTCCCCCCCCGAGAGTGATGCAGACGTATCCGTCAATATCCTCTCGATCTGAACGTGTTCCTGCTCTATTATTCATGGGACTCTTTTTAGACGGCGCAGTGAAGGGAGAGAAAGGTTCCCAGTGGCCGTTAATCTTGTTTTTTCTCTGATCGAAATTGAGCAAATAAAAAACAGTTTAACAGTTGACCATTTTGAATTCTGCGTCCTACGCGAGAGACCGATGTGACGGGCAACATTCAAACGGATACGTGTAATTAATTCCTCAAAAGAATAATGCAATATTCCGTAAGTAAAATGCAAAAATTCTGCATTCTTTCTGCAGGAGTGCGGCTGAAGACAGAGTGCGGATCTAAAGACGACCCTCTCAGCCGTTTTTATTCATGCGCTCTTTCATTTCGGTCCTCGCGGGCTGTGAATCGGCGCCGTTGCTCTCGGTTTACAGGCCGTCGCACACGGAGTCCACCGACCCGGGGAACATAAACCCAAACCCACAAACACAGATAGCGTTGGCGACCCTGCCCCCCCCCCACCCCCCACTCGTAGCCACCAATCGCATTTCACGACCCCCCCCTCCCGCTCTGACCGATTTCTTTGCCCTTTTTATGCGAGCGGGCTCCAAAGCGTCTCTTTCTGCTGTCTGTTCGTGTCGCAGGTTACAATAAGTTCCGCCCCCTGATCTTAATTGGACCTGATGTGTTGTTCTGCTCCCAGGGCGCCTGTTGAGGCCCGGTTCTGTTCAGCCTCATTGTGCAGCGGGCCAAGGACTCTTGGCAGCCGGCGAGCTGTAAAACACTCGGGGGGGGCAGGTGGGGGGGGCGGGGGGGGGGGGGGCGCGCGAAAGCTTTGCTAAATGGGAGCTGGCGAGAAGAGAAGGACCCGAAAATAAGTGGTATTGTTTTTTTTGTTTTTTTTTCACAATTCCGTTGTTTTTTTTCCTCTTGTGTTCGCCCACTCACACATCTGCTTGTCGCAAGATACTTTCACATAACCACAGTATGGCACAGCCCCCCCCCCCCCCCCCCCTTGCCTCCCCCCCCCCTCTCCCCCAACACACGGTTTTCTTTGGGTGATGTTATTCCCATTTAAAAACAATTCCTTGTAACCTTTTATGAACACTTTTAAGGGGATTACGGTCGGGAGCGCTGGAGTGAGGGTCTGTTTAAGCTTTCTTTTTTAGGTTTTCATGCGCACACACACACACACAAGTACAGCAGCCCCCCCCGTCCCCCCGCCCCTCCCCTGCTGTGACGGTTTTTGTTGGAATCTCCCACTCTGGTGTGGAAAGGCTTTCTGAAGGATCTGGCAGCCGCTGTAATTCAGAGGGAGGGACGACTGACTTCCCTTTGATGCCAACGACGTTTTTCATAGTTTGCTTTGGGTTGTTTCTCTCAAACAATTACACTTTGTCACTGGGGGGGCGCGGGGGGGGGGACATATCAAGGCTCCATAATCTCATGCGATTGTAGATCAAAACACTAAAGAGTTCTCAGGCTGCAGGCCGTCGCCATGCCGACCTGCGTCGCTCTGCGGCTAGAGGAGGAGAGCGCGCTGGACGTGTGGGTCAGAAGACCTGCACAGGGCGTAACCCCCCCCAACCGAACCCCCCTGACCCCCCCGGATTTCAACCACCTCCACTGCAAACCTGCCCGCGTTGTTACAGTAATAGGAACAACTGCAGGGGGCGCATCGGACCAACGCAGCACTTTTATTTCCATTAAGGAAACTTAAATCTGTGCCGAGATCTCTTTGTTACCATTTCCGAAAGCACTTAGTGCGAGACAATAAAGCCACATTAACAGCCGCTACACTGCGACGAGCGCTCAAGGCAGCACGTTGGTGCAAAATGCAATGCATCTTAGTGTGTGTGCGTGACTCACTCTGTGTGTGTGTGTGTGTGTGTGTGTGTGTGTGTGTGCACATTCTGGCGTAATGTCGGCACTGAGTTGGCAGCCGCGGTGCACCGACCGCCTCTGGAAATCACGTGAGAGACGATGCGTCACACTTCCTCCTTCTTTTGCCTGTCCATGGGGGGGAGGGAGGGGGGAGGGAGGGGGGAGCAGTCTGTCTCCTACTAACATTGTGTCCACGGGACTCCAGAATGGGCTCCGTCAGCAGAACCAGCGAGCCGCTGCCGTCAGAAGGACGCCCGGACGAGAGGGAGGCGCGAGGAGAAAGCCGTGTGAATGAATCCTCCTGCGTATCACTTATAATTTAACCTTCACGGGGGCCTGAGTACAGAAGATCTTCCACTTGTGAGATCTTCCTCCCCCGTGGTGAGAATGTGCGTTGGACGAACCGCAGTGTCTCACAGTTCAAAGCGTCTCCAGCGGACTTCAGATGGGCTCTTCTCTCTCTGCCAGCAGCGAGGACGTGATTCATGATAAGGCCGCTTTTGTGGCCAACAGCCACTTCTCTTCAGCGGGAGCCAATGGAACAGCTTGTTTGGCTCAGGTGGAGTCCAAACTCCAGGCTGATCAATACCACATGTATAGGGGATGTGGCTCCACGGCTTCTTAGAACTGTGCAGAGCAACATGTTGAATGAATCTCCAACAGAAACGTCTCTGAAAGAAGGTCAATTGTATGAATCTCGTTTTCCTTCTTCAACCACTGGGCCCAAACTTCCATGTGAACGAACCGGTGGAAGGATGTATCGTGATGGGGCGGATATGAATTACATGCTTTATTTTTCCTGTTCACTAACGCGGCGTAATGTCGCAGGCCTTGGAGGAGTTATGCATTCAAAATATTTACAGGGAACCAACATTTGCTTTTATTTAACAACTTGTCCTTGTAAGAAATCCACAAGAACCCGTGTTCATTTCTCACGTCCATTCCCCCCCCTTCCCCCTCGCGCCTCTGCTTTGGTTGGAGCTACTCGCCGAGGAGGCACCGCGGGCGGAGAGGGGGAGACAGATGGGGGGAGAGGGGGAGACAGATGCAATCACAGAAATAAAAAGAATCCCCTGTTTTCAAAAAAGTTTCGTCCGCGCTGAAACAGATGTCACCTGATGCCGTCTGTCTCCGACGCACGTCCTCTCCCCGTTTGGACTCTCGTACCGTTAAGCGCCGTGAGAGCTGCGTTCCAAAGGGGCCACACGCCGCTGCTCGATGACAAATGGACGCGGTCGTAGTTACGACTTGTTTAAAAACCGCAGAGCTGCGTTTACGGCCTCACGAGGGGGAGGGGAGCGAATGAACGGTCGTGGACTTCTCTCGGGGGAGGGGAGGATGCGGGGGGAGGGGAGGATGCGGGGGGGGGGCCACGTCAACGGCATCAACACCAAACGCGTCCGCCGGCATGAACACTCCCGTGCAGAAGAGCGCAGATTCAACGGGAGCGAATGAAAGCAGGCGGATCCTCGGTGGTCCGTGACTCCAGGAGTCGGGACCTTCACGCATTGAGGCACTAACGAGTGTTCAGACCCAAACCTCCGATGGTGTCATTCTTTACGAGCGCCCTCGGAGATGTTTGCGCTGCACGGAATGCATCCGCGGATGAGACAGAGGAATAAAAAGAGTTTTATGATGTTACAAAATTGCCAACATGTGATGCAAACGCTAAATCTGCCTGTCAGTGAGGGGATGGGCTCATGGATCTGGAATTGTGTGTTGGCACGTGTGTGTGTGTGTGTGTGTGTGTGTGCGTGTGTGTGTGTGTGTGTGTGTGTGTTGGAGCTGATTAAGTATTATAGCAGTGCATCACTAATCCCTTGTCAATGGGGCGCGTCCTTTATATCTACGGCGGGGAAGTGTTATGGAAGAAACCGAAAAGTAGAGAAGTGGTTTCTGCTGCTGCCAATAGGAAAACCTATTGGCAGCAGCAGAGGGAAAAAGTGTGGGGGGGGGGGGAGGTGCAGACAGTAGGACCAAATTCGGGAAGGGGACACATTTGGGCCAAGTGCCTGAGAACGAAACCCCCTCAAGCCGAGCATTTTTATTTATTTATGAACCAAACCTAACGTGGAACACATGTCCGACGTATCGTGTGGACGGAGGGAAGCAGGGAGTTGCGGAGCAACGGGGGGAAGAATAGAAAGGATGTTTGACACCGAGAACAAAAGCCAGCGAGACATGTGTTATACTTAACGTCGAGAACATCTGGAAACACGGAAAACAAGCAATTATGTAAGTTGTTGTTTGAAAAGTCTAACTAATTCCACCCGGGCAGCGCTCGGGCCTGCTGAAAGCCGATACATGAGGGGAGACTGCAGGTAACTTTTATACCCGCCTGTGATTTAATGTGATATCCCAGACCGGTCATGCGTGCAGTAGGACAGGCGGGGGGGGGGGGGGGGGACAGAACGCAGCCTCTCCCGGCTCAGGGATCCGTCGCTGCACTCGCATGGTTTTCAGCGCGCAGGTGGGTGTAATGCGTGCAGGCGGCTCCTCCATTAGTGCCCTCGCCTTCGGAGAGGGATCATCAGCTGCCGTCCACCTTTCATCTCAGACGCGTCCGGGGTCCGTTTTCATTGTCGGCACCACGTGGCCTTCGTGGCCGTCGGCGGTGCAGAAATGCAGCGGACGCACTCAGGTGCTGTTGGGAGGATCCTGACGGTTCTGTAGTCACAATGCTGCTGGATTTGGGAACGCGTCCATCCGATACGACTTCAGACCGCTCTTCACTAAATCTCGTCCTCGTTTGCCAGTTTGCCAGTTGCTCAGAAACCTCCGGGTTGCATTTAGACTCTTCGGCTACGAGCAGTTTTGACATAAAATACCCTGTTTTAAATAATAACCTGTGTCAGATATATTTTTGGGCAAATATGTCCAACTTGTCTCTGCCGTAAAACTTCTTTTACAGGGACAAATGTTGGATTCATTTGATCTGATTTGAAATAGGAACCGCTGAGCGTAGAAAGATTTAATAAAACTGTCCAAAATACAGCAACAGTGTGGCATTAAATTGATTTATTCGTCAAAGACCGCAAACAATGGTCTGGACGCCGTGGCCATGTGCTTCCTGGACCACGCTTACACAGCCCTCACGCGTCAAACGTGTCAAGTTCCCTGATCAAAGATGTTTTTCGACGTGACGTGATACATCTGCGATACAGATGTTGCGCCCGGCTTCAACCGCGAAGGTCTTCTCGTAGCGTCGTTCCAGATATTTCCCCTCTCGTCTGGCCTCCAAAGAAAAACCGCCGCACATCTGCCGCCGCAAGCCGTCGCTCCGCTGCGCATTGACAGAGACTATTTATCAAGGAGGCGTGCCACTTCCTCAATCCTCAATACAACTCCCGTAGGAAAACCCGTAACGGCAAAGATGGCGGTTGTATGCGCATGTCCCGCCCCTCCCGCTGGAAAGCCAATCATCTGCTTTTTAACAGTCAAGCCGGGAAACATTTAAGCCTATCGTCTGGTTCCGCTGACGCATGCGCACAGCTGAGGTTTTGCGACAGCGGAGACGATGGCGTAACACCGGCATCCTGGATAGAGACGTAAATTAAGGTTGGCGTCGTGAAGCCTTGCGCATGCGCAGTAACAGTAACCTGTGGGGGAAAAGGCGTTTTAAACCTTATTTTGGGGCAAAGTCATCAAACTTTTCCAGCGATTTTTATCATATTCTACTGCTGTTTCTGTACAGATTTTATGTCCCGATGACCCGTGCAAAGTGCAGTTCTGACTCTCTGCCCATTCGTTTAGATAGGAGGCTGGTCTTGTTAGTCCGAAAGAGCTGCCCGGAGGCGTTGCCAAGATGGCGGCCGAGTGGCACGACTTGCCTAAAAGGACTTTGGCATTGAGGAGGAGCCGGCGTTGGATTGTCCACTAGCGGCCCGTCCGGAGAAGCCCCGACCCTCCACCCAGCCTGGAGCCGCTGGGATCGAGCACATGTGCCTGACCACCATCTCCAAAAAAAAAACTCAACCGTGACCCCCCCTCCCTCCCCCCTCACTGGTCAGACGCCGAGACGCTCGCCACGTCTCACACTTGAACCTGACCGCGATAATATTGACAAGCCTAATGGAGGTCAAAGGATCTCCTGAACTGGCTAGCCGCCATCCTTTCCAATAAGTCTCCAAAGGCGAGAGAAGTCGTTTAAAAACACACACAGTAACAGAACGCCGGGCCGCGAGTCGGCGCTCTCCAAACATCGAGGCTCCCCACACTGTTTGGATAGTTTCGCCGCGGGATCCGTGCTTGTTTTCCACCATAAGTGCCCCGGGGGTAATCAAATCCCAAGTGAAATATTTTCTTTGCCGCCTGCAGCACCTTTCTGCCCGCCGCTTCCACTCCCAGGGAACCGTCCCGTCGGGGGGGGGGGGGGGAGGGGAGTCACGGAAGATTAGGAAAAACTATGTAAACGACACTGCTCCCACCGAGTCGAGCGAAACGTTAGACCCCCGAAAAAAAGAGACAAGAGACAGATGGGAGCAAAGCAATGTTTATGCCGTGTTAAGCCGTGTTTATCGCACCAGTTTTAATGAAAGTCGTCGGGATTAAGAGGCCAGAATGGGGAGAAAAAAAAACGTATTCCCACGTTGCTTAGTTGAAGGTAAAATCTCCAAGAAGGGTTTCAGCGATGAGACACACTTCTCTCACATTTTAGTGTAAAGCCTGACGGTCCTCTTAAACAGATTAGTGGGAATATCTCCCGCCTCCCTCCCTCCCTCCCACTTGTCTCCCTCCGTCCGCTGATGAGACGGCCACCTCGGTGTCAGCGGCGACGGCCGAGCGGGAGCTTGAGAACTTCCTTAATCAATCCGGGGTGATGGAGAGGAGGCTGCCGGCCTCACGACCACACACACACACTCACAGACGCACACACTCACTCTCACACTCACACTCACACACTGGACGGATTGGCAGCGCGGAGGGAAATTGCGAAGTGCGCGTGACCCGCGGGTCAGACAGCTGGGAATGTCACGCACGGCCTCTCGATGAAGGGCCGAGGGCGAATACCTCGATGAGCCGTCGGAAGGAGACCTGAGGGAGCGGAGCTTCGTCTGTGTGCAGCGCGTCGCGTGAAGACGTTCCGCCCCAGACGGGGTCCTTCAGCGCATTCCTGCCCACATCTGTCCTCTTCCCTCAGTATCTTTCACAAATCCCGTCCCCCCCCTTCCTCCCGTCTGTCTTTCCGTCTCTCTGTATCCGTGGCGTCCCCTTGGTTCTTTTTTTTTTTCCTGCGACATCTCGACAACAAACGTCTTTCTTTGTGTTTTATTGGTTCTCCCTCCGTCGCCGTCCGGTCCAAGTGGCCTCAAGATGTCCGCTGCCATTCGTTTGCATTCACTTACACCTCGAGGGCAAAAAGACCAAAAGCAGCTGGCGGACTGTCGCGTGCGATGTCCTCCCGAGATAAGCACGACAGCCAGGCTCTGATGCTGATTCTTCTTTTCGGTTATCATTAGCTGCTGATGCTAGCCCTGTCAGTGTGTTCACCTGTGCATTTTGAACACTGCTAACGGGACATACAGCTTTGCCTCCATCATGGTAAATGGCTCGAAGCGGATTTGAGATTGAGGGAACAGAAACAGTTTTTTGGCTGCCGAGTCGCATCACTTTTCTGACACGTTAATCTTAAAATTACTCTGCAGGACTTTTTTTTTTTTTTGGAAGAAACAGACCTCTCTTTTATATTAAAATGAGGTGAAGTTCATTTCCTCGATAACAGCAGATGATGAGTGGTGACTTCATCCTGCAATAAAGGTTGCATATAAAAGTTCAAATAAAACCGTTGCAGATTTAAAACACTCCCACCCGGACGTCTCACCCATCAAATAAAACTCTTCAACATTCCCTCCTCCAGTCGCATCCTCCCAGCATTCAGTCTCTGAAACTTAGAGAGCATTAAAGTGTCGGGATGTTCTCTCGACGTTCCCCGTTTTCCACTGCTTGTGTTTGGACTAAAGAAGTAAGTACAAGCCAATCGTTGCAACGCCTTGATTTGGCGGGTTCTGCCCCCCCCCCGCTCCCCCTCTCTCCTCATCAGCCTCCCGGTGCTCGGGAGGCCCGGCGTGTGGCGGCCTCGCCGCTCCCGTCCCGGGGAAGGAACGCTGCCCGGCGATCCGCCCCAGCTGAGGCAGATCGCACGGCCAATTACAGAGAAGCTGTTCGGCCCCTGCGAACGAGGCGACCACATGTTGCAGCACGCCCCCCCCCCCCCCCCTTCGAACGCCCTCCCCCCCCTCCAGCCCCTGGGAGCTCACCTCTGACGGGTTCAGGGGTCACGGCGCTTGAGGTTTTCTTCCGCAGCAGAGCGGGTAGGAAAACAGAGAGGCTGCAGACAAACAGGACAATTAGTGTCCTCCAGCGGGGTCGCCGGGGGTATTCGGCCCCCGTCCACACCTACAGTAGAGGGCAGCTGTCGGTGAGGTGATTTACCCCCCCCCCCCCCCCCTCCTCTCCTCTTCCTGCAGATCCCTCCGTGTGGTGCTCTGTCGGGCGGAGGGGGGGTGAAAGTGGAAACCGCGGATCGACCGCCGAGCTGAAAGCACGGATCGCTTTGGACGCTTTCTGACCCGATTGCGGTGACATGAGCTCAGAAAGGGATGTGAAAGGGAGAGGGGAGGGTGCGGGGGAGAGAAAGGGGGGAAAAGAGGGGGGGATTTGCACCTTGCAACGCTGGGAAATGGAGGTCAAACTGAAGCGAGCGAGGCGTTCTGCGAGGCCGCGTAAATGAGCCCATCAATGAACGATAGCGTCGCGTCAGGAGAAACGAAAACCAACGCAGGTCAGCAGATGGGGGCTGCTGGGGGCCGCTGCTCGCTGTTGTCCTTTCGGCGCCTCTGGTATGCGTCCACCCGTCCCGGGAGGCGGCGTCCAGGTTCCAGGTTGTTTTCTCCCCTCCAAAGCCTCGCTGGCGTCTCCTCCTCATGTCGGCGGGATTGAGATGTAAGCGGTGCGATTCTTCCCTCAGCGTGCAGCACATACAGGAAATCTAATCGCATCGCTGCGGCAATGCAAACCCCCAATCTCTGCAAGCACGCTTAAGCTTGCAGTGTGTGTGCAGCACGGGCATATGTGAGGGAGGGGGGGGGAGGAAAAGTGCCCGGTTTAGGTTTGCCTCTCTAAGACACTGAAGCATTCCTGTTCACTGAGGTCTGCACAGCATCACGCCGGCTAGTAGAAACAGATGCACACGATGCCGCCGCATTCTGCGCTGTGGACATGCGCGGCTGCTGCTGTGGAACCAGTCAGCGCAAGAACAGTGCAGCGTACCTTAAACACACACACAGACTGAGTGCAAACCCTCATTACTCAGTTCCAGCCTGCTTTGCTGCTTTTGGAAGCATTGCACTTTGGCGTCCGTTGGCATGAGGTAAGACTCGGCACGGCGCCAAATGATTTAACGCCGGACACTTTATAAAAGTGTGACATCAAATGCAGACGGAACCAGCAACGTGCTATCGAGCTAATGTTGCACACGGCACGTCGCTAAACACACTGCACTTAAATCTCAACCACAGCGAAGCCAACTCTTATTTTCTTTTTTTCTGAGAAAGTCTCTGGAACAGAATTTGAGGGGAAAAAGAAAGAGAGGAGGGGGGAGGGGGGGGGCAGGGGGGATGGGGGGGGGCACCGGCAGCAGAGGCCCAGACGGACAGAACCACCCAAAAGAAAACAGACAGTGTTGCTTTGCCCATTAGGCTTCAGACTTTGATAGGAACCAGGGAGCGAGAGCAGTGGCTGGAATATCAAACCCAGATCCCCTCCGTCCCCCCCCCATCTGTCCCCCCCGCCACAGCCATCTGCGTCCCGGCGAGATCAATGCGAATGAAATCAAGCGTCCGTCTCCGTCGCGGCCGCCCCTCTGTTTAATCTCAAAACAAAACCAAAAGAACACAGAGCGGATCATCGGCTTCAGCCGGAGGCCTGATTCATTCTTCTTCCCATTTCTGGCCACAAATGTCAGCGACCCCCCCCCGACCAAATCCCGCCCCCCCCCCCTCCCTCTCTTTCTCTTGCTCTGAATCCCGCTTTCAATTCCCTCCGCGTGCTGACAGACGCTCTCATCTGGGCGACCTTGCTCTCTTCCTGTGTTGCCAGGTTCGGGGGGGGGGGGCGAGAGGTGAAAGGTCGGCCTGTCGAGGCCTCTGTCAACAGGCCTCTGTAATACTGTTTCCCCGTCATCGTACTGAAAAGAGGGAGGGGGGGGGGGGGGAGTAGTCAAGACATTCAATTAGCTGCATCGTTGTGTTCTGACATACCGCAGTGAGCCCTTCGCATCATGCCCTACATACTGCAGTGCATCTTGGGGGAATGTTAATGAACTGTCGCATTATGCCGACTCACGCGTTTAAGCGGCTCTCGTTAAACACCACGCGGCCGCTCGATGGATCCGGAGTGCGGTTTTTATGAACCGCGGGCTTGACTGGACGTGGACGTGGATTTGTTAAGGTGGATTTCAATTTGCGTCATTTTTTCACGTGTAAAAAAAACGACGAGCTGACTGCAGCGGACGCATGTCAGGATGTCGCAGCAGCGCGTGGATGAGGGGCTTTCTGGTATAATGGCTCAGTCCTTTTCCTCCCGTCCTCTCTTAGCGGAGATGCACCTGACGTCTGGTCCTTTCATCGCGTCACGGTTTTCGTACCAGAGACACACGTTCCTTCTTCTGCTTTTCATTACTGAGACGAGACATTTACGGGCTTAAAAACGGGGTGTTTAATTCCGTGGGCCGTTTGTTCGGCTCACCAACTCGTCTTTTGGGGTGAATGTCGAAAGAACAAACACGCTACGTGCAGCTGCGTGATGCCATTAAAGCGTCAGACTCACCCCGGTCATATAATCCCGGCACGCGGCCTCCGAGCAATCTCCCGAGGTGTCCGTAATGTTCTCTCTGCCTCGGTTCGACCTCTGACCTCTGACCTGAGGTCATTTGCAGCAGGGGTGTATCTGATCTCACGTTCGGCACGCCGTGTACTTTCAATCAGAGATCAAAAACGCGCGCCGCCGGGGTCGGGATGTGACCCCCCCCCCCCCTCCCCGGTGCACTCTGACCCCGCCGCTCAATTTCAGACATTTTTACGGTCTTTTCAATACGCTGTGATCAACGTCAGTTTGCTGTTTCCGCAAAGCGGCCCTTCCTCTGAAAAGGTCAAGGGTCACAGCGATTATGAGCATGCCATGAGTGACCCACCCTCCCCCCCTTAAATACAGCAAGGCCCCGTCTCCGTTACCACGGAGACGGGGCCTTGCTGTATTTAGGGACAATCACGGAAGATTAGTCGTTCTCGTCTACGACCCCCGTTCCACACAGAGTCCCGTGCAAATCTGAATGGACTTCGTCTGAAACGTCTTCCCTCGGGGCGCGTCGTCCCCCTCCTCCTCTGGCGGCGGCGAGGACGCCGGTGGACGGCGAAGGTGTCCTCGAGGTCTAATCCGCCCATTTTAAGAGACGCCGCAGCACCACCAGTGCATTTGCCGCGCTTCGTACCCCCCCGCGTCTGCTTTATCGCCCGTTGCCATGCGAGCCGACGGTCCCCCCCGGGTGAAAGCGCGCCGGTTTGATAGGCAGAGATGTCTCTCCGTCTGTCTTTCCCTGCGTCTCTTGTTTTCATCGCAGCTGTCCACCCCCCACTCCCACCCCCCCCTCTCTCCCCCACCTCATACTCGACTCCCTGTCTTTTTAAACTCCACTCTCTTTCTGTCTGTGCTCGTCAGTCTCTCTCCTCCTCGCCCGGTCTTTGCTTTCATCCCGACTCGTGTGTTGAAAGCTGCCATATTTTCCTCCCCTTCGCTGCTCTCCACTCGTCCTGCTCACGTCTCTCCCCCCCACCCCCTCCCACCCCCCAATCCCCTGTTCCCTCGCCTGGTCTGACACATCATAGACTCCCCCCTCCAACCACCCTCGCAAGGACACAGCATATCGCCGTAGTGTTTTGTATCGTTGCCCGAGGCCGGCCCTCAGGTCAGTGAGGGATGACGCAATGGTACCACACCTCTGAATAATTGGAAATAGGTTTTTGGGGCTTGTTAAACGTGAGATGATAGAAAACCTGTCAACCATCAGAAACCCTCTGCAGCGCCATTCGAATGCCTGTGCAAAGAAGCAAGAGGGACTTCTTCATGGAAGTACAGGGTTCGCCAGAACGCTAATTGAAGATGCGTATATAACGTGAAACGGGCAAAAGCGCCATTCAAAGAGTTTCTGCAACAGATGGAATCCAGGAGCAGTTTCAAAGATCAATTCCGCAGCACGTGTGTCCGTGTGCAGCGGAAGCCAGGAGAAGGTTCCGTGGCCACGCGTGTTTCCCACTCCGTGACACAACGGAATGCATCAGCATGCGCCGCCACCGGACAAGATGGAGCCAGTGGCGCGTCGGTTTACACGATCAAGATGATAGAACTCAGCAGTGCCGGCCCGAGCCTCTTGGGGGCCCTAAGCAGAATTTTATTTGGGGGCCCCCTTCCCACCACGCACAGTCACCTGTGCTAGAAGATTATTGGCACAAATGTCACGCTATAATGTTATAGCAAAAATTATAAACGAATACAAAGAGGTTATAATACAAAACTAGCGAACTAAGCGGCTGCTTGGTTCGTTTATAAAAAGGCTTGGGGGGCCCCAAGCAGCCGCTTAGTTCGCTTATGCCTTGGGCCGGCCCTGGAACTCAGAACAAAGTAGCCGAACTTTAGACAATGTTTAACGCTGACTTGGCTGTGCGTGTTTCAAACTGTGTTCACATGGTGCAGCTGGCACGCAGTCTAAGACAGCAGATAAAAAAACAGACATTTTTAAAGTTTGGGAATTTATTTCTCGGCCACTTTGAACGGCGATTAACCCGTCAACGGGGTCCAAGTGCTCTGTCCCGCCGTGATTGGACGGCTCCCACATGAGCGGTGTCCTCTCAAACTATAATGGAAGCCGCAATCAGGACCAGTGTGGGAACGGTGGGCCGGCTGGAAAGCACACTCCCCTCCCCCCCCTCCCCCCTTTTGGATTCAACTGCGTCCAGACGCACAACGCGCCGTTGTCTCTCGTTCGGGACGCCGCTGAGGTAGAAAACGGCCCTCGTCGTTCCCGACGTCGATTCCAATCCGTCGGCGCCCCCGTAGCTCACGCGGGAGGAGGAGCGGCGATCGCTGACTCGACGCCCAGAATCGTTTGGAAAATGTCACCTTCGAACAAGAAGCAGTTCTTAGAGGGATCACGTTGCAGAGAGAGGCGAGTGACGCAGTGTGGGAACGGAAAGCTGGACTCCTCGAGGGCTTGTTGAGCTACGACCAAACACCGTAACCATGTGAGCCGCGTCGTCGGAGGGTCAGCCGGGTGTCGTTTGGGAGAATTGTCCTGGAACCTGTCAGGCGGCTCGCTCAAACCAACGAGCGGGGGGAATGTGAGAGCTCTGGGTTCGATGCCAACACGCTGGACAAAATCAAACTATCGTCCAATGAAGAGAAGTGCACCAGACCGCGATCCATCGTGGCCGTTTTAAACATTAGAGTGTGAAATAACTCAGATATAAGCAGGCGGCCTATAATCAGTGTCAAAGTGAGATACTTAAGGACAAGAGGGGCGTTTGTCTTGAGTTGGGGATGTTTTCCATCCGTCTTATACTGAAAACTGTCAAATAAATGAACAGCATTTCAAGGCACCAATCCGTACCTCTGTTAGTTACCAAAGGCTTTATAGTTATGCATATTTGTAACTACATTCGAGTGGAAATATCAAATATCTTTGTCTTTCCAACATGGAGGTGAACTTGTCGTCCCAAAACTATTTCAATGCCTTCCCGGAGCCAGAGTTTGGGGCGTTGGAAGTTTGAGTGGAAGTGGAAGAGAGCACTATAGTTTAATTTCACTTTTACTCAACGGCTGTCACACGATTACTCTCAGAAGCATCCAGGCAGCCACCGATCCCTCCTAAAAACACACGAAGCCATGAGGAGGCCGGTCGGGTTGAAGTGCTTTTTACACGCAGAGTTAAAGAGGACATCTCGGAGACGGGTGGCGTTTTCAAAACATTCGTCAAACCCGCTTGCAGGAAATACATGCGCGTGTTTCAGCGACTGGAACGGGGTACGAAATACAGGCTGTGAAATCAAGAACAGATTGCAAAAAGAGCAATTTGGATCAAACTTTTGGGGGATTTGATATTCTGGCATCGGCCTCCCACTCGAGGTGCTTTGAAACGCGATCCAAACGGAGCCGTTCCCCCCTTTGTGCGCTGTCTTCCGGGGACGAAGGGTCAAGAGAGTAATGTTTACATGAGCCCCGGAGAAAACAGAGGACGAGGAGCAGAGGCACCGAGAGGGAGCCGGATACTCTGAAAGATTTAAAAAGCGTCAAAAGCTCCACTCCACCACTTCTGAGCAGCTTTTGAGACGTTGTTTCAAAACGGCTCGTAAGCTGCTTCGTGTATCCTTTTTATCGATGCTTAAAGTCCAAGAAACAGGTAACTGTGACTAGGTCTGGAAGGCATTTTAAGTGTTCCAGTTGATGGTTTTATGCTCATTTAAATAGCCTGGAAAGCTACAGGTGTCCTGGATGCAACATCGTAAATGTTTAAATTGAACGTGCCATTTTCCTGCACTGTCTGTCTGTCTTGTTGTCCAGTGTCTCATTGTCTTGCTGTCTGACGTTATGCACCAACCGCCATGTCAAAATCCTTGTTTTGGCAATAAAAGTTCCTGATTCCTGACTTCTGATCGATACACTTTCCATAGATGGAAACGGCAGCGATGAAACCGACTTTTCAGCTCGGCCGGAAATCTCAGACATCAAAACATCATGAGAAGACAAATAAAGCAGCGGATGACACAAAGTGATTAAAAACATCACTGAGCATCATCCGTCACTGCTGCACGATGAAAGTGCCACCGAATGCAGGAGAGGAATGAGCATCATCTGCCGAGGAGGAGAAAACAGGTCCTCCTCCTCCTCCTCCTCCTCCTCTTCCTCTCATCGGTCTCCAGCACATTAATTGAGTTTGGATGGATTGGAGATCGATGGCCGGGAGGCTCCTCCATAGCTCGGCAGTAAGAGGGATTAAAGTTTGAAATCAATTAGTTTTGTGTCCACAAACCCTTCTTACCTCTGCGGGAGGAAAAATCAATTAAGGAAATTAAAAGTTGACGCAACAACAAGGAAGTCATTTCTAATGAGCATCGCTGCTTTCATCTCAGCGACGACGGCAGCTTTGTGCCGTGGAGCCAAATCAAGGTAAAAAGTTTTGTTCATTCGAGAAAAAAAAAATGTGAACCTGAAAGTTTAAGTTTTGTTGTTGAACATTGTATCAAAATACGAAACATTGTAAAAATAATCCAAAATAAAAATAAGTGGACGAAAAATATTTTTGGTTCGAATATAGTTTTGACTCAATCATTTTATTGAATAAAATATTTTTTTTCATATTTACAGGTTCAAAACTTTTATTTTCAGAGTCAAAACTATATTCGAGCCAAAAATATTTTACGTCCACTTATTTTTATTTGAATTATTGTTTTGAATAATTTTTTTTTCTTCATATTTTCAGGTTCAAAACTTTTATTTTCAGTCAAAACTTTTATTTTCAGAGTCAAAACTATATTCGAGCCAAAAATATTTTACGTCCACTTATTTTTATTTTGGATACAATGTTGTATTTTTCAATGTTCAACAACAAAACGTAACAGACCACACAGCGCACGCAGTCCAGAGCCATCGTCGTATGGCATTGTAGTTAAAAGGAGGAGAAGTAATGACGCTGAAAGAATCAGATTCATTGTGATGTTGTTGCTACTTTAATTGTGATACGTAATGAATGAAATGTTGGAAGCAATTTGCCCAACAGTTCTTTCTCCAGAGAAATACAGCGAAGAAACGACCAAGCTGATCAGGCAGCTGATTCATACTACGTGGCAGATTATGAATAATTAAATCCAAAAATGTATAGCGCAGCGGTCCGAGTAATAATTGGAAACCACATTATACATCAATTACTCATCACTCCGGCTCTGCGGATAACGTTTCCTGTTGACCGGCTTTCAGAATCTCTCGTTATTATCATGTGATGCTTTGTGATGTCACGCTCTAATTTTTAATGTGCTTTAAAATGCCTCATGAGCACCACTTTGAGAATAATCCACCTGGACTCATCGCAGGACACACACGCATTTCCGCACACTCGCTGGATAGAGGAGCCCCCCCCCCACCACGAAGGCTTTGATATCGCTGAGGAGGAGCTCCTCTCCCGGCCAGTTGGAAGTAATCTGTTCTACACTTATGAAGACACGGAGCCATTTGCCTGCCCGAGCTCGACCTGCAGGGGAGAGTCTGAGGAGAGGTAAAAGGATATGTGTGTGTCTGTGTGGGGGGGCGGGGGGGGAGAGAGGGGGGGCAACTGGGAAAGAAAGAGACATTACAAGAGGAGTACGAGCTGTTTGGGAGGAGGAGGAGGAAAAAATCATCTTATCCCAAAGTATCTGCACCTGAGAGCAATTTGTCCCCAATTTTGGGAGCTTAATCACACTATTGAAGTGTGCGCACACAAATACACACACACACACACAGACACTGACAAAGACACACACACAGAGGCAACATTTGCAGGATCTGGAGGGAGTTAGACACGCAGATGATGTGTTCTGGGAAAGCTGCAGGGGTCTTTGAAGAGATACCCAGCTCTCCAGCACGCTGTGTGTGTGTGTGTATATGTGTGTGTGCGTGTGTGTGCGTGTGTGTGTGTGCGTGTGTGTGTGTGTGTGTGCGTGTGTGTGTGACCCAGGCTGCTCCGTGTGCTCTCACTGTTTTTCTTCTCTCCTTCCTCTTGATAATCCACAGGCTCTCTTTCGTGGGCACCGAGCGTTTCCCCCTGTCTCCCTTTCTGTTCGTCGGGCGAAGCAGCTCGGGTGGAGCTCCCCCTCCGGGTGGAGGGAGGTGTGGGAGGAGAGACAGGAGGAGGAGGAGGAGGGGGGGGGGGGGGGTTGCTCTTGCCTAAAACCTTGTCTTTGACGTTCACATCCGTGTGTCAGAGCCGCGGCCTTTTGGACTAAAAATAGAGAATTAAAACCGCCGGCGGGTTTGATGAGACGATGGAGTGAGCGTCGGCGGGTGGAGGAGGAGACGCGGGGAGGCGGAGGCACCCGAGAGCCCCGCAGAGGGGGAGGGAGGGGGAGTTTTGCGGTGAGGAGAGTTTGCTTAAAGCGCCGCGCTGTTATTGCAACGGGCGGCTCAGGAATGCAACCGCTCACTCTTCCGACCAGAGGAGCGAGGGAGGAGAAGGAGAGGGGGGGAGAGAGGAGGGAGAGAGGGAGGGGGGAGAGATTGGTAAACCAGCCTAACCACATTATGTCATCGGGGCTTTATGATCTGCTAATAACCGAATCGCATTGAGGAAAAAAACACTCTGTTTTCAATTAGAGTGCAGGAACTCTGCTGGACTTTAGCGCCACGCTAACGCCAAGGCTACGCTAACTCCCCGCGCGGGGGGACGCAGGAGGCCCGAGGAGACGGCCAGTCAGCACATTTATCGTCCAAAAGCACATTTTAAATTAAGAATAATTACAGGCTGATTCCATTGTCATTCTCTTTTCTATGAGGTTAAAGGATGTTCTCTAACTCCAACTCCAACTAAGTTGAATTTGTTTGTTTCCTTTCGGGTTGTAACTGGTTGTGGTGATACGCTCCAAATACATGTTTAGAACTCAAAATCACGATTACGGCTCATTACAGGAAATCACAGCTCTCTTTTGCGCCGGCAAATTCACATCCGTAAAAAACGATATTGAAAATGAAACCTTTGTGTCATCTGGTGTTTTAACCAATAGAAATAAATATCCTGCAGTGTGGGAAGGGAATTCTTTAAACCACTGCGTTATCAATCTTTCGCCCTTCCTGCACATACGATTATTAAGTTAGAGATGAGACATCGCTTCGACCTGATTGGTTGTGTGTCTAACAGAGAGGGCGGACAGTCAGATTTAATCCAATTAAACATTTGATGTTGTCGGGTTTCTGAAGAGCCTGAAGAGCAAAGACACAGGGGCGGACGAGCCGCCGCTACTTTTAATTAGTGGCCGACACAAGCAGGAAACATCCCGAGACAAATGGCAGCCGGAGGAAATTAAAAGGGAGGGAAGTGGGCGGCGCCGCTTCATCCATCAGCCTGTCTGGAGAGGGCTCCAATTAGCCACAGCCAATCAGCACGGGCCATCCGTCAGACCTCACGTCAGCCACCGGCCAATGGCGGGGCGCCATTAGTCACCGGCCGCGGTCCGCTTGAGCCAACGGCGCCGTGGAGGTTACAGAGAGGCGGTCGCGGGGGGGGGAATGAGCCGTGACAGCTTCATTCTTCCGACGCCTCGAACGACCTCCGAGGAAACGCAGACGTGGAGGAGACCATTTCTGGAGGTATCGATCTCCCGCCAGAAGAAACGAACAACGCTCCTTCGCCTCGACACTCCCTCCAAGAGGAAACGCGAGGACGCTTTGCCCCCCCCCCCCCATCCCTCTCCGATGGGCTCCGGGGCGTTTTGCTGGCGGTGCGTTTGCTTTACAGCAATACAGATAATGCTTACACAAGGAACCTTCCTTGGCTGCGGGCCGGCGAGGAGGCGCAGGCAGAAAAATCAGCATGGGTGGAAAAATGAGGAGCGATTTAGGAAATAGTCAGAAATTAGCATTATAAAATACTTGTCTGGGAGGTTTAATGAAGCCAGAAGCCATTAGGATTATTTTTCGTTAATGGTAATTGCCTGCTCGTATTGCTTTTTAAGTGTTTCTCTCCGTTCATTAGAAAGCCAGACAGGGTCTGAGGAACAAAGTGGTGAGGAGGGAATGACAGACACTCGCTCGCTGCCCACGTCTCTCTCTCTCACACACACACACACGCACACACACGCACACACAGCTGCATGACACCTT
>CM037917.1:1973589-1978589 GCA_021346845.1 Apeltes quadracus
AAAACACTCTGTTTAAAGGGCATAAGCTGCTTTTACAGCAAAGAATGTCAACCTATATGCTCCTTTAACACACACACACACACACACACACACGCACACACGCACACATGCACGCACACACACGCACATGCACGCACACACACGGCTTTACAGTAACCTGCTTTACTCACCGAGCAAAAACATGCATTCTAATTGTGATTGGTGAGCGATTGCATTGAAGTCTGCGGGAAAATGACAGATTTTTAATGACTGACTTGATTACCTCATTGGGGCGGGGCTAACTGTGATTGACAGGTTGCCACCACTGACTTGCGTCCGCTCGTAACGTTCCAGTCTTTGGTCGCGAACGTCTTCCCGAACAAAGAAGAACCCACAGCTGCTCTTCCCGTCTCTGAGACGCTGCGTTTGTTACCGTGTGTTTGGCGAAGCAGACGGCGGCGGAGCGAGCAGGAGAGGGAAGAAGAAGAAGAAGAAGAAGAAGAAGAAGAAGAAGAAGAAGAAGCAGTCGCATGGAGGAGTTCATACTTTGCGTCTCTCCAAATTGGAGCCGTCGGCGGTTCCCGGTCTCGCTCATGCGTACATGGCAGCAGATCAATCTCTCCAACGCCGCTCAGACGCTTCCCATCCTGAAACCGTCCGTGCACACGTTCCTATTTGCATGTGTCACTGGGCGCCAACTTGCCAACGGGGTAGGAAGGAGGGAGGGGGGGGGGCAAAGAAATGAGACAGCGAGATAAAGCCCGGGTGCACCGAGGAATCCCTTCCAGCCGGAACACTCGACTCCGGCTCTCTGGCGTCTCCCTCATGTCACCCCGAGTCAGATTATCACCCGACTGTGCAGTCTGCTCTTCACTGGGACATGACGAGTGCTTCGGGATGGGGGGGGGCAGTGTTTGCATTTGATTGTCCTTCCTTTGAGCAATCAGGAAGGCTTGATTTTGCCATTCTGTGAGCGGGACCGTCTGGGTTTGACTTCCTGTCGTCCGTGCGGCCTGGTGTCCTGCGGGAACAGAGTCGGCGCGGTGAGATTAACTACCTCGGGGATTTGTTCCGGTATTAACGAGAGAAATGACACCGGGCTGCAGGGGGACACGTCAGCATCGGGGGAGAAAGCGGGAGGGTTGGAAAATGTGCGCAAAAGGACATTTACAATGTTTTAGTATTTTACGAGGTGACTTTGTGGCAGCGCTGGGATCGGGGGGGAAGACGCACGCTCGTTAGCTCAGGCTTTGTTCATCTAGCTGGAACCAGCGAACAACCGAGATATGAAACACACAGAGAGGAACCGAGCAAATGAACGTTCCGCACCATTTACCCTTTAGTTTGTGCAGAATGCATGGAGATGTGGCATTTAAATATCACATAGTTAAAGGTAATGAACACACATTTCTGTAGGCCCCAGTTAAAGATCAGATGTTATTTCCATTGGAGAGGCAGGCGGCTATTAGCGGAATGTTGCCTCGGCCTCTGGGATTAACATTCGCCTCCTCCGAACGAAGCCCCACGTTCCCTCAGCATCGCCGCCTGGCCACAAGTCAGAATCTGGCCGCTAACGTCTCAGCGTCGGCGGCCTGTTAATGGCCTGTTTGTTTCGTTGCGCTGGTTGCGTTGCACTGAATGCGCCACGTGGAGTCAAAAGCTAACGCTCACTTCTGTTGGTTTGAATAACCGCACGTCGGCAACGTGAACGACGCTTCCTCCGCCTCTCAGGCATCAAAGCGTGATGTTTTTACGACGTCTGTTTCAATCCAAAACACGTTCCCCATGAAATGTAATTAAGGAAACCACACAGTTGAATGGGAACGTCAGAGACCAGGCGACAAGTGGAGACGTTAAAACCCCGAAGGTCGGCGAAAACAGCATTTCCCAGCGGCTGTACAGTCAGAGCATTTCAGCTTTGCGAGAGTTGCAGGACGAAAAGGTGCAGCTGGATGAAGCTTTGCCAGTGAACGTAATCCACACATTAATTACCCTCCTGAAGATGATGAACGGGGGGCGGAGATACACGGGGATGCGCCCCGCAGACACGGAGGCTGCATCAGCACCGCTCACTGGATCACTGCTCACTGGATCACTGCTCACTGGATGGAGGCCGAGTGGAGGAGTGGAGAGGTTCCCCTCATCCCGACCCGATTTTATGAAAGCAGCATCACGGCTTCCCTCCACACGTTGGATGTCCCCCCCCCCCCCCAGGAAGCGCCGAGGCCATTTTGCTCTCGGGGCGAACGCCCGGACGCGGGTCACGACTCAGCCGGGAAGTCATGGAGTGATGCTGTCGGCGAGACGGGAGGACAAACACAGAGGAGAGAGCGGTGGGGGGGGTGGGGGGGGGGATGAAAGGAGGCAAGAGAGATTGATGGAGGCGTCTGATGCTGACAGAAAAATGTTTTCTAAACACAGAGCGAGAGCGAGTGGACGTAGGGAGGAATGCTGCCGTGACCCGTGACGCGTGAACGAGGCCTCTAGAACCGAGCGTGAAGATAAAAAAACCCTGGAGAACCAACAGTTGAAGACATTTGCTTTGGGTAAAACTAAAAATACCTCGTGCACAGATAAGAGATCCGACGGCGTGGATCCCGTTCTTCTTTGAAACGAAAGAAACATTCATTTCTTTACCGACCTCTGCAGAGAGTGTTGTCATTCAGCACCAGCGGGTCGCAGGCATTCTTTAGCGATTAGCATTAGCAGATTCACATGCTTTACGTCAATGGTCGCTAAAACCTGCTCAAATGTGTTTTTCTGTGTTTAGTGCATCTAGCTTAAGAATATTAGCAGTAGCCTGTCATGACCTCAGTGAACATACAGTGTATCTCTACATGAACGAGTAATATAAAGGCACTGTGTAAAGAGTTGTGGAGTAGTTGATTGTCCTGATACAACAGAGAAGAGTAATAGAAGCGTAGTCACGTGTTTGGGAGTGAATGTTGTGGCACACCGCTGGCATGGTACATTCCTCTCAGCAGGGTCGGCGCGGCGCAGGGATCCACCACACGTGGCTGCGCCCGTCGCCTCGTGTGCCGAACACAAACAAAGCCGCCGTAATCAATCAACTTCTAACTCGTGTTTACCAGCGACGAGCGACATCAGCCAGCTGTCTGAGGAGGACACGCGCACAAACACACACACACACACACAAACACACACACGTATCGGTGAGGCTCTCTGACAGGCTTTAGCATACATGCATCAGCCACATGCGCGCGCACACACACACACACACACATCGGACAAACAAGCCATCAGCAACACTCATTGCCAGTGAAGTGTGGTATTTCCTGCCCCACACACACACACACACACACACACACACACACACACACACACACACACACACACACACACACCGGGACTTCCCCTAATAAGTGTGCGCGTGTACAGTAGTGATGAACGCTGTTGGTTTAACGCGCAGACGGAGGTGTTATTCTGAGCTGACGGATCGAAGCGTTTCGAATCGGATACGACTCGAGGGGGACGCGACTACAAGTCTCCATTCAGGGAGACGCTTCGCCTCGTGTTTTCTTAACATCAGCTCCGCTTCCTCCCGCGAATCATTTATCTCTGACCTCACCGAAACCCACGACGCGTGGAAACGAAAACCCGAGGGCCGCTCTGTCAAACAAACGATCGCACGGCACCGCGAGTAAAGCGAACGCTGCTTACGGACACGAACAGTCCCCTCTTTGACCACGGGGGACCGGCGTGAACGACCTGCAGGAACGGCGCCTCTAACGCGACGTGCACTGTGAGTGGAACCAAAGTCCTCCGTGTGGACGCGGAGCCGCTTGTGGAGTTTTCCACCGAACGCTCCTCGCTGTGGTCCGACATGGCCGCTTCCCTTTGGAGTTCTCTTCACAGCAGAGAACCAGCTGCGTCGTGAACAAACGCCGTTCTGCGACTCACATCCTCAAGCTCGCTTCTGACGGCCGTCAAACGTTCAAGTTACCAGGATCTTATAAACTCCACCACTGCATCCGACATTAACATCTCAAATGGCTCCTTTCTTTGCCGTCTCATTGAGTCTGGAACAGATGTTACACATTCTTGAGAAATAGAAATGTTGTGTAGTTGCTGTTGTCCTTTGCGTGTGAGACACCTGGACGCAAAAACACGTCTCATCAAACCGTTTCTACGGAAAAACCCCCCCAGAGACACTAACCTCGCCTCTAACTTCTGCATTCCTGCTTGATTATCGCTGATTCATGTAAAGTCATAAAGTATAAAACCGCCGAACCGCAAACGTTATAAAAACAATGTTTGTATTTAACACGGCCAGAAGTCATCACCTTATTCATTCTAATTTTCTCGGTTCCCTCTCTTCCGTGTGTGTGTGTGTGTGTGTGTGTGTGTGTGTGTGTGTGTGTGTGTGTGCAGACACGGCTTCCTGGCAGGCGACTGTAGTGACAAATGCGACAGACCAGATGCACGAGCTGCAGAAGGACATTGGGCAGGAATCTTTGATACACAAACACAATCTTGACTCCAGATTGCGAGGGGGGGGCGTGAACACACACTTCTGGAGGTGTGGACGACACACACACACACACACGCGCACACACACACACACACACACACACGCACACACACCTGCGATGATTTCCCCTCAGACTCGTCCTCCTCCGCAGTGGAACACGTGTCATCTGTATGCAGCGCGCCGACACAACGGCATTTGGAAAAGCTCATCTCCCGCTGGCTGCCCCTTATTCAGGTGTGTGTGTGTGTCCCTCCTCCCACGCACACAAACACACAAACACATTATCCAATACAGCAGTGTTTGCACTTTATTCAAATAAAATGTGAATGCGTTTGCCATTCATTGTTGTTTACTTGTTTATTTATATTCATAATGAATTGATACCTGATTCCATTACAAGAAACAACAGGAATCTAGGAAATGTATTTGAGTCACACTGGTTGAATTTTTGGCTAAAAAGTTACTGAATCGATTTCAAGTCACTGCATTTTTTCGGATCGTATCGCTCTAAATTAACCAATATCGTCCT
>CM037917.1:1986089-2051089 GCA_021346845.1 Apeltes quadracus
CCTTTTTCCTCATTTGAACACACAGAATAATAACGAGATCTTCTAAGCTGCTAAACACTGAGCTACAAGCAGCAATTCCTTAAACTTCTTACAGTTATTATAAGCTCCCCAGAGAAGAATTTAAGGTGAACGTTGAAAACCACCGGAGCTCTTTTTCAAACGGAAACCAAAGTAAGCGGATCAATAATCGACACTGTGACCTCTGGCTCAGCTGTGGTTCGGTAAAAACTGAAAAGGTCACGGCGTCTCTGCTCCTAAATGAAGTGAGTGACACAGCAGTTAACGCTGTGAGTCGGGTGGCCTCTGATAAAAACAAAACCAATCAATACCAGTCTTCAAAGCATCAGACAGCCGGCTGAACATCGCTCTCTCTCTCTCTTAACGCCATCTTCCATATGCAAGGAAGTCCAAAGGGTTAAGACTCATGGATCCACCGTCATAACAGCAGAATAAAAAATGACAAGAATTCAGTTCAATTCAGAGACAATTAAAAAGGCAGCTGGTTGCTCGCTGAGATGAATCGGCGCCCAGCGGGCTGAAAGGTGTGAAAACACGGCGGAGAAGCGGTGGGGTTGCTGCGGTAATGCATTGCCGCCCCTTTTAGCCTGGTGGTGACGTACGGCGGGATTTCCCTTTTTATTTATAGACAGACATGGAACCATGTGACTGCAAAAATAACACTTTACAGATGCAGGAGTTTACGATGGATTATAAATAGTGAAACGCTTCACCAGTCAGATGTGAACGCTCTGACTCGACGTAGGTCCCACCCTCTCACATGTGACCCCCCCGGGGTCACAGAGAGAAACAAACGTCGCTCGCTGCAGACGGACGGAGACGAGGACGGAGGACGAGCGACGGGGAGGAAAAGGTCAAATAAATCCCAGGAAGCGGAAGAGTCGCGGCGCGATCGCTGCGGCGATAAGGACCACCGTGCAGCCTGCAGCTTCTGGCTCCGCGCCGAGGCCGAGCACCAGACCTGCACTTTGTGTGTCTGAGTGTGGGTCTGTGTGTGTGTCTGTGCGTGTGTGTGTGTGTCTGTGTGTGTGTATGTGTGTGTGTGAGCTGGAGCTCTCTTCTAACATGGAAATAATTTCACATCACGATGAGACAGAAAAAGGAAGCTCTCTCATAATCTGCCGTCACAGTCGGGGTGACGTGGGAAACCTAAAGGGGGGGAGGCGACTCCACCTTCCACGCAGCTTTTGTGTTGTTGGTGAGGAATGCACGCAGGTGGAGGCCAGGTGGGGTTCGCCGTGCGCGCGGTTTCCCGTCACTCTGCACCTCCGCGGCTCAGAAAGCACGAGCGGCGAGAAAAGCAACCGAACCGCGGCCCTTTTAAAATAGAACAAAGGCGGTTTTATTTGTGTTTTATTGAACGGGGCCGCTCGGTAGCTGCGGCGGCTCGGGGCCTTTTGGCAGGAAGACGCTTCCTCCCATAAAAGAATGAAGTTCACGTCTCCAGCTGGAAGCTTCGTATTCTGCTGCTTTAAACACTCTTTAAGAGAAAACTTTGAGTCAACAGCCTGCAGCCCCCCAGCTGTGTGGCTCACATCGATGTTATTGACCATAATCTGATCTTAATCCGGGGCTAAGCCTCACATGTCCTCACCTCCCAGGGATCCCGGAAAGATAAGAGGGGTTTTCTTCTTCTCATTTCTCTCTTGAAGTCAACACACAGTCGTCGGGGGTCGGGGGGGGGGGGGCGTTTTTTCCACAATCCTCGCCGTGCCCCCGTGAGGCCGACGTGAGGCGCCGCGGGTCGATGCTGCGAGGAGACGTTTGGGTGCGATGTAGGAAGAAGAAAACTCTACGCTAGCGCTACAAACGCACATGTGTCTTACAGCCCATGTGTGTGTGTGTGTGTGTGTGTGTGTGTGTGTGTGTGTGTGTGTGTGTGTGTGTGTCATCCCCCCCCTCTCCCCCCACCGTCATATTAGCCTAATGAAAAGTAATAAGAGCGCTCCGAATGATCGGCTCTCTGAGGTCGCCTCGGAGCTCTGTGAAATAAGATAACATTAACCTGAGTTATGTGGCCTGCCAACAGGAAGTGCCATAACAAGCCAGTCACACACACACACACACACACACACACACACACACACACTTCTCCAGTGTTAACTGTCCAACTGGGAGTGATGGTGTCACTGAGACGCAGCGATATGAAACAATGATAAACACAATCCAAAGAGGAAGCAGTGTAAATATACAGACGTGTGTATGCAGGGAGCGTGTGTGTGTGTGTGTGTGTGTGTGTGTGTGTGTCTGTGTTTGTGCGGTCTGTATAATGAGGCCGTATGCAGCTGTGGGAGCCAGAACACACTGAATGCTAATATCACACATTTGTGTGCTTTGTACACACTGGAAGGACGGGAGGGGGGAGGAGGGGGGGAGGAGACGGGGAGGAGGCGGAGCCTGGGAGGGGAGAGAGGGGGGGGGTGAAGGAGAGGGCATCTGACGAGGAAAGAAAACAAGGAAGAGAGAAAGTGAGATGAAATGAGGGCACACGTGAAATACACGCGTTACTACAAAGTGCGTATTTCAAGGTTTAAGGACAAAAAGGATGAGTCAGCGTTCTTTCTTTTAGTTCCGTAAATACTGTCAAAAAGTACACCAAGACGCATCAAAGACAGCTGAAGAAATGCCGCGAGAGTCCATAGAAAGGGGAGGAGGAGGAAGAGGAGGAAGAGGAGGAAGAGGAGAAATGGATCTGCACTTCAAACCACCTGGTGAAGACCTCTGCGGACGGATCCGTCTCTCTCTCTCTCTCTCTCTCTCTCTCTCTCTCTCCTTTGCTCTCTTTCTGTCTCGCTCTGACAGATTTATTAAGAGGCAGGGATCAAAATGAGTCCCCAGCTCACTCCTCTCCTCATCCCTCGCTCTTTCCTCCACCTCCTCCGCTGACAGCATCTCCTCCTCCTCCTCCCTCCTCTTCTTCGTCCCACGGCCCCGAGCCCGTTTCCTGCAGCCCCTCTGAGAGAACGTGTGGCCTTCTGTAAACGATTCTTCCCCACACTAGAGGTTGTTCTGCGAACTCCATCAAACTAAAGGTGGCATTTTGTGCTGCACAAAATGCCACCTTTAGTTTGCCTTCCACGCCGACCAGCTGAACAATTCTTTGCCATTTGCGCTGTAAAAGTTCACGGTTGCCGTCAAATCTTGGATTATTGGTTGGTTTTAACGGAAACAATGGCTGGAACTTACCACCTTTGGACGTGGAAGGGGTGACGTAGAGGTGCCGTACGCGGCAACCTGTCAATCACAGTAGCCCCGCCCCCAAAACGGATTGAGTGATAACAGATCTGCGATCTGCCCCCTTTTTCCTCCATACCTGTAAATCCAGAGATAAAAAAAAGATGTTTATAATCTCTTCCCAATGATGTTGAACGGGACGAGACGGAGCTTTGCCGGAGGACAAAGAGAGACGAAGACGGAGGGGAGGGGGGGAGGGTGAGGGGGACCGGAGACGAGACCGGAGAACCGGCCGTCCTCCATCAGCCCCCCTGGCCTCTGCGTCTGTACGGATGGACTGTCTAATGAATGGCCATTTAATCCCCTCAGTGAGATACAGAGGACCGGCTCTCAGACACACACACACACACACACACACACACGTGCACACACAGCGTCACACATGAACAAGATTAATGCAATCAAACACACCGAGGTGCACGCACAACGGACAGAGAGCAGACAGGGGCACCTGCACAACATTCACATGCAAACAATGTTTGTGCTTTTGGACAATCGTGCAGGTGCCCCGGCCTCACTATCCGTCACACGCACGCACGCACACACACACACACACACACACACACACAATGAGACTCAACAGCATTCTGCCTTTGTACTCAGACCTAAGCCGCCCAATTATTCCCCGGCAGAGTGGATTTCAAAGAGGCCCCGCTCGTCCCTGCAGAAAAGGCTTCACCGTGTTTGTTTTATCCCCCGTCTGTTTACGAGCCGCCTCCGCGAGCGAGCAACACGGAGTCATTACGTCGAGATGGATGGGCAGCGTCGCATCCTGCTCCCTCTCCTCCATCCGGGGAATCAGTCAAACGCTTCTGTTTGGACGTTTCTGTTCTTCACCTTCCTCTCTTTCATCCCTTTTATTTATTCTTGCCGGCTCAACTCTTCGCCGTCGAATATCCAGCCGAATATACGAACCAAACGCACCCTCTCGCCTGCTCCCCCCCCCCCCCCCCAGCGCGCATTCAAACACAGAGGAAAAAAAACGGCCTGCAGGTCCAACGCGAACCCCACCTTCCCCCCCATCCGACACCACCGCCCGGCCAGGGGGGCCTGCACGCTGGACTGAGCCAGGAGAGAGGAGGAAGAGGAGGATGGAAGGATGGATGGATGATGTAGAAGAAGGCAACGAGATTAGGAGGGATTAGAAGCAAATGGTGGAAGAGATGAAAATAATAAAAAAGAAAGAGAAAGAAATACACCTTTTTATTGATTTCTATTGGCTCGGGCTCCTGCACATTATCACGCTGATGAATATTTATTCAAACATGCTTCTGGATTTGTTCTGCGTCGCAGGGGTCCCGTCGGGGCTGGCCGGGCTCCAACCGGACCATCTGGTTGTCCTCGGCGCCGTTCTTAAGAAACAGGACAGGAGTCCAGAACCGACGCGAACACACCAGGGGTCCAGCATCCACAGCGCGTGCGTCTCGGGGCGCTGAGGCGTACGCCTTGGCAGCGTGGCGTTGACGACTCATCGGTTTCCTGCCAGAAAAAAAGAGCGTTCCACGAGAGCTCTGGTGAGCCGCGTCCCTTCACGGTCGTTTCTGAGTCACAGCTTGGATCCTTCCTTACAGCGATGACGCGTCTCGTTTTGGATACGTTTACACGTTTTTTAAAATGACTTCATGTTGCGCAGGAGGGAGGGGGGGGGGGCAGCCTGGTTAAATGCATTACATCTGCCGTCGTCAGGGGCCGGTAATGTTCCTGAGAAACAACGCGTGAAAATGAAAACGCGTCAGAGTCGACATCCATCATCTGTGAACGAGGGAGCGACTGGTTTCAGCAAACGTGCCCATAAAACCTTGCAGCGGCTGACGGCCATTTTAAAACCAGTGGAGTGTAAGAACTACCACCACATTAACGCCCCCCCCAAGAATTTTTTTTACCTACTTCCTAAAAGTACACTGTAACTTCTGATGCTGATTTTAGAAGGAACAGCGGAAGTGGCTCATGTCACTGAATGATACATTTTTCCCGTTATGCAACTTTATTTGGGTCAAACGCTTCCAGCTTCTTCTGAATAATACATGTGTGGCCTCCGAGCACGAGCCGAGATGACCCCGATGACATCACTACGACGTCATCCAGGGTTCATTCCTCAGATTCATGAAAGCTTCTCCGACCGACGGAGGGAGGAAAAGGACCAGAACCTGCTTCTTCATCGCCGCCGCCTCACAGACGATTGTTTCTTCTGTAATCAGAGCAGAAGGTCAGCGCTCGGGGGTCGCGTTTGTTATCAAGGGGATCGATGTTAATCACAGCCAGAGGGATTAACGCGGATGACTGAGGGCGGCGTTAAGCAGAGCCTTTGGGTTAAACTGGTGACAATCAAGAGTCACACATCAGACCCGTCCCGGTTGTGCTTTGCTGCTCTTGTTTCGTCGTGGCGAGGAAGCACTCGGGTGCACGCCGTTAGCCCGCGGCTAACTGATCGTTTGGATTGCAAGTAAGAAAAGTAACAGCAGCCGCAAGGTGACAGAACCCACTCACAGTAACCGTCTGCAGTCGTCCTCTCCTCCAGAAGGGCCGGACCTCGGCTGGGAGTTTACTAAAGAAGCCCCGCTTTCGCTTTAAAGCGCCGTGACGTCGCCGCTGACCCAGTTCTTGCGAGCAGGCTCATGCGCCGCTGTATCTGCCTATTTGACAGGAGGGAGGGGGGGGCGGGAAAGGAACCCGTTGCCCCTTCTCTCAGACGGAGTGACGCGTGGCTGCGAGTCGCCTCGACGCCGGCCCTCCTCCTCCTTTGTTCACCTGTCACTCAAAGACAGTCGCTCGCCGTCGAGAGCCGTGCGTGTTTTGGGGGGGGGTTCGACCCCCCGAACCCCCCCCATGCCCCCCTCCGTCCTCGACCATCTCCTTGAGAGCAGCAGAGAGAGAGAGCGATGGACGGAGAGGGCAAAGATAAGCAGACGGTAAATGTGCCTTTAACACGTCATGTATCCTGGGCTATCGCTATGCATTTAAACCCCCCCCCCCCCCCCCCCCCACACCCCCCTCCCACCTCCTCCCCGCCTATCTGCTCCGCCTCGATTCACACACACACCGTACGCCAGGCCTCGGACGTGCACAACGCGAAGCTCTGGGACACGCCGAGCAAATGATGTGTTGTTAAAGAGGAGATGTTGCGGTTGAGATGCTATCTGTGACGCAGCCTGCGTCTCGTTACGCGCACGTCACAAATAGCCGGAGTCGCGCGAAGTATCGAGTGTTTGATGGGACGACTAGCATGGAGAAATGCAGCTGCGATGTGGGGATTTTACACAAATGCATCGTTTAATGTGGCGGCGTTCCTGCCAAGGCGAGGCCTCGCCGTGTTGAAGTGACATCGGCAGCTCCAGAAGAGCAGTTTTGAGCCTGGATTTCATGTTTAAATGGACGACATATTTTTCCTCTATTATTCCAGTTTACACGCTAGCTGGCCATGATGGATTTTTTACTGCAGGAAACTTGTTTGAAGCCGTGTGTAGCAAAATGTGGCATTAAAACAGTAAAATGACAATTTTACCTTTAAAAATTGAGTCCACAAACTAAACAACACCAAATGTTTTAGATGCAGGCAGTCGTTTCCCGTCTTTGTGCTGAGCTAAGCTAAGCTAAGCTAGCTAAACCGTTAGCTTCAGATTCTAGCTGTCCAAACATTCTGTTGGTGTCTAACTCTGCCGCTAACTTTAACTTTTAAGAAGGAACCATCAGGAAGTGCCAGCGCCTTGTGTATCCGGGGGTCGTACGGGGTCATATGATCCGTGGCTGCGAACGAGAACGTTAATCAGCTCGAATACCCTCGTCTGCGCTTCCATATGCAGGGAGCGTTTTCCATCGACGTGTGTGAAGCCTCCGTGGAGACGTTGTCTGCAAAAGTAAAGAAAATTTTGGATGTGTTTTTGAGTTATTGAGTAAGATGTGAGTCTGGCGTTTCAAAATATAGTTACCCCGGCAAAAACACCGTATCGATTAGCCCTCGGGTCAAAGCATGAATGAGAACACAACATCTTGGATCTCTTTGTTATTTAGAAAAATAAAAGAAAGAACGCGTAACGAGAGAAACAGGAGTCGTGATGTCATTACGCGGTAATTTGCAGTAATTTGTAGTAATTATGTTTTTAGACATATACTTGCATTAATGGAAGCAGGAATATCTGTGTGCATGTGACTACATAAACACGACGGTCAGCTGCCTGGAAAAGGCTTAAATCTTAGATGCTGTCTGCTCAAAGATGCACTTTTTTTAAACTTCAATGATGCAGATTTCCTCACTCGAAAAAAAGAATCAGAGTTCAAACTGCATCTTGTCCAACTTTAATTCTCTTAATTGTCCTTCCTGTTGTATTAGTGTGTGGGGACAAACTCTTCATAATTACAGAGCGCTCAAAAGGCCCTTAGACTCACACACACACACACACACACACACACAAACGCAAACCATATGCAAACACACACTCGGGTACACAGATACAATCTCAAAACAGGGAGTGCATGGACTCAATTTCGACCGTAATTGGTCCGACGTGGACGCACAAAGTGGCGGCCCTGCTGGTTCCTCTTGTACACACATTCCCTCCGATGTAAACACGCATGAAACGGGAGACTCTGCTGATTCAATCTACGCACACATTTCCAGCGGCCTTTCAAACGCAGCCCTCGCTTGTTTTGTCTGCAGTGCAGCTAAGGAGAATCTGCGCTGAAATAACTTCAAAGGCTGTGAGGGAGGGGCCAGTGGGGGTAATTAGGGCTGGGGAGGGAGGGAGGAGGGGGGGGTAGATGAGTGAAAGGGAGAAGGAGCATCCTCTCAACCACAATGGACGAACAGGAGGAGCGACGGTTTGGAGAGAAACATCAAAACAGGGTTGTTGGGGGGGGGTCAAAGGAAACTGGGAGCACTTCATGACACTCGAGAGCACACACACACACACACACACACACACACGTGGATTGGTCATGTGATAGAACGCCACGAGACAGCACATTTTAGGAGGTAGAGTTTGACCACCAGTTGCAAACATGGCGGCGGATGTGTAGACACACAAGTGGAAGCAGACAAACGCTGGTGTGGACCCCTCTCACAGACACACACACACACACACACACACACAAACACACACACACGTGAAGCGCTGCTAATGGCCACGCAGCGAACAGCAGCGGCGCAGGCCGGTCCAGCCACAGAGCACTTCACCTAATGCTAATGCTAATGCTAATGAGGATCGCCCCTCATCGCCACCTGTGCAAATAAAGCAGCAGCGCTAAACGACATCGTCAATGCAATCAGGCTGAAATGTGTTTAAACTCCCGATGAGTCCAAAGGAACGGTTTCTACCCCTGAGAGTTGTTTACCCCCCTCCTCCAACCCCCCCGCCAACAAAACAGCACACCTCGGTTAACAATGAAATGAAACCAGAGAAAATGGAGAGAAGGAGGGAAAGCGGAGGGAGAAAAGGGAACCAGAGTGTGTGCGTGTGTGTGTGTGTGTGTGTGTGTGTGTGTGTGTGTGTGTGTGTGTGTGTGTGTGTGTGTGTGTGTGTTGTGTGTACACAGAAAGTGGATGCAGGCGGAGGGGTGAGAGTGCCCCCTGTTGACTGAGCTGTGTGTGACAGATTATTGCCAGAGACCTATGCACAAAAACACACATGCTTTTGACAAACAGTGTTTAGTTAGTATAGTCTGAAGCCCAAAACACACAAACGAACGCACACACGCACACACACATGCACACACATACTGCCCCCTCACTCAAAAGGAAGCAGCTACATCCAGACTGATAAATAGAGGCACAAGCAAGCTGTGTGTGTGTGGATGTAAGGATATGCATGCACCCTTCCATGCTATGTGTGTGTGTGTGTGTGTGTGTGTGTGTGTGTGTGTGTGTGTGTGTGTGTGTGTGTGTGTGTTAAAGTGTGTGTTTGTAAACCCTATTGGACCAGCGGCCGTCCTGCAGATTCCCGGATCCCTGCTGGGCAGCAGCTGCCTGAGTGACATGTGCTGGTTGAGCCTCCAAAGCCCCCCCACTAAAACCACTTATCCTCACCCACCAACCACAGACACACTCACACGCACGCACACACACACACACGCACGCACGCACACTGTCCGCTCGCAACTGGTCTGAAACTGTTGCGTGTAGAAGCAGCGGCCAGCAGCTTCCTGTTGGGATCAGACCGGTCAGCCGGTTTGATGGATGACGTCAGCTGCTGAGAACACACACTTACGTCTGTGTGTGTTTTTGTTGCCACGTTGACATTGCGGTGATGGCCAGGCTCCTCCCCCTCTCCTGTAAGCTCCTCCCCCTCTCCTGTAAACCTGGTCCTGTGGGATTTTGAAGCCCAAACATTCTGCAGTCGCCTTCGTACTTGGTTTTGGGCGGATTCTTTTTCTAATAATCCCGATAGCAGCTCGTACACCGGACGTCCCGCTGGTCCGTCGGCTGGCTGGTGACTGAAAAGCAGCTTCAGTCGTAAGTGATCGATAAAGCGAGAGAACGATCATTTCAGCGGCTTTGATGACTGAAACTTCCCAGGAGGCTCGATGTCGCTGCTCGCCGTGGTCGCGCGTCAGGTACATTAGAGGAAGGCTTCACATTGGTTTTATAAAAACGTCATTAAACGTGTCGAATGTATTCATTTTCTAAATTAATGTTACAATCCCTGTTACATATTTGTACACTTTTATCTGCTTTCTCGATCATTACGATGCTTTCGCGAGGTCTTGCGTACGGGAAGGCCTTGCGCCGTTGAAGCTCCGCCCCCCCGGTCGTCCTCTCTAATTGATTCCTCCAGCAGATACACAGACATCAGCCGCACTAACAAACAGACAGGCGGCGCCTTCTGGGGGGACAAGCTGACAGCGAGACGGGGGCGTCTGGCTCCGGGTGGGTGGAGGAGGACGGGACGCGTCTGCTGTCACCTTCAGAACACACACACACACACACACACACAAACACACAAAAACACGCACACCTGTTATGCTGCTAATTGGAGCGACTGAGTGTGTGTGTCGCCGCTGACTTTGACGTTGGATGAGACGAAGGTAATCACGCCCCCCCCCCCCCCCCCCCCCCCCTCCACCCTCCTCACTGAGGTCATTTTATTCTCCATGAAAAACCAACTGGCAAACGAGAAAGTAAGCGAGCGACTCGTCGACAATCAGCCGAGTGCACCGAGAGCCATGTGAGTGTTTGTTTGGGTTGGCGAGGCCAACGTGTGTCCGAGCTGATGGCTGCGGGGGGGGGGGGGCGGCGGGGGGGGGCTCCCTGCGTGTGTGCAACAGTGTAACGAAGAACCCACATGCCGGCCGAGTACACGTTTCCTCTGGTTCAAACGTTCCCCGTCCCTCCTGCCGGCTCCCATCCGTCGCTGCGGGCCGCTCTGGTGTCCATTTCCACACAGGCGGCGGGTCGGGCCGGTGCCGAGTCTCTGTGGCTCCTCCAGGTGGGTGATTTATGCGTGGCGCCGAGCCCCCCGAAGCGCCAACCGAGCCGCTGTCGCCTCCCCGCCGCCAGGCTCGGCCCCCGGTGGGATGCAAATCCTTCTCAGAGAACAAACAAACTCATTCTGGTTCTCTTCACTCGGAGACGTAAATGTTCTCTGTCAATCAGTCTCTTTGTTTTGCGGCTACTTCACAGAAATATAAGAACACAGGAAGGAAAAACGCACTACTTAAATGAAAACATTAGAATACATGTGAGTGATCAATAAAAGTGTGAGTGTTTGTCCAGGTTTTAATAACAGCATCATCAACGTTTAGGGGACAGTGAGGACGAGCAGGACGGATGGAGACGCTGAGTGAAAGACGTGGGGGGGTAACGGGCTCAAACCCATCTGATCCCGAGGGGGGACAGCTGACCACACACATACCTTTCTCTCACACACACACACACACACACACACACACACACACACACACACAAACAGGCCGGACGGGGGACGGAGGCTCCAGGAGAAAAAGTCAAAGCAAGAAGAAAGTCCGGAGTTTTGGACAAAAGATGGAAATAATTAAACCGGGATTGAAACAAAATGAGAAGGGCTGTCGTTTGCACAAGGGGAAATAGTGTGTGTGTGTGTGTGTGTGTGTGTGTGGCGTGTGTGTGCGTCTTCCCTCTCGCTGGGACCAGATGAAGTACTCCTCGGTGTCCGTGGCGATCGACCGGAGCGCCTCGGCGCCGGTGATGGATGCCGCCGCACTAATCGCTCCTGCGATGCCTCCTGGTTCCCTCGCGTTCTGTTTTGCTCTCACTCATTCCTCTGTCTCCCCCCTTCTAATTCCTCCCTCCCTCCGTCCTCCCCTTCCGACGCTGCGGCACACAAACGGAAAACAAATCACGTATTTAATGAAATGAGGTTGGGGGGGGGGGGGGGGGGGGGGGGGGCTTTTCATTCATTTTCTGTTGAGTGGCTGACAGCTGCCGCAGTGACGCACCTCGTCCACCGGGACGCCTCCTCCGCTGAGACGCATCGAGCCTCGCAGCTCGCCACCTTCGGGCCCCCCGGTAGGGAGGGGGGGAGGGAGGGGGGGAATGAATCATGGAGGCGGTGGTTCCCAAAGTGGAGCCCGGGGCCCATCGGGGGCCCGTCGGGGGCCCATCGGGGGCCTCGCGAGGTCCGTGCGCCAACGTTCTGGAAGCGATTTGACCTTTTCTTTTTTACGGTCGTTGCTCGGCGGAACAACATCTGGGAGCAGCGGGGTCACGCGTGTTGGATACAACAGACTTTGAAGCGTGGGAAACGCACCGACGCTCACTCCGATTCATAACTCACGCAGCGTGAGCGGAACGCAGGCCTGGGGGGAACATAACCAGCTCGTTAAGTCAGCTACACAACAGTAAGGAAAAATAAGTTGACAATGACTTTTGCAAGTCCTGCTCTCGGCCTTGCTCCTTTCGCCCCGGCGTCACCACGGCGACGCTGGGCAGGACGCACGTATGAGCAGATTCACGTGGGAGAAGTGAACCTTCTTGCGGGTCCCCCTCCCACGACCGAAACCATGACTTCATTTGATAAAATGATGCTCAGAGTGCTGCGAGGAGGGAAAGCCAGAGGGCCTGATGCTGATGTGAGTGCAGAGACACAAACAGTGTCCTCGCAGCACAAAGGGCCACGTAGTGCCTGAAGGACCCCTGGGTGTGCTGAGGTGTTGGTGCTGACAGCAGAGGAGGGGAGGAGGGCGGGGGGGGGCGTGAGACAGGCATGAGGGTCTCTACTGATCTCCCATAATCCCCCACTTTGTTTTGGAGCCACTCGAAAGCTCTCGCTTGTACAAATACACACTTGTCCGACTTTTCAAGACGCTTTCTCCTCCTCCTCCTCTTCCTCCCTCCATGTCGTTTCCCTCTATTCCAAAAACCAACAGAGCGCCTGTCACCATTTGCCTGCTTTCATTTTTTTTAAGCGTCCTCGGTTTGTTTTTCAAAATAAAAGCCCCATTGAGAGGTGCAGTAAACACGCGTGTGTGTGTGCGGACGGTTGTTTTTGCTCCCGCTAGTAGGACCTTAATGACCCGAGGTCCACTCGGCCCAGCTGTCTCCACTCTGCGTCAGCATTTCATCTGCACAAAGGCTGCAGGACCACCCCAACGGGCCGCACACACACCTCGCTCAGCAGGTAATTATGGGCCGAGGGAGCCAACAGGAGGCTGGTCTCACACACACACACGCACACACACACGCACACACACACACACACACACACACACACACACACACACACACACACCTCTTCTACGTCTCTACTTCCTTGCTCGTCCAGGTCTATTCCCAAGGTAGAGTGCGGAGCCCATAAGTGTGTGTGTGTGTGTGTGTTGTTAAGGATAACTCGGTGAGTTATGGGGAGAAGGGGAAGCCGTGCTGCAGCTTAAATAGCTGACTTAGAAAATGGGAGACAATGCACCTCGGGGAGAGAAATGAAGGCCTGCGGATCAAATCAAGACCTCCAGCATCGCACTCGGTGAGCGGAGGAAGTGGTGGTGGGAGGGGGGGGGGACAGAAACAGAAAAATAACCTCTGTGATGACGCTTCCTGTCAGCTGGACGTGTCCTGAGGCGCTTTCAGAGTCGAGGTGTGCAGGTGACTGAACGGTGCATCAGCACGGCGCTTTGGAGGCCGTAGAAAAGCCAACAGACGCTGTCACCCACCACCAGGTGTAGAGTGTCGGTGTGCTTTTCTGGTCCACTGTTGACCTTTAGTGCGGTTCATTCCGCAGGAATCCAGCGGCGGCTCGTGTTTCCACGGAAATTAATTTTTTTTCTTCTAAAAAACGTTTAAAACAAACAAATTACAACCACGTGAAGCTCCAAAACAAAAGCCGAGTGCAGCGAACGCGCTGTGTGCTAATTAGCATGAGACAAATTTCCCTCCTGCCAGGTCAAAGCCTGTTTCAGCTCCAATGTGTAGAGGTTTGTGAAGGATTGGGTGGGTCCTTGGTGACGTGTCATTGGGGGGGGGATTCTTCCCGTGGGGGTCGGGTGATTGACAAGAAGAGCGCATCAAAATGCTGCATTGATAAGAAGGTGGTGACCATGAATCACGGGCCAAAGATGACGGCTGTGTGAGAGAAGAGTGAGAAGTAGGAGGAGTCCAGCGTGAGGCCCAACGGGTCCATCCCATAGTAAGAACAACGAGGCGTACTGCACAAACTCGCCGAAACGCAGATTTTTATAAATCAAATGAGAATTGATGACAGGCAGCATGTGGAACGTTTGCACGATCAAATGTTTCAGTCTGTACGCACACACACACACACACACACACACATTCACAGCGGGATGGATCTTTCTGTCCCATCAGTACGCTCAATTAGTGGTGCAGAGAACAGATTGATCCCACGTTGACTGGAGAGAGCCTATGAGTGTGTGTGTGTGTGTGTGTGTGTGTGTGTGTGTGTGTGCCGTTATTCTCAGATCAATAGCTGTTTCTGGCTCATGAAGTTGTTTTGACCGCACGCTGCTGTGTGAAACCCGTCCACACACCACGCGGCCTCGCTCTCGTATAAAACATGGCATTTCTTCTCAAAGGGCGATTAAAAGCTCCTGCAGCGGCTCCACAAAGCTCCGAGGAAGGTCTTCCATCGGGGCGCCGTTGTTGTGCGTTAGCGACTCATGCGAGCATCGGCGAGGTCGAGTTGTGCGTCGGAGCGCCTGTGGTCCTGCGAGCTCGCCCCACTCCTGATAGTCCATTTATTCCCTGCCGCATAAACTCCCGACTGACACCTTCCTCCTCCTCCTCCTCCTCCTCTTTACTGCACTCACATGAAGATGCCCGCGGCGACGCGTTCATCAAATCAACACTGTGATCGTAACGTCTTCAGCGACCAGCTGGTTGCGATTTAACATTTTTGGAATCAGTTAAGGCAGCAAAAAGGAAACGTTTTACATTTCTGATGAACACAATCCCAATAACGTTGTCGTATGGAGTAAAACTTGATGACGTCACGGCTGCTCTTAATAGAGACTTTTTGATGTTTGAGCGGACGCAGCTATTTTGTTTTCCACAAAGTCTCTGGAAAACTTTCCCCTCCTTCTTCTTCTTCTCCGTGTCTGCTTTCATCCGTGGCGGCTGCTTGCTTCGTCCCCCGTCGACAGCTCCGGCTATGCGCTGTGCAAACATGGCGCTGGAGAAGCCATCCATCACGCCCCCCCCCCGCCTCCCCCGCCGCTCCACCCAGGCCCCCGACCTGCACATCTGAAACCTCTCCTTCCCTGTAGTTATGGTTGGAGCGAGGCAGAGACTTCCAGGGGAGCAAAGGGCGAGAGAATAGAATGTGGAGTTTAGTTTGAGAGGAACTGCTTCCTGCAAGGGGGGGGGGGGGGGGGGTGAAATGGAAAAGGGAATAAAGAGGAGGGGGGGGGGGTCAGAGGGTTGAAGTGAGGGTGTGAGGTGTCATGTTCTCGCGCATGTCTAAAGCTGTTTTCTTGTGCCTCCTGATGACTCAAACACTGGATTTTAATCACCGCGATCCGGCTCTTCATCCATCATGGCCGCCCGGACCGGCAGTGACGGAGCAGGGAGCCTCCGTTACGCCGCCAAAACAAACTCCTCCTGACGTTGATGGATCTCTCTCGCTGTGACCGTCAGGCCTCCACGGCCTGGAGGTGGTGGTGGAGGTCCGGGAGGGAGGGGGTGGAGTTTACTTTGACACCGTCGCCTAAAACACCATTTGTTTGTGGGTCAGATGACTTTTCTGATCCGATTCTCGGGACAAGAGGTGCATCCTCAGAGCAGCATGCACGGCTGCAGACTCCTTCGCTCAGAGCTCCCGGGACACCCAGAATCCTTTGCACACAAAGCACTTGGAAACAAAAGAGAAAAGGCCATTAAACTTTCAGTTCATTTAGCACTTTTCTAAACAGATCTAGAAATGGCCACTCCAGATGCTCCATCTGTGCGGACTAGAAAGTCAGAAAACCGTCTCACTCTGTCCTTATTTCTGTCTGTCCTCGTCCTCTGCAGCTTACGAGGTGAGGAAAAGTCAGAATGTGTGTGTGTGTGTGTGCGTGCGTTGGCACGTGAGGTAAAATACAGCGGCGGAGTGGTTGTTATGACAGCGTAACGAGTGACACAAGCCAGAAGCAACTGGTCATGGAGAGAAAGGGGGAAAAAAAAGAATACACGTGCACGCTGTTCATGTGCAGACTCACACTACACACACCTACGGCGGTCTCCCGCGCTAACACACGCATGTTCACGCGCGCAGCGGTAATAAATAAGCTTGAAGAGAGAGAAACACTGCGGCTCCGAACCCTCGCGGAGGGACTCGGCTTTACAAGGAGGAGTGAAAGCGATGGAAAGTCCACCCGATAGGGAAGACGTCTGGGGAAGGAAAAACGAATCATAAATTGCGTCGTTAACCGCGCGGCAAGGACGTGTTTCAGCGCGGGCACACCGGGCCGCTCGGCCCGCCTCAGGAAGGAATCTAATTTTGAGCGACAAGCAGCTCAACACGTGCTAACCGAGCGGCGAGTCGGCACTCAATATCAATTAGAGGGAATCCTGAGCAGAGGCGGATGAAGTCGTACGCGTGAGCGGGGTCGACAGAAACTCCCGAACACCTGTTAGCCCCCCCTCCCTCCCGCGGGCCGCTTTGCTCTCAGCGCAAAATGGCCGTGCGCGGGCCTAGTGGGAAGCGAAGGGTCAACAAACTCCCCGACACGAGGGCTGTGTCTACTGCCGTGTGTCGGCTGCCGTGGCGTTATTCTCCTCACAGAGTCAGCGGCCTTTTCCCTCCACGCGCACAAACGCACATACACACGCACACGTCAGTGCCCTGATGAGACGAGGCAGAGTAGCCGTCGCTCCCGGGGTCCGGGGAGCAGAGGAGGAATGTGGGGCTAAATAAACAGGGTGTCCGCTGGAGGATTGAGCCGGTGGCGGCGGAGTACAGGAGGCGGAGGAAAGGCGGAGGAAAGGCGGAGGAAAGGCTGAGGAAAGGCGTGGGCGGCGTGGAGGGAGGCACTTAACATAGGCGCTACTACACATGTCTGGGAAGGTGTGAACCCACAAAGGTTTGAGCGATGTGCGTTCTGAGGGACGATACCGGCGTGTTTAGAGATGATGGTACATGGCACCATCACAAAAACCGACCACGTCGTGAAAGGCCTTCCACCGATAGAAAAAAAGCTGGAGAGGAGAGAACCGTTAGCATACCGTTAGCATACCGTTAGCATACCGTTAGCGTACCGTTTGTATTCCGTTAGCGTAACGTTAGAGTACTGTTAGCGTACCGTTAGAATACCGTTAGCGTACCGGTTGCATTCCGTTAGCGTAACGTTAGAGTACCGTTAGAGTACCGTTAGCGTACCGTTTGTATTCTGTTAGCGTACCGTTTGTATTCCGTTAGCGTAACGTTAGAGTACCGTTAGCGTACCGTTAGAGTACCGTTAGCGTAACGTTAGAGTACCGTTAGTGTACCGTTAGAGTACCGTTAACGTACCGTTTGCATTCCATTAGCGTAACGTTATAGATTTTTCCCGATGAAAGCAGCGGTGGGAAACGAGGTGGACAAAAGCCGAGTTTTGATTGCCTCAAAAACAACATACAAAAAGAGTTGTGTAGCAAATCTCTGTGGGCTTGTCGCCGTGATTGAAAGCCCTATTGAATACATTCATCCATTGTTATAATAAATCTCCTTGATCCGGAAGAATTATTTACATTCTCAGCGTGACTATTTAACATCTTCCAAGGAACCATGAAATACCACGACTTTCAACTCGCTTTAATAAGTCATTGAATAAATTGAAAAAAAAGTATTTTCTGGATGAATAAAGTGTTAAGAAAACACTTTTTAAAACAAGTGTAAGTACATTCAATAGCTTTCTGAAAACCACTAACTGCTCTATTAACAGACGTGAGCATTTACAGTCTGGTTGAACTGGGTTTTTTGTCCCAAGACTTTTTTTTTTACATACAACTGCAATATATCACAGTGTGGTTCACAGAGCACATGGTGGATGACGGCAGCTGCCCAGTGAAAACATACAGCCGTGCATATCAAACGCACATCTCACACACGGGGGTCTGTTTAACGTCTCGGTGGCTGAAATTGAGTTATTTCACACAACAAAAAAAATAATAATATTTCTACGTGGGAACTTGTCATCCCACAAAGTTTTGTATGTGTATAAGTATCTTAATGCAACTGTGTTTACATACACGGCGGTAACAGCATCAGAGGTGTGTTGGTATGGATAGGTTATCGCTGTGTTATCGGCCGGTGTATTCTTGTCCCGCGGCTCTCTCCTTTATCTGTCTCCTGCTTTGTGTCACTCTGACAAAAACTGACATATTTAGGCAAAGTTGTGATTAATCGCCTGCCAGTTACATTAGCTGAAAGGCTGTGAGAGCTGTAGGAGGGGGGGGGGGGGATCCCAAACAGTGCTAATAGAGGCTCATATTTGGATTTAGTGTTAAGACAGCGTGAGTGCTGCTTGCCTCCCTGCTGTTAAGTACTCCGTAAGTACGCAGACGTCGTAATTTCCATTTGATATAGTGTGAGCTTTAAAAGAGGTACCGTAGAGTTGAATATTCCACTGTTCTGTTGGGGTTCTTTTATGAGAAATGGGGAAACACCACCACTGAACCCCACAGGGGGCGCCAGAATCAACACAAAATGAGCGCTCTGCGAGGTAGCTTCATGTACGTGTAAATCAAAAAATACATCACTAATAAAAGTAAAGAAATTAGAAATCAGTGTTTCAAACAATCAATGATCGCATTTGTTTTATCTTTTTAACAGATTCAGATTCCTTTCCTTTGTGTCGTGTTCACCTCTCAAACACTCACCTTGGGCCTTCAGAACACGCAGTTATTAGGATTAAAAAACACGGGTCAAATGTTGTACTTCTGAGGAGGAGAAGTCCTCTTGAACCCTTGATGAAGCACAATGAATGCAAAGCGCCTTTCCAGCACACTCAAATTAAGTCTTCCCCTCTGGTTTGCCTGTGACACATCTCCATGACGGTAAACCCCCCGGGGACGCGGCGTGAACACCCTCGAGGCGGCCTTTCAGCGGCCTGCGAGCAGCAGATAAGCAAAAGCAAGTCGGCTAAAAGTAAAATACGGGGGAGCGTCGTCGTGTAAAGCCGAGCGCAGAGAACCCCGCTGGATCGCTGCCCCGGAGGCCGCGTCCAACAAGGTGAGCGGGAGAATCCTAATGAAGCTGTGAGCACTCAATCAATACCAGCGCAGGGCGGGAGGAGGGAGGAGGGAGGGTGGGTGACTGCAGAATGACGAGGAAGCCAGAAAAGAGAGAGGGGAACGGGTAGAGAAAGGGAAGGGGGGAGTACAGAAGAGGATGAGGAGGCAGGAAAGAGAAGACACAGAGTGTATTACATATATACACAGATATATGGAGCGAGAGAGAGAGAGAGAGAGAGAGAGAGAGAGAGAGAGAGAGAGACTGCGGTGGAGGGAGGCGTTTGAGTCCAAATCGAAGACACTTAGAGAAAGCCCATTGATCGTTGTCACAGTTGGACAGGCCCTCCTGTTTGGTTAGTCATCTATTCCTCCTCTATGCTGAGATCAAGCCTTTTCTCCCCCTCCTCCTCCTCCTCCTCTTTTATCTCTCCATCAAAGATGACTGGACCAACTAGACCTGCAAGTTTCCACGGCGATGAGGGCAAACTTATAATTACAGCCTCCCAACTTTCCATCAGCAATTCCCTGGAGGTCGGCAGGTTCGCCGGCACGAATCAAGCAGAATGAGACGTTCAAACGTGTAAAATCGAGTTTACTTTGCATTTGTCTTGACGCCCCCCCCCCCCCCCCCCCGTGGTGGCGTTTCTGGCTCAACGGAGTCAGTGTAATCTCGGACGGTCTTGCTTACTTATGAAGGTCAGAAGCACCGGTTGTTTCATAACCTTAAAAGAGCAGCAAATCACTTTTATTTTTACTTTCGTGAAGTACATAAAAGTTGAACGTCATTCCAAGGCCCAGAAAACAACAAAAAGAACGTTAGGGACGGGGGGTTGGAATGATTATTGTTTTTCCTGCTTCCATCCAACCATGTTTTCCTCCACTGATCTGGGCTCCGGTCCCAGAGGCAGCAGGCCCAGCAAACGTTCCAGATGTTCCTCTCCCCGGGCCGAGAGGCCTCTTGATCAGATGCCCTCACGGAGCATCCCTCTGGAGGGCGGAGCTCCTCGCTCCCCCCCACCCCACCGCCTCGCCGCTCAGACACTGAACAACACGGGTTCCGCGTGTATCCTGGTCAGGGAAGGCCAAACTGCGTGTACATGAGCGCCGCCACTTAAAGAGAGAGCTCGCCGCGGTGAATTAGCACGGCTTGTGGCGTGTTAACACCCGGCGCCGAGGCGTTAAGCGCCGATGAGAGATGATGCGGCTAATGCGTGTTTATGTTCGACAGCTCAGTTTGTGTGTGCGTGTGTGCGGGTGTGTGGGAAAGAAGAGCATGAAAGTCCCTCATCCAAACTGCGTCCGCTATTTAATTCTGTTCGCTCCGAGAGCCGTCAAACAGACACTTCAGCTATCCTCTGCACACACACACACACACACACACACGCACACACACACGCACACACCAAAAACACGGCTGGCTCTGCTCACAGTGTCGCATTTCAGTTGTTTTTTAGACTTCACGCTCAGTAATCACATCAACGTTACTAACCCCCCCCCCCCCCCTCCCCCGACATCGCCGCTCCTTTACGGCCCACACGTCAGGGTCGTTTGGGGGGAATCGATTTTTATTCTGACGTCTGCGCGTCCAGATTGGTGCGACCTCGCGTTCCCAAACAACCCGATTGCCAGCGTCATTATTCTTTGTTCTTCGCAGCGTCTCCGGCCATTTTTCTGTGTGTGTGTGTAGCATGGTGGGTCTTTGTGGCTAACGTTAGCTCAGTCCATCGAATAAAACCAGGCTGTTTAGGCCGCGTAGCAGATCCAGTCTGGGAGAAAGATGTGCGCTGTACTTTCCCCCGCCGGGGTCACAGTGTGTGCATTTTCCCACACACTGACAGACACACAACCTCCCCCCGCCCCCTCACCCTGTCCACTCGAGCGTCGCAGTCGGCTCATGTTCCCGTCACGGAGGCCACACGTGTGCAGCGTTAACTCCCGCGTGTGTTTGGACGTTTGCACGTCCAACGTCGCCTCCCTGCACTCTTAATTCAGCCGCCATGTTAGCACGGCGAGTGTGTTGATGCTAATGGTGTTATGTCTAATAAGGGTGATTTGTTATGATGGGGCTGTAAACTGTGTGAGGGGCGTGTGGGGGGGGCGAGTGGCGGGGGGAGGGACGTAGACGCATGGAAGGTGCTGAGAGGGTTTGTGTGTGTGTGTGTGTGTGTCCGCAGCGACAGGCGGAATGACTCACCACACGGAGACGACCGGGCAGGGCCGGCCCAAGGTATAAGCAAACTAAGCGGCTGCTTGGGGCCCCCTGCCCAGGGGGCCCCAAGCAGCCGCTTAGTTTGCTTATGCTGCAAGCAGCCCTAGTTTTGTATCATAACCTCACTGTATTCGTTTATAATTTTCGCTATAACAGTATAGCGTGACATTTGTGCCAATAATCTTCTAGCACAGGTGACTGTGCGTGGTGGCAGGGGGGCCCCCCCAAATAAAATTCTGCTTAGGGCCCCCAAGAGGCTTGGGCCGGCACTGCGACCCCCCCAGAGAAAACTATTGAATCCCTCTAATCATAACGCCGCATTTTATTTATTCATTTTGGGCTTGACCGAAGCCGGGGGCTCTGCGGGGCACGCTTTGTTCGCCGTAGCCATTGATTGGCTCTCATTGTTTGGACACCCCCCCACCCCCAACCAACACACACACACACACACACCCTTTTTAGCAGGGACGGGGAAAAACAAGAACAATGGATTTGTAAAAATAATTCCAAACGCTTCTGCGGATTTCTGCTGTAAAGTGAAGCTCACTGGCAGAACGGAGGCTCATCGATCTTTATACCCACGGCGCTTCCCACCGACATCAACTACCGAAAAGAGCATCAGAATTTATTTGCGTCTCTCTATTTCTACCTTTAACGTTCCCTCTATTTGCCTCCTTCACTGCTCTCGCCTTTGGGTTCTGCGTCCATCTCTTATCGGGATACAGAAGCAACAAAGGTCGGACCGGAGGAAACTAGGAAATAGAATATTGGCAAAGTAATAAAAACGAGGAACAAATCGAGGCAGAAACAACAGTCAGTGAACCGCCGCCACTCTTCAAGGCGAGTCGGAAGCAGCTCTGAAACCGATTCGGGAGAAGAGGGGCGGCTCGTTAAGGGGACCGTCTCCTCCTCGTTCAGTCCGGAACCAAAATAGTCGGTGGGCCCCATTAGCCCGCCAGTTGGATGACAGGTTGAGTCCCCCAATTTGTTATTTCTTCTCGGTGACCTTTAATGGATTTATACTTGTTCAACTCCCTTTTTAATTGCCCGCTCTGCCCTGCTCGAGGACTAGGACGGGTCGGTTTCGGGAGGATTGTGAGCCTGAGAGGAAACCAGGAATGAAGGGGAAGTTCTCTCCCGGGAAAGGTGGCTACCTGACCTCCATGGACCTGAGTGGAACAGTTGTCTGAAATCAACAATTGGAAAACACACTTTGCCGCCTCTGTCGTTTTGTAAGTTACAACTTGAAAATATCTAATTTCAATGTTAATGTCAATGCGTGCCGTCTGGCTCGGCGAGAAAAGAAATCACGGGAACCGTCGGCTCCCCGGCAGCGTGGATTCAATTTAAAACCTGTGCAGCTCGCAGAGGGACAGTGTGTGTGTGTGTGTGTGTGTGTGTGTGTGTGTGTGTGTGTGTGTGTGTCTCCCTCCCGCAGTCCGCTCAAATGAAAACATTAGACACGTCTCCGGTACATTTCTGCGCTCGAACTGCCAGGAACTGCAAACGCTGTCGGGGAAACGCCTTCAATTCAAGTGTTGAACACACACACGGGGCCCGGAGGCCCGAGCGGCGCCGTCCGGGGCTGCTGCTGGTGGAGCAGGTACCGTGTTGCACGCTCAACCCAGCGGGGGGGCAATCGGAACCCGCCCACAAAGACAGGAAGCGGGAACCTTCCACCCAATAGCGCGCTGCATGGGGCCTGCAGGGCAGAGGTGGGTGGGGGGGGGGGGGGGGGGTATTACAACGTGACGCCCCCGTGATGGATTAGCTGCTATTCCCAACGCGTGTTTGCTTAGGCACACGCGGGACGCACACAATGGAGGCAGCCAGCGAGGCAAAGCGAGGCAAATAAGGCCACACTTTGGGATAAAAAAAGTTCCAGAGTTTGCGAGAGGGGGGGGGGGCAGGCATTCCGGAGTCATTACTCATTGTTTTGTGTTGTCGAGTGAGATTAACCCGTTCATCTGTTTGCAGCCCAACGGGAGCAGCTCTCACTTCTCCTTTCTTCTCTCTCGCCTCTTTGATGCCGGTTCCGGTCCAGCAAAACAGACCCGCCGTGTCCTTTCATCAGTGTGTGTGTATGTGTGGGGGGGGTGGAGGGTGGGGGGGGGGGCGGCAGTGTACCGTAATACCGTGACTAGAGCGGAGAACACTCCAGGCCTGCGCCCTCGGTTTGATCTTAACCCTGACCCTGGATCAGGCGACTGCAGTGTAACAACGTGCGCTGCAGGTGAGCTAGCTGATCGGGAGAGGAGATAGAACTTCACCCCTGCCGCTTCCCGACTTTTACTTGCTCCTGGAAAAAGATGCAAACTGCAGCCTCAATCCTTCGATTCTCGAATCACCTCTGAACCGTGTGGAATCTCATTTGTAAACGAAAGCCACACGCAGGAATCACCACGTATTCGTTATTTCAGCCGCTTCGGACACCGAGCTCCCGTCCAGGTGAAAGGAGCTAGGCTATCGCCATGGTTACGCACCGCGAGGTGTCAGCGACAACATGTGTCCTCTCTAATTTCCCTGAGTTGATCCTTCTCAGATCAGCACATCTGTCTCTCTCTCTCTCTCTCTCTCCCTCTCCCTCTCTCCCGCTCTCTCTCCCGCTCTCTCTCTCTCTCTCTCTCCCCCGTCCTGCCGTCCGCCTGCAACCTTCTCCCTCATCACGTCTCCCTCTCGCCTCGCCTCTCAGCGGCGTGTTGTAAGGTCTGCTTCTCTCTCGGGGGGTCTGTGTGCATGGGATGGCAGACAGGCCTGACCCACTTACTGACCCCCCCCCTCCCCCCTCTGTTTCTGCTCCCGCGTCTTCACTCTCACCGCCCGTCGTTGACTCGCCGTACATTTGTATGCATCTCTTTCACCGCGCCGTGTTTGCCGGCCTCATTTTCCCTGTAGAATCATGGGGGGGTTGGGGGGGGGGGTCCTTGAGCCATCTGCACACACACACACACACACACAGACATTCGGTGTGGACATCGTCTAAAGATAGAAGACAGGACAAGCGAGTGGGGAGAATAAAAACACATCATACACATCATCATCAAAGGCGGACAAGAGGGGTCCGTGTGGACATCTGTTACTCCCTCTGTAAACATTCCAAACACGAGTTTATGGTCTCAATCTCTGGTCTCCTTCAATACAACGTGACGTTCACTCGGACCACAAAGAGGAGGACGCTTCTCTTGACAGGGTGTCAATCACACACATACGGCTTATTAGCTTCTTAGCCATCCAAATATTGGTCCCTTCTATTCACAGGAAGGAAGACACCAAGATGGCGACGGTCTCATTCACAGTCCGTGGCCTCCATCGGGAAACCGCACACACTTGGGTGCCAGACAGGGAAAGTGCTCAACGGCCGTGTGCAGAACGAAGTAAAGGCACTAACTGTTTTTTCATTGAGTGTGTGTGTGTGTGTGTGTGTGTCGTGATGGATGACCGGTCTGAACGAGGCTTTGATAGAGGAACGAGACAGTAATCAGCAAACTCAATTAGCCCGGCTGCGAGCGCCTGTGTGGCGCGAAGCTTCTGGCCCGTCACTTACAGCGACGGGGGGGGGAGACTCATAAATCGTGATTATTTTAGCTAACGAGAACTCGCTCCCGTCTCGATAAATCACAGGTAAATGCATCCGCGACGAGCATCGTGCACACACACATCGTGCGCGATTGGCACAGGCGGGTTATTGGCTAAAGTAAAGGGGCTTAATTAAGCCGAAATATATAGAAACACAGATGATGTCGTTGGTTAATCCGGCAACGTCTCCTCTCACCTCGTCTCCCAAAAATGATAAAATCTGATTGACAAGATTAAATCTTGGTCCCATTGAAATTTACATGACACCTCACGTGATTTGTTTGTCATGTTGTGAACGAGGAGTTAAAACACAAACGCTCACTCAGTTCCGGTGAGGAAGTTCACAAGCGGCGTTAGCTTCAAGCCTCCAAACGGCCGCAGTGAGCCTAACGAGTGACCACCGTAAAGCCCCTTTTAGTTCTGAGTGAATCCACATCCGTACAAAAACGTTGGTTTACGAGCGACAAACTAGGAGTTTGAAGGGTTTTCTGTCTTGGATTATTTCTTGGCTAACAGGTTAGCAAAGCAACCACACAGCGTGCTAGAAGCTGCCTGTTGGAGGTGGCAGTTTTGACTTTTTATGCTAAGCTATGCTACATAGATACACGAGAGCGGTTTAAATCTCTTCCTCTGAATCTGCTTGTCACAACTGTTGTGTCTTGTGTGTAGAAATATAACATGCTTAAGAGCACACACACACACACACACACACACACTGACTGCAATGGAAAGACTAAAAGGCGAAGGCGGCGTGACGACTTCAAAAGATTGAGGAAATTGCTGCTCCACCGCGGCGCGGCGGGGTGACGTCTGAGGGCGGGGGGGGGGGGGTGAGGGAGTCGGGGCCCGTCGGTTCCCTGCAGCCATGACGTCACGGCGCCATCGTGGGAAACGAGGCGGGGGGAGGGGGGGGTGCAAACACATTTGCATCAATTTAAGCGCGTCGACTCGAACTTGGGTATTGAGATGTGAACCGGAGTTTAGTCCGTAAATTCGGCCCCAGAAGTGTTTATTTCTTCTAAACCCACCGGTTCGCCCTCGACAAGTCGGTCCTGCGAAGTCTACGTTTCATAACGCTGTTTTTCTTTTTTTTTTTTTCTGTATGACCTCCTTGACATTCGTAATGAAAGCATGGATAGCGTTGCCATTTATCCTCGAGAAAACACCGCCAGGACAAATACAACATCCATACGCTGCCAGTAATTTAAAAACTGTTAAAACACTGTTATTACCATCTTTCACAGTCAATGCTCTCCTCATTCGGAGGATTCTGAGAGGGGGGGGGGGCAGCAAGGGAAGCTGAGGCTCTTTGAAAATGAGCCGAACAAATGAGATCTTGTCAGCGTTGCATTATGTTTCTAATGATGATGACACATGGCTTGTCACAGCGGCGGCGTAGAAGTCAGGCCCTCGTAGAAGCATATCGACGGTCTGCTACCGGTGACAAAGTGGATAACTACTGGGAGCAGATGGGTTTTCATGAGGTGTGTGGAGCCAATATGCCATCTAGTGGTAGATTCTCAGAATAAAGGTTTATTAGAAACCTACAAGAAAAAAGTGGAGTGATCAGTTAATGTCACAAAACAGTTATAACTACATATATTCTGTAGTTGAAAATGAACGACGGAATATTCATAAAACACAAAAGTAATTTCCAGCATCAATGTTCCCTTTTCTCACCAACATTTTGGGAATAGACATTTTACGTGGAATGTAAAATGGAATAAAGTGGCCAAGTGCCATACGACTTCCCTCGAGTTGCTCGTCACAAAGTATTAAAAAAAAAACAACAACCGTGTGTAGAAAGGTTAGAAAGTGATCTTAGAAGACATCAAGTACAGCATTGTGTGTGTGTGTGTCACTATTTTAAGACATTACGGGCGGCTTTGAAAGCGGACCGTCTTGAAAAGTGGAAAACAACAACTCGCTCGGACCGAGTCCACGGCTCAACCGCGGCGTCCATAGCACGCCTCCTGGTAGGAAGTGGCGTTGACCGTGTCGAACATGTCCCTCCTGACAAAAGACAGGAAGTTCTTCAGGGGGCAAAGCGGCTGCCTGGCGTGGCGCGCATGGGAGCGACAGAAGCCGGTGTGAAACGTCACGTCCTCGCCGTTGTAAAGCAACCTGACGAACGGCTCCCCGTCTTTCGCCATGGCGCCTTTACCGCCGCCGCCGCTCCTCCTCTTCGGGCTCTTCCACAGCTCGAAGACGACCCTCGCCGCGAAGCGCGGCAAGTGCGGCTCCTCCAGCCCCAGGGCGCTGAGCAACGGCGCCAGGGTGACGTCGTGCGCCGAGGACAGGGTGAAGACCTCCTCGCCTCCCGCGCGGGGCTGCCGGCCGGCCGCGTTGTCCCTGACCACGCGCTCCATCTTGGCGGCGGTCCGGTTGAGGTACGGGTACATGGCCAGGACGGCGTACTTGTGGTACAGCCCTGCTTTTCTCCGATCCACCCCGTCGTCCAGCTGCTGTCGGCGGATCGCGGCCAACTGCGCCATCGTCAGGCACCCGCCGGCGCCCGCGGGGGCGCACGGGAAAGGAATGCCGTGGCACAGCTGGCACAGCAGCGAGTCTATGGGGTTGGCGGCCCGCAGCTGGCGGGTGGGCAGGCCCAGCGTCTCCGCCATGTCGGCGTAAGTCCTCTCCAGCGCGGCGTCGCCCACCCGCAGCCGATACTGCCGCCTCTGCTCCTCCTCCAGGTGGCGGTTGCGGGCGGGGCAGTCGCAGGCGGCGTCGCAGAACAGCGTGCTGCGCTGGTGGCGCGCCGTCACTTTGCTCCAGTCGAAGTCGGGCAGGAAGCCGTACAGGAACGCCAGCCCGCTCTGGAGGGTGCGGCTCCTGCCCGTGGTCTCCAGCCACAGCTGGCGGGGCGACCAATCGGGCGGGAGGAGGCGGTGCCGCCCGTAGGCCTGGTGAAGGAGCTGCCCGTTGCGCAGGTGCTGCACCACACCTGCAGGAGGGAGGGAGAGAAGTCTCCGTAAACGCAGGACGCGGATCAACTCGTAGAACTGAAAGCGGGCTGAAGGCCGGCTGTGAAAGCGTGCCAGCCCACCCGTCTGCGTGAGCTCGCCCATCTCGCAGACGCTGTGGTTGGGCAGACGGGGGACTGAGCCCAGCGGGGCCTCCCAATGGCCGCGCCCCCCCTGCCCCATGTGGCGGATGAAGGAGTCCAGCAGCTGGTGGGAGGGCTTCCTGAGGGCGGCAGAGACACATTGGCACTTAAAAACATGGTTGTAGTTCTGATTACAGACAAGGTGAGCGCAGAACAATCCACTTCCGCCCCCACGGTTATACAAAGGGCCATTTCATCGATTATCCTCCATTTACCCCGCATGCCATTATTGCTGAGCCTTTGTTCCAGAATAACGGACTGCGCCATTTGTTGCGAGTAGCTTGTGTGTAACAGTGGCCCTGTGTTGTTATTAAACAGTACATCTTAAATGATGTATTCACTCACATACACCAAGAGATTGATTTAAAGCAGATTATTAGTTGCAGTCCCCAAAAACAAAATTTCAAAATACATTTTCAATAATTGTTAAAAGAAATTCTCTCCTGCACTTCTCACCTCTACCACCAGGTGTCTCTCCAACACGCGTTCAATGTGTGTGGGAGGGAATGTGGCAAGATGGGGATGTAAGAGGATGACATAATGAGTGGTTTTGGTACAAGACACTTATAAATAAATAAATGTGCATAAATATAGTAGATGGGTGCGTGCGCACACAACTACACACACACACACACGGATGAGGGCAGAGAGAGGAGCAGTCATAACCTGATAGATTAGAGATGATTGAAGATTATAGTTTCATATAAATGCTATATATTAGTCTTTTTTTAAATGGGAGCTGCAGCTAAGCCTGCCGGGATTAAAGGAGCACACACACACACACACACACACAGTTTCCATAGTGATCACAGAGGTCCTGGAGTAATGAAAGTAAAAATGAAACGGAGAAAGAACAAAAACACAGACTGAGTCTGTTAGTACTGGTGGGGAATAAAGGAAGGGAGGGGGGGGGCTGCTGAAGAGAGCTCAGTTAACCGCAGACAGAGACAGCATGTCGGGAAGCTACTGGTGCCAACACACACACACACACACACACACACACACACACACACACACACACACACACACACACACACACACACACACACACACACACACACACACACACACACCCCTCTATATGGATCCATTCCCTGGGCATATGCTGGTATACTTCACATCGCTCAGTAATTACACTCCGGTCTAAATACAAACCAAGCTCACTGTGTTACGAGAACACAATGAATATTAAAATAGTGTTAAACATTTCAGACTGCGCCAACAAACAAGACACGACGAGCACAGCCGTTTGAACCCGAACTCAGAGAGAGGTGTGATAGGAGGTTAGCATTGAGCATGCCGCTGTCTCGAGCTAAAAGCTAACTCCAGCACGCCGCCATGTCAGTTCATTTTCCCCCACCAGCTCACGTGGTTTGATTCCATTGGCATGTACTGCATTCTCTCTCACCAGCAGGGGGCGACTCCTCTGCTCCCAGAGAAAATGACTACTTCCATCTTGAATAATGGTGATTGACAGGTGTCAAACCATGGGTTTCTGTTGAGTAACAGCCGAGATAGCGTGCCAATATGCAACATCTATAAAAGGAATAATAAGTTCAACCTACTAGCGGTTCTGGGGCTAACGTAACGTTAGCTCACGGGTGCTTCAGTGCTAAGCCAACACGAAGCTCCGTCCTAAGAGGCTTGTGTGCTGGATGCCCTACTTTCAGCTGGAGCCCGAAGATCACGGGCGTTGGACGATATCCAATAGCTGGATGTACACGGCATCCTCCTGTATTAGTCCCAAGCGCCGCCGAGTGTCGCCGGGCCAGCTCTAAAGATTACATCCCCGTCCAGATGTGCCGAGGCGACGCGGCCGCAGCGGGCGGCTTTGTGCGGAGTCGAGTCATTGGATAAATCTGAACTCCGGTCGCAAAAACATATTAGAGGATTGATCACAGGGAATTTATCCCTGAAATAAATAAATATAAATTAAAAACAAACAAACATCTGACCAAACTAAAAATATTACGGAGTAAAAAAATAATGTCGGGGAGCAGCGTGCAAAGGCCACTTGATGACTACGTCAACGCACAATTTGGGTGTGAAGGCGCCGATTTCAGAGGGAAAGGCACACGGATGAGACTGAGTGCGCTGGGAATTATACGAGGTGTGTGTGTGTGTGTGTGTGTGTGTGTGTGTGTGTGTGTGTGTGTTCCACTCGTCGTGTGATCCAAAACGCTCACTTCAGGGTGATTAAATGGAGGTTGCATTGTACTCTGTACTCAGTGTTGACGCAACAGGTCTCAAAAAAAGAAATCCATCCATATTCTTTTTAACGTTTCTGAAGGTGCACCTGCTGGCGGAGAGGGTGCAGTCGATGGCGGGCCGCTTGGTCTTGGGGATGTAGTAGAGCGGGGCGCGGTCGCCATGGCGAATCATCACCTGGACGGACAGCAGCTTGTAGTCAGCCGGACTGTGACCTGTCGGGAGGAGACAGAAGCGCCCTGCTTAGGGTCCCCCTACTTATAAAACACAAAGGGACAAAGACAAGGAATGATGCATAAAAGGTGTGTGTGGAGGATGACCGAGCGACCGGCTCTCACCCTCCCAGGCCTGCTCGGTGCGGTTGGGAGTGTTGCAGTAGCTGAAGGCCTCCGAGATGGGGTCGGGCTGCTCGGTGCGAGGCGCCGGGAACACCCTCTTTCTGCTCTTCCCCGCAGCCGCCTGGAAGGGCAGCTCCTCCAGCGAGGGAGCGACGGGGATCAGGTTCCCTGTGGCGACACAGAGGAACAAGAATATCGACTTATTGAACACTTCATGGCAATTCATCCCGACCTTTGGTGATATTCCAGTTTGCAACGAAGCGGTGAACCGGATTGAGGCGTGCTGTTAACTGGTAATGTGAAGGGAACCAAAACTTCAGGAGAGATTTACAGGCAACGATTCATAAACAGGACCAAGAAACGGCAAAAGGGCCAACTGACAAAAAGGAGTGAAAGTGTTGCTAAAATGAAGACAAAAACAATTCAACTGTAGCTCATCTCCATGTCCACAGCTCTTAATCTCCCCCCCCCCCCCAAAAAAAACCCTCAATGCTTCCAGGACGTCGCCTGGACACCAGAATGGTCCAATAGGAGCCGAGGTGTTGTGGGAACTGGGAGGCCGAATACAAAGATCCGAGGAAAAAAGGAGCTGAACCCGGCCGCACAAAGAGCTCACGGTGTATCGTTGCTATGACAACCCTCCCATTCTAAGTGTAGGTAAACAGTCCCACGCCGTCTCGCTGCCTCCGTCTTGCATTCACGCCGTAATCGCTCGTCCATTTCCTCTGAACTCTCACAGACGTACAAATATCAATCCGCTCACGTCGGCTGTATGAATCAAGTCCTGGATTATTGTTTTTACAAAGTTTGAACCAGCAGACAAGAGGCAGAGTCAACGGAGCAATGTATAGAATGCAATATTCCTCAGCAGCCCCCAAAAGGTGGATCGCTTTCTAAAACAGCATCTAACCTCGACAGGAGGCAGCGCTCTTTGCAGCTTTTAAGGGAGGTTGATGAACAGCTGACAAAGAGATCTTCACAAAACATCCACGAATAATCGACGTCTCAAGTCGGACGTCTGGAAGCCGAACACAAAGCGGACGTTCGATAAGCGGCAGCGGCCTCCGTCACAAAGGAGAGAACTCACCGCCGAGGAGGGAGAGGAGAAGGTGCGCGGCGACGGCGGAGACCATTTTTAGACGACTGCGCAGCCAACACAACACTGGAGCCCATTCATACCGCAACCTGGAGCCCCCCTCGCCCCCCCCCCGCCCACTCCGAGCCAACCTCACACTCCACACACACACACACACAGCCAAATGAAACGCACACACGCTTATTTGTGCCAGCGTGAGCCGGTGCTACGTGGTCTGACCGCTTATCGGACTGCTCTGTGCTGGCAGCACCACTGTGGTTACCAAACCCGAGGGGAGAAGATGACCAATATTGACACAGAGCGAGTCTGTCCGTCTGTCCGTCCGTCCGTCCGTCCTGATTTCACACGTCACCATCGCTGCCCAGATCCCCCCTTAGAGCCCGTTTCCCACGGGGAGCAACTGGGTGAACAATCCGTATCCGAGCACAGATTAACACATTTAATTAAGCACCGCCGCTTGGCAGCGGAGCAGCTCGCGGTGATCCGGTCGGACCCCTGGCGGCCCGATCCGGATCCTTTGACATGGAGCATCTTCCCCCGGTGGAGAGTCTGCGTTACGTTTGACCTGGGAAACAAAGCCAAGGAGCTAAAGCTGTGCGGCAGCTCCGTGAATCTGGGCCGAATGTTCACGTCCACATTGAGCTGAGGCTGATGGGACACTCGGGAACATTGACACATTTAAAGTTTGTCCTAATGATTGCGCCGAATCCTCTTTGTCTTCAGTGAAAGAGCCGAGAGGTCAACCTCAGGGTCACAGAGGCGGAATAGGTCACAGGATCGCCAATCTGAGGCCTTTATCGAAAGCGAGTCGGTACGGAAACGCTGAAATGACCTCAGCCCCGTTTCCCCGAGTCATCAGAACATGTCGGCCTGGTTCACAGGCACGTTACTGGGGAAACGGAGCAAACGCTGATAACGACCAGGTGGTCCCGGTGGTTGCCATGGAAACACGGCTCATGGTTCAGAGGCAGTCGCAGGGCGCCGCTTCAGGCTTCAAAAGGAAGTTGCCGTCCCTGATAAAAACTGACCCGAGTTTGCCTCAGACTGATCCGTCCATCCCTTCTGACTGAAACAGTGGAGAAGCAAGAATGGGAGGAATGTAGATGGGGGAGGAGGGGCGGGGGTTGGGGGGCGGGAGTTGGGGGGCGTCCCCTCGGCTATGTCCCTGGAGCTGTGCCGATTTCACAATGCTAGTCGTTGGACCGTTTTTCTGTCATTTCATTGGATGACAAACTAAGAGGGAGGCATCACAGGCTTACTTGGCTCTGTCCCCCCCCCAAATCCCCCCTCCTGAACCGACATCGGAGCACTCAACTCCCATCAGGCACTGCTTCGTGTTCCCCTCGCTGGCTGCTTGAGTCTCAAAATGGCGGTTATAAGTCTAATTCTAAATGCTTGTTCAGGCACGCCCGGAACGCTTTGAGGTTTTTGGTTTTCACCTTCATGTCGTACACGTTTCCCTCTGTGCTTCATCACACACACACTGTTCCTCCAACCCGCCGACCACTCGCGCTCCAGCAGAGGCCGTCTCCGCAGGCCCGAGCGCCGGGTTTCCTCGCATTCACTGCGGGCTGGCGAGGACACGCAGTCTCCAGACAATACCCACAGGAGGCGCCGAACAATGACTTAATGGAGGGGCTTGGAAACAATCATGTACACCGAGGCTTTCCGTGGCAGGCCTGATCTCCCGAGGGGGGTGGGGGGTGGGGGGGGGGGGGGGGGTTTCAGAGCATCGAGAGTGTACAAACCGCTGGTGCCAGATATTTATAGGCCGGGTATGAATGGGGTCTCTTTCAATGGGACCCCGTAGAAAGGATGTGCATGCATGAGCACAGGAGGGAAGACACACCGGGCAACTCCTCGAACAGAACGGCTGGAAAAACACTGAGGTTTAGTCAAGTCATGCTGGGCACACAAGGGGGGGGGGGGACACCTACAGAACTGGAGGCTCAGGCTGATGATGGCCAGCGCCGCCCCGCCCACAACCACCAGGAGGAGGAAGCGGTTACGGGCCAGCATCTCGTCGCGCGCTTGGTCCTCGTCCCCGGACCGTCAGCCATCCAGGTCACGGGCCATTCCCTGCAGACTGGACACGAAACAATGAGCCATACGTTCAGCACGTGCATCTTTATTCACACACATTCCCAGTGTCGTATGTGCAGCAAACGCCTGTGTGTTTCTTCCACCATTGAAGAAAACCGCGGTTATTTATTTCCATGCAAACTAGGATGAATGGGGGGGAAGGAGAAGCCCCGCGATCCAAACCCTGTGATTAGGAGCTCTAGAAACCCTCCGCGCCCAGCGGAGGCACCGCGGCACCGCCTCCTCCTCTTCCTCCTCCTCCTCCTCCTCCTCCTGCTCTTCCTCCTCTTCCTCCTCCTCCTCCTCCTCCTCCTCCTCCTCCTGCGCGCCGGACTCCGCTCAGAAAACATGCTACTTTAATGCCGAGTTACTTGTCAGACAGAAATATGAACCGGTTCAAAGTCAGACGGACGCTTAAAGGAGACGTTCGTGTTTCGGCAAACATAGAACCAAAAAAAAATGTAATTAAGCGAAGACTTATACACACACACACACACACACACACACACACACACACACACACACACACACCTGCCACACTGGGATTTGCGGTGGAGGAGCGCCGTGTGGTGACGTGTTTGACGTTAATTTGGCTAACAGTTAGCTGCCATTAGCTACTTAACGTAACGTTCTCCGACCTCGTCCGTTAGCCGGGACTGAAGGGGCTCGATCCCCGGTATCCGAGGACTTCTGCGCACTTTCATCCGTTGCCTGTGCGGACTTGTTGCGTGTGTCGTGTGCGCGTATAGTTCGTTCCGCACCTCAACGGGCGACCAGCCGACCCAGGTCGAAGGTGTTTAAAACCAACGACCACCGTGCCGACGACTGCAGAGAGACGTCTCCTAAAATAAGAGCAAAGAGTGCCCCGAAGACCCCCCACTCCCACTCCCACTCCTCTTACCTGCGGGAACCGAGAGGCGGAAAACCGGGGTTTAAAATACTTGAATCCACCGCTTCGGTTTCTCCGACTGCCGCGGCGGAGACCGGCGTCAAGCCGCTGTAGTTGAACGCAAGCACCACTTCCGGTGGCTGCCTTTCAAAATAAGTTGGAAATTCCACGTTGTCCTCAAATATTAAAGGAGAATTGTGTGTCACAACGGAATTTGTATATCTGTACATATAGTTGATATAGTTGAGTGTATATTTCAGTCACGCTCATAGTCAGGTACATGGGGAATTTGACAACTTTTACTGATACGGCTCATAAATAAATAGACACGATTATGAAAGACACATACACACATACGCTTATCCCCAGATAATGCTTTTTGTTGCTGCTGTTTACATTCCTTATGGTGCCAATTTCGAAAATGCACGACAGGAATGTGCCGCTGTTTTGTTTGATATGTTTGTCATGGATTTGTTGTGTTGCAAATGGGATTAAAAACTAATTGCGTTGGGCTGACCTGCGTGTTGCATAATGACACATGGATTCCAGAATCAGCCTTGACTCCTTCAATGTATTCCATGTGTAATAGGCAAAGTATTATAGTATTTTCATGCTGCACCCATAGGGTTGAAGTTTATTTTCGTGTCGTTGGACGCCACTAAATCTGCTTTTATTTTGAAAACCTCGCGTATTCGTATTCTTTCTTTCGCTCTGTCTCTCTCTAACTTGACCTATCGTGGGAGAAGACGGTCCGGGATGCTGCGTCGTGGCTCTTGAGGCATCCCGTTCAGCATCCCGACCTCACTGCGCCTCCTGCTGGACCAGGGACCGCAACGCACATGCTGCCTTCACGGCCTCCACCACTTGGGGCAAGTAGGCGTGGTGCGTTCAAGTGCAGGCGACAACAAGCGAGACGATGAACCTCGTTCTCAAAAATATAATGGAGAGAATAGAAAATATTAAAAAGTATAATGCGTGTGCTAATAAAGAGTAGGTTGAGACGGACAAGTATGTTATTAAAGTGAGTATTACATATACAAACAGGTTGCATACTTTAGTGAACTTGCTTGGTTATTTTGTTTTGTGATCATAAAAAAAAGAAATATATATTTTTTTATTTTAAAAAAATAATAAAAAATATATATGTATGTACACATACAAGGCCTATTGGGATTTGAACCACTAACCTTGCGGATCCCAGTGCACCACACTACTCCATGCACCACCACTATTTTATAAGTCATAATCTAGTTTATAACATCAGAAATAACATCTTGTAAAAGAAAATTGTACTACAAGTTTGTTTAAAAAAAAGGTAAACTCTAGTTTGGCAAAAAAACCAATAACTACCATTGTCCTCCTAGCATAGTCATAAAAAATAGTCCTTCAATGCTTTGTTGATATCATACTACATATATATCATACTATAGTTTGTAAAAACAAGATGGAGAAATACCAGCATATGAAACCTTTTTTTTCCCTATAATATGTCGAAAGAAAATGATATCGTACCCCGGTCAGCCATTTTAAATACTAAGATTCTCTCTTCGAAGGCCCCACGTTGGCCCCCACGTGGCGTCGGCGGATCTAGACGCGGCTCGGTCAGTGATTATCGGTGATGGAATCAGGCGTCTCGCGGGAAGCTCTCGGGCCTCCGGCGGATGGTCGTCCATCGCCTCCTCCCTCTGCTGCCTGCAGTAATTCCTGAAGGGACGTCGGTCATATGAGCCCAGCTGCAGAACGTGCAACCACTTAACTCGTCTCTCTTTCCTTTAATTAACTCCACTCCGCACCAATGGAAGTCATGGGATGTCCAACAACCCATGTCACGTCTGTGGCCAATTGGGAATGGCATGCATGTGTGTGCATGTGTGTGTGTGTGTGTGTGTGTGTGTGTGTGTGTGTGTGTGTGTGTGTGCATGTTAAGGACTATAGCTGATAATGTAAATGATTATAAGAAAAGGTAATATTGCATCTTGCTTTACTAAATTGAAAAGGTGCCAACCAGTGCTAAATGTGATGATATCGTTTTGAGAGAATCCAAATAATGCTCGGCAGCCTTGTGTGTGTGTGTGTGTGTGTGTGTGTGTGTGTGTGCAGGTTGTGTGAACATCATGAGATTTGCATCAATACTATCAGCCTGCAGACGCTGCATGCCTCGGCTCTTTTTCCCCTCAGTCTCGAGTTTCGTTGCTGCACATGAACGGGCGTGATTGTGTAACCTAATATTTACTACCTGAGGATTGGAGAGTGCAATAAAGCAGGTAGAGCTTTTATATTCCGAGGAGAGAAGGAAGCCAGTGTGAGGTGAGGGTGGGCGACGCGTGAGCAAAGCAGCAGTTATCTCCCTAATGGCCGAGGGCCCCGCTCACGTGTCGCCGGAGTCGACCCTTCAGCTGGTCAAAGTTCAACTCGTTCCTCCCAAATGCGTTTCACTTGCGACCGTAAACAGTTGTTTCCCTTTCAAATAACAAGCCTGTATTAACACCACATAACACAAGAGCTTCGCGGTATGAAAGAGACAATTGTTTTATTAACCAAATAAAGAGGCCAGTATCCCAGGCGGTGATTTTAAAAGAGTGAAATTAGTCTGGTTTAATATCTCTCACCTCAAGTGTTGTACATGTTGCCACACGTGTGATTGTGACGTGTTTGTTGGAAGCAGACTTGCCCCCAGGTGTCTCCTCGTGTGGCGACACACGTAGAACTTGCCAGGGATTACTTCACACTGAGGGATTCCCTAAATCAATTCCCTTTATAAGGGAGCACCCTAATATGGTCGGTCCATGCTGGACTCAGAGGGACGCAGGCCTCGTCAGCTGTGTTCATGGTCAGCTGTGTTCATGGTCAGCTGCAGCGGACTCGCTTTGTTATTATTATTTTGAAGCCCGCTGAATTTGCCTGATTCTATTCCAAGAGGAACAACTGTGGCCAAAAGTGTTAACAATGCAAATCGTACAGTAACACAAGAACAGTGGTTATCTCTGTCAAACAGCAGTCGTTTCAAACGTGCTAGCGTTCGCCACAATGTGACCAACGTTGTTGAGCAGTCACATTAAAACCAATTAAAAAAGCAACAGACAGGATCGGATCCTGAAAAGTACAGCATGTCAACTCCATGCAAAACTTTGTGTTTGTGCCCAGAGGCCACCTAAAAAGCCCCAGAAGGAATGTTTGCTCTCAAAGTTCAGAATAACATGTTTTTCTGCGGCCAGAACAGACGGCGAGCAAAGCGAACCGCAAATACACTTCCACTTCGCAAACAGACGGCCCCATCTTGCCGTTTCTCCCACGAATGACATCTTTCCCAGTATTGCAAACATTGCAATTGGTCACTGGTGTAAAGGTCGATTCCTGGATTCCTGAGACCTCAACTCACTCGGAGGGAGGTCTTGGGGAAATGCTCAACACGGTGCACTTCTCAGAGATTTACCGACAAAGAACCCGGCTGTGGTCGCAGGCCCGGTTACGTAACCGTGCTAATAAGCACCGGCACAGAGAGAATCGCGGCTTAAGCACCTAACTGTGTTGGTTAGAGCATTAGAGCAGTGCTTGCTTTGCACGCTATCAATAGATATTCTACCAAAGGCAGTTATAACGTTTTTGTTAGTTTTTTATAACTGTTCAATGAAGATTTCTTGTATATGTTAATATACGACAAAGTAGATGTAATACTACTTATATTAGCAAAGAATCTGATTTTTTTGTGAAAGGGTTGTGCAGACAGTAGCTATAACATGATTACATACACTGTGGCACACGATCCGGCCAGGTCAAACTGCATTTGGATTATATTCTGCTGTACAAATTGGAAAACCTAATGTTCTGTGTACGGTCTAAATTAAGTCTCTTTAACCACACACACACAACTTCCCATGCACAAAGAACCTCTGTTGGTTACAGATATTTTGTAATACACTAAATATATTGAGGTGAATCATTTAGTCTGCGGGTTGCAAAAAAAGACTTTCTCAGTGTCCAAATTCAACAAGTCATACATTTCAGACACAAGCTGTGGGCGCTATGTCAAGGCTGCAACAATCTGCCCTCTCTTTTAGAAATGTCCAGTAGTCCAGTAGTGTTGCACAACAAGGGAGAGGCTACCGTGCAAATCGACATTCGCGGCACAAAACTCTAGTAAAGTTTACAGTAGTTTTGCAAATGGCCATGTGACATGCACAAACCGGTTTTGACCCAACACAAAATCGGCCTAATAGGAGTGCTGATTGGTCGGTTATACTCAGCCTCTATATTTATATCGCGACCCCAAATCAAACCTGTTTCTCGTCTCATTCAATTTTACAATCTCTCTAACCTTCTTCCGCCGCAATCCTGAGTGATTTTCCAGCCCTTACAAAATAAAAGCAGCATCACGTGAAAGAGTAGTGACGGGGCGGGGCCCCGCGGGGCCTCAGCCAATCACCGCCTCTGTTTTGTGGCTTCCCATTCGACGATAAACAGTGCGACTCGGCGGCAGCAGCTCCCAGCGACAGGCCGGGCACGTCAACGTGACCAACGGAGTGGGGGGTGGAAACGCAACACGGCGGTTATCGCTGAGAGATTGGATTGTATACCCACCGACACTGGACGAGGCGCTCCGCCGAGAAGCATCGCTCCGTTTCGAGACGAAGAGGCGACCGCGAGCCCTGACATCGTCTTCTAGCACCGGAAACCCGTTAGCTTTCTCTGCTAACGCAAGCTAGCTATCCTAGCCGTTACCTCCCCACGCATCTGACCTCCACCACAACACAGGCTCACCGTGTATCATTTGCTTTGCTAGTTTTTTTGGGGGGGGTGTGTGGAGGGGAAGAGGGACAGGGGGGCGGGGGTCTCACTAGTCTCCCGTGTCTTCGCGTCCGCCGTCCCACACCCCCACGCGTGTGGCGCCCCCGTGGACGGTGCCCGAATATGAGACATAATGAGTCAAAGAGACACTTTGGTTCATCTGTTCGCTGGAGGGTGAGTACACTTCACAACGTGCGAGCTAACGTTAGCTTAGCCACACACACGCAGGGCTAGCTTCACGCTGCTAGCCAGTACAGTACAGCCCCCCCCCCCACACCCCCAAGTGTGTTTGCCTCCATGCTAAGGGGGGCTGTTTGTTTATTGGCATTTTGTTAAAACCTCACTGTTTGTCACCACTGTGTCAGACTGCTTAAAACTCGCCGGGGGGGGGGGGGGGGGGGGGGGGGTTGCGCTCAATGTCACCGGTCACGATGACGTTTCGACGCGTGTGCATGAAAGCGTGTGTCTTGTTGTGTGTCTCCGTGAGTCGATCCCGCCGAAGGTCGACGAGACGAAACGCACGCGCCGTTATTCGGTCATCACGTTCCGCGCACGCAGCCTCGCGTCGCGCGTCGATAAAACGCACGTCTGTTCGGTAGAATCGTTCCCTCTCGCCGGCGGGCCGACCGCCGCGAGAATGAGTCCAGACACGACCCGGGCCCCACGTCGTGCCTCCTGAGGGCAAACGAACACAGGGTTGGAACCACAGTTCTTCCAGTGTGTGTGAGACACTCACTAGAATGGGTCAGAATAGAATAATAAAACGTGTTTTTAGGGTAAACATTAGTCGCCTGAGGCAGTTTAACTGTGACTTTTATGTGCTGCGGCCTCCACCTTCCCTGCACCAACCCGTCACATTCCACTTTTAATCCCACCTGTCACATTTCACTTTCAACCCCATCGGTCCCACGCAGCGGGTTCCCTCCGGTCCGTCCTTTCAACGGGTGTCACCTGAGCGGTGCCGGAAATACCTGCTCTGGTCAAACAACGATCCGCCGGCTGTGACATTTGTTTGCACGGCCTTCCCGCGCGTGGTTTTGGTTTTTGCAATGACCTGCGTGTGAACAATGGCGGTCCCTGCTCCACAGAGGTATTTGCCCTCCGTGGCATTCTGAATCCTATTTGGCGTGTACATGTGTGATTTTTGGGAATGTGGCGCGTCACTGGACAGACGGCCGTTGTTATGTCCCCGCCGAGGCACACAAAGCGCTCGCGCCCCGGCTCCCGCGCTGCCTTCTGCACGGGTGGAATGCACGACGGCCATCCTCCAGCATTCCACCGAAACAACATTCGCCCGTCCCTTTTGTCAGAGGCCCGTTGACGCCTTTTTCGCACCTACGAGCGCCAGTCTGGTTAGGTCAGCTGATGCTCATTCACTGCGTTTGCTCGTTTGTCACACCCGTTTTATTTTTTTTCTCCCCTTCTCTCTGCCAGATGTGGGGGCACAGTAGGAGCCATTTTGACGTGTCCGCTGGAAGTAGTGAAGACCCGTCTGCAGGCCTCCTCCATCACCCTCTACGTGTCTGAGGTGCAGCTCAGTACGGTCAACGGGGCCGGCGTGGCCCGCATGTCCCCCCCAGGACCCCTGCACTTCCTCAAGTGGGTATTCAACACGTTCATTCATCAGACCTCGTATCGACTGTGAATACGAGGTCTGATGAACCCTAACCCTCTGCCATCCTTCGACGAGTAAACGTAATCACCTGCGCGTTGAGGTTTTAGATGCTCCTAAGCGAGTGACAAGGGGGGGCATTGAGATTTTAGTTTTTGTTGGCTGTCATGCCGCTGCACGCACCCCCACCCCACCCCCCCTTCCAGGGCTTCGTGAAAACTCCTGAATGTGTAGGCTGCGGTCCAGAGACGGAGAGTAATGCAGCCCATTGTACGCTGCTCGTGTCGAACAACGGAGAGCAGGAAGGCTCCTAGTTTAGACGAAGAAGAATCTTGTTTAGTTCTGTTTGCAAAGGTTTGTACATTTGCACAACAAGAAAGGCAACGCAGGACTCTGTTTGTACCAACGTCAAATAATAATTACGCTAAATGACGACGAATGGGTGATGAGGGAACACTTTCTGATTCCAAACTGCATTTCAGTAGGCGTCCCTCGACGCATCCTGTTCATATTCTCTGTACATTCCACACCGCGTTGCCTCAAGTTGAGCCTCGGTGAAACATTGACAGCTTGTTTGGGATTATCTGACTTCTTTTCCCACAATGAGCCGAGCTGTTTGGAGCTCACGGCTCCTCCGGCCTGCAGAGCCGCGGCTCCTCCTTCAGCAGGCACCCTGTCGTCGTCGTCGTCGTCGTCGTCGTTGTTGTTGTTGTTGTTGGCCTCCTGCCATTTTTCCCGTCCACCTGTCTCTCTAACGTTTTTTGCGTTTGGTTAGGATGTTGTCGGAGATGACGGTGACATGGCAGGCTCCTCCATATTTTGGTGAAGTTTGCATCCGTGAATGCATAACTCCAGCCAATGCAAAGACGGGGTTTGTAACCGATTGGATGTAGAGGTACCGTGGCGACTGGGTCTGCCCCCTGACTGTCAAAAAGAACAGCAGCCAGCGTGCAAAAAACGCCTTGGAGCGCGAGCGAGCACGTTCACGCTCCGCGGATGTTCGAGTTGCGCACATTGACATAGAGATCGTGTGCGCGAGGAAGAGACGCTTACTGCGAATGCCAGAAGGCCCAGCGGCGAGCTACGCCTTTTTTCATTTATTAGCTTCGTCAAAGGATCACACAGACGTGACGCCTTCAGCAAATGAGTGGGAGCGTTGTTACTACTAACAACTAAGGCTGTTGATTCAATAAGAAATACAGTTCATTCTGCTTCTGCGACACGGTTTATATTGAGAAGCTTACTTAACAGGAAGTGCTTCTACTTTGTTAGGGACAGGAAGTAGCATGTGAACCTGTAGCAGTAAGAGAGCGCGCTCGGCGCACTGTTCCAATGCTGGATTTCAGACGGTAAAAAGATACCGTTCACACAAGTGTTCTGGTCCTGGCGGCTTCACATCGTCGCTCAGGTGTTGCAGGAATCGGAGTGTCGGGTTCGGTCGCAAACATGAAGGGACAGAAACGTCTGGCAGCTTAAACTGTAATATTGTGATGATATACTGTTGTTCGGTGCTCAATGCGCACCGTGAGAGCAACTGGCAATTCTTCTATTCTTAGATCCCCACTGGTTCTGAGGCTTTGAATGTAGGCTAAAGGTCCCGCCCCCGCCCCTCGCCCCCCATAGTAGAAGAACAGGGAAGGCCACTTTTGCCCGGGGGGGCCGCGAGTTGGACACATGTTGTCTACGTGGTAAAACACTTTGTTTGAGTTTGAAGTCTCACGAAAGAGGAAACCAGAGCAGCAGCATCATTGTCACATTATCACAACACAAACCTGAAGGAAACGTTAGCGACGCAGCAGCAGCAGCATCAGACAAGCCGGCCAGTGAAGGAAAGCTAACCGCTGGGCTAATGTTGCACGCGTGTTTCTGCATTCAGGTTGATCTTGGAGAAGGAAGGACCTCGCTCTCTCTTCAGGGGCCTGGGGCCGACCTTGGTGGGGGTGGCGCCTTCGAGGTAAGACGAGTGCTGTTCCCTGTAATTAAATCACAAGTTCATTTATTATCATTCATTATCATTTATTTTGGTTCAAGAAAAAGTTGTGCTTCAACTTAATTCGGCCTGTTTAGTGCTTTATGCGCCATTATCCTAGATCAGTGATTCTCAAAGTGTGGTACACGGGCAGGCGAACAAAATCAAGTGGAAAATCCAAGACCTAAAATCCCCCCCCAACACGCCGTGAACTCTGCAGCGTCCACGGCTGGAACTATTCTATGATCAGGTCTCACCTGGCCTCCTCCGTGATGCAGCGGCGCGTCACCGCCTCGGGGCTCCGTGAGGTTCCCTGGTGACCACGACGGAGGGAGCACGTGGGGGTCACTCAGCCCTCGTTTGTCTTTACGGCCGCACTTAGAAGACGGTTAAATGCTGTAATTAGTGTAACGTGTTTGAGTCCTGACCATTAATCGGGAGGGGGCGGGGGGAGTGGGGGCGGGGGGGGCTAATGGCAGCGGGGAGGCCCGCTGCTGAGTACAGACGGAGTGTTTTGCTGTCACGGGACAGCGTGTGATGGAGGCTGTTATTAGTGAGAATAGACAAAGCGGGGCTGTTAATTCTCAATGGCCTCTTTGTGGTTTCTTCCACTTTAAATGCTACTTTTCTATTTAAGACTCACTTTAAAAACGTGGCAGCGTGACCGATGCTCACCGTTGTGTTGTTGTCGTTGTTGTCGTCCTGTTTGCGTCCCACAGAGCGATCTACTTCGCTGCCTACTCCACCGCCAAAGAGAAGCTGAGCGGCGTGCTGGAGCCCGACTCCACACAGGTCCACATGGTGTCTGCAGGAATGGCAGGTAACGACACCTGAATGTGTGTGTGTGTGTGAGGTAACAGGTTCCCTGTGAACCGGTTTGTACTGGTTGTCGTTCCACAAAAGAGCTTCTCTTCAGAGCCGTGCCGACCACAGCTGTGCATGTGAAACTAGCATTAAAATCACGAGGGCAACGCAATGGCCTTAAACTGGAAATAAAGAAACAATATTGCCACGCTACAAAAAAATAACTAAAAAGGCAATCAATATCAGTGTAAATTCACGTTTTAAGTAGCACCTGACTTAGCCGAGCCGACTGGTTGAGGACGGTTCTCTACGGATGAACTCTGTGCCACAGGAGAGCTGTAAAAAACCCACCCATTCATATTTCTATAAGAGTTCATCACTAAATGTTATGAGCTGCAACAGTGTTGCTTTCACTGTTAACCAGTAACGCCAACAGCTCTTTGGTTGAGTTGAACACGTGTGCGTCTTAAAGGACATTTTATCTCACAGGTTTAGTTATCAGACCGACTGTATTTCCACCGGAAAGCATATCTTTTTTTAAAAATGTAATCCTTTTTGTGTGTGTTTTTTTTCCTCCTCAGGTTTTACAGCCATCACAGCAACCAATCCAATATGGCTTATAAAAACCCGTCTCCAGCTGGATGCGAGGTAACCATGACGCCCGCGAGAGAGCCAGAATCCCCACAGTCATTTTCTCATAGACAACCGGACCTCTTCTGGCCCCCTGCTGTTCACTAGACAGAATGCAGGTCACATGGTCGATGAGCCGTTTTGTGTCTTCTGTCCTTGCGCGCGTCCTACAAACGCACGCTTCGTCTCCGGGGAAATTACGCGACTTTGAAAGACGTTTTTTTTTTTTCTCAGGAATCGAGGCGAGCAGCAGATGAGCGCGTTCGAGTGCGTGCGGCGGGTGTATCGCTCGGAGGGCCTGCGGGGCTTCTACCGGGGAATGTCGGCATCCTACGCCGGCATCTCAGAGACTGTGATCCACTTTGTGATCTATGAAAACATCAAGCGGCGCCTCCTGGAGGCCAAGGCGCCGCCCAACATGGACGAGGAGGAGGAGACGTCCAAAAACGCGGCAGACTTTGTCGGGATGATGCTCGCCGCCGCCACCTCCAAGACCTGTGCCACTACGATCGCATATCCTCATGGTAAGAGTTGATCGGAAGGGCCTCTAGTCGAGTGGAGGAGAATGAAAACTATTGTTGCTATGGTTGATGGTATGTTAAAGGGATGCAGCATACGTCTCTGGTCAAGGTAGAGACCTGTCAATCACTGTAAGCCCCGCCCTACATCATGCTGTATTGAAGAAGGCTTAAAACTAGTAGGGCTGTAGTCAACCAAAGAAAGGCTTAGTCGACCAAAGTCAGGTTTTTGTGACTCTTCCACATCAGCCCCATCATGTCGTCTCTCCTGGTTATCCCATTCCCCCCCCCCCCCCCCCCCCCCCCCCCCCCTCCCGTTACTTTGCAGAAGTGATCCGCACCCGGCTACGCGAGGTGGGCACCAAGTACAGCTCGTTCTTCCAGACTCTGACCACGGTGCCGCGGGAGGAGGGCTACCGCGCCCTGTACCGCGGCCTCACCACCCACCTGGTGCGCCAGATCCCCAACACCGCCATCATGATGTGCACCTACGAGCTGGTGGTCTACCTCCTGACTGGTTAAAAAAAGCCTTCCCTTTGCCTCTCCTCCCTCCTCCCTCCCCCCCTATGTAGACAGCGTGTGTAACCCTGATCCGCCTCCAAAGGGGGGGGGGGGGGGGTTAATAAACGAGCGAGAGCCAGCCCGGCGGGCGCAGCCACCTGCTCGCGAGGAGAGGACTGGCTCTGCGCCGTGACCCTTTGTTCCCGCGGTTGTTAAAAATAAGTTTTGTTTATAACCGTATAACCAAACGAGTCTGCCACATTGGGGGGGGGGCGGGGCGGGCGATGTTTGTCTGTGTTTGGGAACTAGGGTCTCACAGCGGCAAAGAAAAGCGTTGCCCTATTTATAGGATTGTTCCATCCTTCTCCTATTGCCCCCCCCCCCCCCCTCCCAATTATATGTGGTGACCGTTGCGGGATATTTTGCATCTAAAAATACTAATAATGAAAGACAAGGACAGCGATTCCAATCATTACCGCCGTAGTGGATATAAGACCCCCCCCCCCCACAATCCTTCAGCAGCAGCAGCAGCTGCTGTCACGCTGAAGCTAACTTCTATTAGCTTCTACATGCAGCGTTGCCTGCAGCCATCGGAGGAGCACTAGGAGGGGAGAGGGGGAAGAGGGGGCGGGGTGCCTTGTATGTGGGAAAATGAGAGGTAAAAGCACAGAAGCCGTAGGAGCGTCGTACCGCGTGATGGTGGGCGAACCTCGGGGGAACCTGTGAATGACAGCGACACCTGCTGGTCTTAAAGAGGAAGTGGAGCGCTTTCTTTTTTTCTTTTTTTCTTTTTTTCTTTTTTTATAAAGCGTAAAAGTCCCCCAGACTGAACCAAAATGTGTAAATTTAATCTACTGGAATGTAAGTAAAAAAACAGACCCCCATGTCGTAAAACAGATTTTAACAGAGCAGTGAATGCGTCGGACCTGAGATGGCCAGATGCAAACCGCCGGTTCAGAGGAGACTCGCCGCGTCGACTCTCAAACAGCGGCGTTGTTTTTTGTAGCCGATGTCTTCCGCTGCAGAATCCTCGTCTCACGTTGTAGTGTTTTATCTCAGTGTTCCCTCATTGGGAGAATCCAGGTTAGTATTAGTGGAGGACGTGGTCAGCAAAATGCTCTTCATAAGTGCGCGTTGATTCAATGCAGACATGGTGGCAAAAAAAAAAACGCTAACTGGGACTATTTAGTCGCAGTATTTAGACTATTTAGGTTTCTCTGCACATGCAGTTTGAAAATGGATCGGCTGCGTTGTAGTTTAAGGAAAAAAGTGTTTTATGTTGAAAAGGTACTTTTTTTTTTTGTTTCACTGCCATCTAAAAAAAACACAAATTTCCCTCCGTCATCGCGTGACACAAAAGGACCCTTTGTGTGCGTGTGTGTGTGTCTGAGTAACAGATCCGTGTGTGTGACAGATTATTGCTGTTTTTCTCTTTTTAAATAAATCCTTGCCTTTTCCTGCCGCCTGTTTGTTCCCCTCCACCTTGGATGGATGAGCGAGCGAGCGCACTGAGGGGGTGGGAGGGTGGGGGGGGATGTTGTTATGCGCTCAGGCCTATGCATTCTCTCACACCTGTTTTTGTAAGAACAGGAAAGCCAATGAAATGAATTCAGTGTATCATTAAGGGTCGGGGACCCTCACTGGGAAATTGTTCTTGTTTTTTCGCAGTCAGTCCCGACCTTATAATGGAACTTCTCAAACCCTGAGATTAAAGACTTAATTCCTCACGTTGTGTGCATTTCTCATTGCTTTAACACACAACTTCCAATGGGATCTTCGAAAGAAATAAAAGTAAATATGCATGCGACGCTCGTCACAATAATCCCAAATACAATTCATCTTTTAACACTTCCGGGGACAGATGGTGTCTTAAAGACTATCAAGCCGTTTTCTATACAGATATAAACTAGAAAAGGGGAGCACTGGCGTTCAAAGCTGAGACCTGGATGAGGTTACATTGTCCGACCACCAGGTGGAGGCGTTGAGCCGCTTGGCTTCCTCTCACACAAACCGCTCTAAAAGACGCCGACCGGCTGCTGCTTTTATAACCTCCTCTTGCCCTTGAAACATTAGTTCATCCCTTCCGTTACAGGTGCTTCACGCCACCTAGTGATTTATCTTCACGTTCCCTGTACTTTTCCGTTCCCCACTTCACGTTGTCGGCCTATTCTACAAGTTAAAAGAATATGAAAGACACACAAACGGAAACCCACATCTCACAGGGTGAGATGTGGGTTTCCGTATATTTCTAACCGCTGAAAGCGCTAATAAGCTAAAAGCTAATGCATGAGCAGCGCAAGAGGAGAACGATCGGCGAACTGACTTTTCTTTGAGTTAGCTAACATTAGCTACCGTAAGCTAGTACTCCCACCAGCAACGCTGGGCTAAAGCAGTAGCAAAATCTCATTGCTGATAAAGTTGCTTCTCTGTTTTTTAAATTCAATTTTCTTTGAAATTCTCCATTCTCCGTTCTATGCAGCTTCTGTTTGCGGGTGTTTTGAGGACCACGTTGTCTCATGCTAACGCGCTAACCCCGCGACTGTAAGCTGGCGCCGCGTGTTTGGAGACCCAACGCGTGGCTGTCGGTGCTGCGTCACAGGGTGAAACGGATTCCCAGAGCAGCTATGCTCCACCTTCACAAACGACAACAAAGAATTCTCGCTCGTTCCCGCCTCGCTGCCAACGCCGGAGCAACGACAGCGTCGCGGGCAGACACGGGCGGGCTGGCGGGCCCGTCGGGCACGTGCCACGTTTCGAGCGGCGGCTTAAAGCAGATTGCATTTGATCTCCCCCCGTCTCTCGTGGTTTCTTCTCCAAGGTTGTGGCGAAAAATAATTTTTAGCGTCATGTGTCGGCGGATCGATGGCGAGGCGGCTGCTACGCCTCCTCTGCTGGCAGCCACGTCGGATTTGACCAATAACGTTATAATCGATCCAGGTCTTCCCAGTTGCCAGTAAAAACATGGGTTTGAAGTATATTGTCGTGAGCAAAGAACGGCATAATGGACAGACGGAAAAAGTCACAGAAGATACAACAACCAACGGTGTTGCATTAAAAAAAAAACACTTTGGGTGGAGGACAGCACTCTAAAGCCCTGAAGGAGGCAGACGGGCAGGCAGACGCAAATCCTAACTGACGCTGGCACAAACAATAAATGTGCAGGGAGTTTGCTCTTACACAACTCTGAATCCACTGCACGCACACACACACACACACACAAACAGCATGGGAGCTCTGAGTCATGTTTAGTTGGAACGGAAGAGATGAAATTTCTAACTTAATGACTAACAGACAGTTTTGCTGTGTGTAGCAACAGGGAGTTGACAAGATTGAGGAATACTGCAACTGATACCGTGACCACCACCGTTAGCTTAGCTTAGCACAAAGACTGGAAACAGAGGGGAAACATAGCCTGGGCCTCATGGAGGAAGCTGGGTAAGTACGCCTGTACCGGCACCTCTGGAGCCCGTCGATCGTCTCACTCAAACCCCTGTGAGAGAATGAATGGGCACATTCGAGTAAAAATGTTTCGCACCTCCTTCCCTTCCCTTCATGACTCACTGCAAAGGAGGCGAAGCGAATCATTTCTTTATTTTAACACTGACAGGAAAAGTGGTGATCCCCGCTGCGTTAAAACCCATCCACCTCAATCATCCGGTCCTCTGGAGTGGCTTCGGTGCCAGCTGCTCGGGGAGATGATGGCTTAGTTTTCACAACGAGGCCGGTTTCATTCAGGCTTCGTTGCTAGCAGAGCCTGCTCATAATTAAATCAGCTGCCGTTACAGGTGGGATGCAAATAAAATAGGTTTTGACAACCTTAAAAAGCTAGAACGTCAGTCGGGTCAGATATAAAAAAGAAGGTGCAGTTGCACAACTGTGGGCATTGCATTGTGGTTCGGGGTCGCCGTGGTGACAGTGTAACCATGTGAGCACTAATTAACAAACCCCAGACTTAATCTCATTAAGATGAGCTTGTGTTCGCGGTGAGTGGTATAATATGTGGGGGAGTGTGAGGAGGGGGGGTAAAGCTCGCTTAGGCATTAGCTTGGATTTAATCCGTAAATATGCAGCTGCTCCCTCTCAATGAGTCTTCAAAATTAAACGTGGATTACATTCAAACATTTATATATTGAAAGGAAATAGGCACATTAATTAAGGACGCATGTATAAAAACATGTAAAGAGTAATTTATTTCTCCAATATATTTTAAATTAATTTATATTTTCTTTTAATTTACATAAACATTTTTGAGAGTAATCACTTGTTCTCCTAATATTAACTATATTAATAATATTATATTATTGCAAACCGTGTCCACAACTGTGATAAAAAAGTCATTAGCAAGAATAAGCATGACACAGCAGATAATAGGTTATAATTTTAAGTCATTACTTTACAATACTTTAAAGGCTTTTCTTCGAACACAAGAAAATACACTACAAACACCAAAAACGGGTCATTATTGAAGACAGAATAAAACGATAAGGCATAAAGTTGCATTCCCCTGCGTCAGGTTACTGTAAAACTATCACCTTACCGGAAGTTGAGTGTTGATTCTTACAAAATAAAAGCACGTGATTAGCCAGCTTTACAACATTAAAACACAGACAAAACGCGACGGAGCCTCAATGAAAAGAAACCCTCTCAACTTCAAAACGTCATTTGGCCTCAGCAGTATTTTTCTCCAGGAAAGTCGTGACCGGAAACCGTCCCGTAGTTCCGGCCGCCTTGACGCCGTTCACCTTTGGGTGATCCCGACCCCCCCTCCCCCGCACCACCACCCCCCCCTTCCAGCCAATCAGCGGCCGCCGGGGACGCAGCGGCGCTGGCAGCGGCGCACGGCGGCGGGCGGCAGGAACAAAGAGGAGCCGCGGCGGTCGCGCGTGTTGTTGAAGGACTCGTCGGTTCGCTCCGTTCGAAGCGGGACAGACGTTGCTTCCGCTTCTCCGCCGCGGGGGTTTGGTGCTTCGTTTCGCGGGCGGAGGCGCTCTGTTCCCCCGGTGAGGGTGGAGGAAACGTGACGTCGGTTTTTTTCTTCTTCTTTTTCTTTGGTCCGGTCCTCTTTCTCGAAACCCTTTTTTCCTGATATTTTGTTTACTCTTTTGGATTTGCTGGTGGCGAGAAGTACCGAGAGGTGAGTTCATTAGTTTTTTTTAAAGAATCGCGGGTGTGTTGTTGTTTTTTTGTCGTTTAAAACTTTCCTCTTTCTTTCTTAAACGACATGCAAGCAACGCGCTTTCCCACCAAACTTTTAAACACTGTCAATGTACTGCTTCTTTACTCTTTTGACCAACACAACCACACATGCGATCCATGAGCCCGGGGGGTCGTTGTGTCTGGTGACCCCGTGTAATTCGGACAAAAGAAGTAGTCCCGCGGTGGAAGCGGCTGTGCCGCTGGGTGAACAGGTAGGACCGGTGCTGCGGCATCGTGCGCGGTGAAGAGAGGCAGTTGGTTTTTTTTTTTACTCCCAGATTAATGCGCCGAAACACCGAGAAGACCCACAAAGTGACCGGTCAACACCCCCCCCAGACCCCCACGGTGCCTTTGTGCTTTAATCACTCAACGTGTGTAAAAGTTTGTTAAAACAAACTGAAGCCGTCAGCTGTTTTTTCATTTTTTTTATTTAATCTCCCCGAGCAAAGGCCGCCATTACTCCAGGTGAGCAAACAAGGCGCCATCCTGCAGCGGGACAAGGTGGACTATTTGACTCCAGGTTTGGATATCTCATACAAAGGGCCTAATGCTTCTCCCGCAACCACACCATCTGGTTTGGACACCACCTCCCCTCACCCCCCCCCCCCCCCCCTCACCCCTCCACCCCCCAGGCATTGGCAGGCTACTGCCCAGATAGTGCTATGATGAAGATCTGTGTGGGTGGAGCACAGCAGATGGGAGAGGTGGAGGACATCAGCTGGCTGATGTGGCGGCTTAGTGTCTCCTATCGACCCCTGCGTTCTCAACCCCCCCCCCTCCCCCCCTCCCTTCCCCCTCCCTCCGGCCCCTCTGGGACCAGTCTGACACCGGTTGACCCTGGGCTTCACCGCCGGGGTGGCTGGTGCGGACGTGGCCAGGCTCTGTTTACTAATGGAAGGGGGGGCGGGCTTCCATACATATTTCCACTTGTTTGTCAACTGGTGTTGCCCCCCCCCCCCCTCCCCTCTGGATTAAAGCAGCACATGTGGGTGGTCTGCTGTTAAAATGGTGATTTTCATTTCCCGTAACTAATCAATCAACCGAGCGATCGTCTCCGCTGGATCCCGTTTAGCTCTCCAGCTGAAACCTGACTGCTCATTTTATGGATTTCTACGGAAAACCTCCTGGTTCTGACGAGTAAAGTAAACTGCTCTTTAAGCTTCACCCAGCAGGGGGCGACTCCTCCGGTGGCAGAAATGAGCTCAGCGTAGAAAATGACTCCGTCCGTAAACCTGGTAAAAGTGAATCTACTGTGTCCATCTCTAGTTTAAAGTCTTCTTCACTACAGCATTGTGTTCATTTTCATACATTCTAGTCCGTTTACCACCTTTCCACTTCCCTTTTTGCCGACGGGCAAATTCAACGCTCCAAATACGCCGCCAACCAACCGCACGGGAGCCGACGTGCTGACTTTACTCTACTTCTGACGACCAGCTGATGACTCAAAAACGAACTACAACCGAAAAGCATCTCCCTCTCTGCCTGGAAACGTTATGAGTGTTATATGATGTCACCGTCAGAGGAGCTGCGTGCTGTAGCCATCTATCACACACACACACACACGCACACGCACACGCACACACTTCTCCTGGTTGCTGACTCTGCACAATGTAAATGTGTAAAACGTCGTTAGCGGCGGGTGGCTTTTCTTTTAAAAGGTGTTGCGCACCGTGGGACAGAATCCTCGCAGCCAATTGGATCGCTGAGAGAACTCGAGCCGCTCGCTGGTGTTTGTGGGTCGTCGATGGACAGTAGTTGTTCCTGGGACGCCACTTTGGTGTCCGGAGGGAAGATGCCGCGTAGCGTTCTAACATCTGACAAAGACAATCAACGTCCAATGACGCGACAAGAGACACGCATGGTTTAAACACACAGGGCAGGTGCAGGTGACTGGGACACAGGTGTGAACAATCATGGACGCGGCAGACGATCACAGGGGAAGACGGGACGAGGCAGGAAGTGGAGTCTCACCAGGGACACGAGAGACATGAACCGACTAAACAGGAAATGAACCCAAACCGTGAGCGCTGACTAGGACGTGCAGAGTTTCTGTCATGTACTCGTCTCGTTGAGGACCCTTCCGCCCATCGGGGTCCTTTTTTGTTTTCCCTTCAGGCACCATCACGGCGGCAGTTTACTACTCGCGTCGCTGCCGGGCGAGATTGGATTCTCGGATGACGGATGTTCCTCCGCGCAGAGGCATAGAGGGCGGAGATGCGTCTGCGAGCGCCGTTTATCTTTCACATCTGAGGAGGATGTGGTTTAGAGCGCCGCTCCTCCCTGGAAGAGGCTTCCGCCCGCTCGGCTTTTCTCTCCGAATGAATGAAGAACTGCCCCCGGCCTCGTGGTGCTGAACCTCCCAGTAAAGCGCTGCATCGATTGAAGAAGAGTCGAGTGGCGTTGTGTTTCTGCAGTGGCGTCGTTTTATGAAGTGCACAATAGAACCGCTCGGGCGCTGGTGGGCGTCAGCGGCCTTATGGACGCGGCAAACGGCCTTGAAAAAGGTTTTTTGAAAGCGAAAAAGACTCGAGACGTCCTGCGATCAACACGCAGAGCGCCGCCACCGACGCGATGGCCTCCACCGACGCAATGGCCTCCACCAGCTTCAGAGATGTTCTCATCAGAGACTCGTCGTTTTGATCCTTCAGATGAGTGAAAGCAGAAAGTTTCCTTCCGCTCTTAATTCCTGTATTTGATCAAACGCAAGATGGCGTGCAGAAGTTGGACGCTTGAATGGCGCGTGCCGTCACACCCGTTGCCACCTTTTATTTCTGTTAACGGATTGAGAAATGAGCCGTGGCGTCGCGGCAGCATCCTGCACGTTAACATTCAGTTTCAACCCCCCTTTTAAAACCGCGAAACACACCCGCGCCACGCCGGCGGTGGCTCACCGCGGAGCACCAGGTGGTGCAGGTGGAGGGACTGGTTGGTTTGACACCGGAGCAGCACAGAAACACGGCAGACACACATTTATTTTCCTCGTTAAGGGCTCATTTACCCCGACAGGAGGGACGCAGCGCTTTCGGAACCGCTAGGGTTCCTTTTTCGCCGACGTTCCACCAGAACACAGTCGGTTCTCGGCTGAAAGGTGTCGCTCAGTTGGCCGCCTTTTAGTCGAACTTTGACTAAAAATCTACTTGTGTTCACGCCGGGCGGTTTTTGCACAGACCGAAGACAGAAATTGAAAACTGAACCTCTTAGAAATGGATCCTCTGTCTCAGAGTAGGAAGTGCAGGAGCCTGGATGAGGCCTTCTTGTTGATGGAATCGGTGTAGAAGTGTGACGGCGCTGCAGCGGGAGGAGTACGGATGTAAAGATGGCGGAGGTTCTTTAGTGATTCGTTCCTGTACGTGCAGCTAAGTGGCCTTATTTCCAGCGCGAGGACGCCGTTTAAAATGTCTTTGGCACGGCTGGGATTAGTTTTCGCTGCTGTTAACAAGAAAATTGGAATCAGCAGGTCAGACAAAAAAAAAGTCTGCAAGAAAATTGGAAACGGGGTCGTCTCTGGCCATTCCCATTATTCCCCCTCGGAGAACCAAGGGAGCCGCTGATTGGTTTCTCAAATGAGAAGTTGAAGCTCTGCTGGCGAAGTGGAGCGCTTGGAAAACACGGAGTTGGTAAATGTGTTTTTTGTGCTGCTGTGGATGTAAAGTCTCTGCGTCGTGTTCCGGCCGTCAGGCGGACGAAGGCAGCGCGTCGCGTTCGGCGGCTTCTAACGATCTTCTTACCGACCCCCTCCCTCCTTTTTTACTTTTTTAGCAGGTTATGAAATGGTGTCAGGTCATTACTGATGTGACCTACATAAGTAAACAAGGAAATCTGTGAACTAAATTGAGTGTGTGTGTGTCTGTGTGTGTGTTCTTGTTTCATGCTAAACAGGCTTCAGCCCACAACTATTATTAGTCTCATTATAATCTTTTAATTTCTGGAAGGAGTGAGGGGCCACTGTGTGAGTCACGTAAGCCCCCCTGCTGTCTGCAGACCTCAATCTCTCACACACACACACACACACACACACACGCACACACACAGACACACACGCGTACTCCACCAGGCCTCGGATCAGTCGGCTCGCCGTGCGCCTCCCCGCGCGTCTCCTCAGTGATGATCCGTCTCTCCATAGTTGATAATCAGTGGATCCCTTCTCGTGCCGTTGGAGTCGATGCGCTGTAACGTCGTTTTTATTATTGGCTCGTTTCCTGATGAGCTGCTCACCTTCGGGTCCTTTAACGCCTTTTGGAAGCTCTGAGGGACATTTTAAACATTTAATAATAATCACAGCGTTGTTTATATCAGAGCGCTTTGCTCGTTCTTTTGCCAAACATTTGCTCCTTTGTGTCATTTCAATGCAGTGTGTGTGTGTGTGTGTGTGTGTGTGTGTGTGTGTGTGTTAACTGCGCTGATGTTTGCATGCACAAAGGAAACCAGGTTGCTGGGAGACCTTCGTTGACGTTAACTGGCTTTCTGTTCTTCACAAAGCCGGATTAAAGGAACCTTCTTCCCTCCGTGACTCGAGTTTTTCTTCTTCTTTATTCCTGAATGCCGACGTGTGCAGATGCCTCGGTTTGAAGCGACGCTTTGTGAAAGGAGGAATTCAAAGCTCGAACCGCGCAGCTTCATTTGCATCTACGACGTGAAAACTCTTCCCAAAACGTGCCGAGCGTATTCCTCCTTTTGTTCCCCTTGGTCTCGGCCTGGACTTGAACCGCCGCCGTTGCGCTTGAGCTCATTAAAATGCTGTTAACTGCTGCACCTTCTTTCTAGGCGCCTGTAAAAAAAAAAAGCCCAATTAAGTATTGCACCCAATACGTGAACCTTTTGCTTCCTTCTCTCCCAACAGGAAGTAGCCAGACCCTTTTTTAGTTTTGTTATTGTGACCTTTTGCCCCGTCGGCTCGGCTGAGAGGCTCTTTTTTTTTTTTTTTCTCTCAGGAAGCCGGCGGATTAAGAGGTGAGCTTTTCACCTTCGTCGCCCACGTCAGCACTTCCCCGTCACCGTTCCGCAGCCGCTCGACCGCCACGCGAGTCGTTAAAGGGAAACGTCGCAGCTTGCGGACGCTTTAGTTTGGTCCCACTTTGTCTCTACGGACGCTCGCGGGTGAACGTTTCCTCTCCTCCCCGTTGGTTTGCGTCTCCGTCTAAAGACGACAAAGGGTCCCACTGTCGAGGGGGAAGACGGCTCTCCCGCCGTAACCCGGCCGTGGTCACCTGATCCGCCGGGCGGCTGGCGTACCTGCGGGGGCGGAACTGATCCCGGGCGGCCTGCTGAATACTGCAGCGGGAGTTTGGGCTTCGGGTTTCGTCCCCTCGAGGCCTTTTGTCACTCACCTAGATTGCCACGTCAAACGGGCAGTTAATGATTTGAAGCCGTCGCTGGACTGTGGGGGGGAAACGCGAGCGGCCGCGAAAAACAAAATGTTGCCACGTGGGAATGAAAAGGGCTTTTTTTTGCGGCCCTCGCGCACACGAAAGCACCGGCCCCGCAGAGGCCGCTGGCTTCGGCTCGCGCTATTTCCAACACGTGGTCGCCAGCAAATACTCGAGCGGAGACGCGGAGACGACTGCTCGTCCTCGTCCTCTCTCGTCTGAGCTGCAGGAAGTCGGTTGGACAAATGGGTCCATTAATGGGCGGCTGGCTGGACTTTTCGATCTGTACGCTGTAAAGTGGTCCTTATACTTTATGGCAGATGGGGGGGGGGTAGGGGGGTTATTTTATGAGATCGTGCAGTTTAGGCTCCTCTTCTGATCTCGTAAACGCAACCGGAACGAAGCCGGAGGAGCCATTTCGATAGAAACGTTGCCCTGAACGAAGCGGTGAGCGACTCGAGGCGCTGCGGTTTCTCCGGAGCTGCAGGGCTCGGTTAATGCGGCCGGGGGGGTCGGAGGTCGTACTCCACGTTCTTTTCTCTCTTTTCGAAGCTTCCATTGCTTCACTTATTGTATCCTCAGCACCCCGTTGCTGCCCAAACCTCCGTCTCCGTGTGGGAGCGAGCGCACGTGATGAACGATTTACCGGCCGCAGCGAAAGCGGTTTCCTGGAGTTACTTGGAAGCCACGTTGGTTTAATAAACTCTGGATGCGTGGTGAAACGCGACGCAGGCCCAGAATGCTGCTCTGCATTCGCTGACGGGGAGCAGCGTGGATTCACAGGTGGAGGCGAGAAGGTGGTGAACGATGAACGCGTGTCCGCACAGACGAGCAACGCTGCGAGCGATCGGCTGAAAGCTGATGTCGGTTAGACGTTAAACGGCACGAGCTGCTGGCAAAACCTGAAACCAGTTTGTCATCAAGGGGAACTGGTTCGTGTGGGAGGAGCTTTTTGGATTTGTTTATTTACTTTTGCACTACTTGAGGAGCCCGTTGGCGCGGCCCCTCCCCCGTCTCCCTGCGTCTCCATCTCCCCCCTCCTCCCTCCAGCAGCTGTTTTCCTGCCGTAGCGGAGAACTGGTGCCAGGCTGTCTCCCCCCCGATCCCCCCCCCCCTCATGAGGGGAGAGTGTTTCCCTGGTTGCTAGGCGCCAGCAGTGATCTCCTGTTGACGTTGCCGTGTGAGAGCCGCCTGACGGTTTTTTTTTCATAGAAACTCTTTGCCTGACCTCTTCTTCTTCGTTGGTGCCGCTCGCCTCTTCGTGATGGCGTAGTGACCCGTGCGGTTGTTGTTGTTCCGGCTGTATCGGAGGGATTCCAGGCGCCGCTTACAGAACCTCGCTTTTTCCTTTTTGGCTCTGAGGAGGCGCCGGCGTGGAGCGTCGGGATGGGGGGGCGGGAGGGAGTTGATTGACAGCTTTCTGGATGGCGTTCCGCTGCTGCAGCCATCCGGCTCAGTCCTGACTCAGTCACACTTGGCGTAAGCAGAGCCGAGGGGGTGCGCGTCTCCAACGAGGGGTTTTCATTTTGTGCTGCTGACTGAGGCCTAAGGAAGGAGGACGGATCGGCCGTCCTTTGTCGTCCTCTGCTGCGTCGCACATCTGTGGCTAAAAGTAGAGACAAAAACTGTTCTCTGCTGTTTCTATGTAATAAATTACAAATACAATTATTTTTTCGGCAATTTAACTGTTTTAAATACGTCGCACATACAGATTCCAATGTTTATCTCTCCCTACGTTCTGTATTCATTGAACTCTCAGCTTCAGGCTGTGATGAGTGACCGTTTTCAGGCACATGTAACTTTTTATAACTGACTATAAAGGTCAAAGGTCAGTCTTCTCTCTCCACACACACACACGGGGGGGGGGGTGGAGCACGAGTCCTTCGACCTGCTAACAAGCGCCGTCACGCTGCCGCTGGCCGCCTTCACGCCGGCTTCTCAAGCGTTCCGATCTTCTCCGGCGTCACGAGCCAACGAAGCGGTTTTTAAAGCGTTGATGAAACGGATTTGGAAATCGGTTTAATTCTTTTTTTGTATCTGAGCGGACACGTCTCATCCCGTCTTTTCTGCACATTGTTTTTCTGTCCTCTCCCCCTTTTGCCGCCGTCACCCGTCACTCACCCGCTCTCTGTGGACCTCGCCCCTTTTCTAGCGTTGAGGCGTAAACCCGCTGGACGTGTTCCTGTCGCCGTGACAACGCGCCTCCTCGCCCGACTGGGTTTCATAAGGGTAAACTCTGGATCGCTGTCGTCTTCTAAGCAGATTAATTTTTGAGGGCAGATAATTAAGCTACATTTTGTCACATGACCCTGAATCGATCGTCTCCTAGCCACACCTTCCTCAAAGAGCAGTTTTCTCTCTCTGTGTTTCAGGACCCACCGCGTCGCCGCTGCGCTCATGAGGTAACGTCCGGACCCACCAGCGCCCCACCCCCCCCCTCCCCACCCCCCACCTCGGCCCCACGTAGCCATGGGCCAGAAGATCTCCGGCAGCATCAAGTCGGTGGACGTCCGCGGGGAGCCCTCGTATCGACCGGTGCGGCGCGAGCTGCGGGGGCCGGACTTCTGCCGCCCCCCCCGGCTGGACCTGCTGCTGGACATGCCGGCGGCGAGCCCCGAGGCCCAGCTCCGCCACGCCTGGAACCCCGACGACCGGTCGCTCAACGTCTTCGTGAAGGAGGACGACAAGCTGACGTTCCACCGCCACCCGGTGGCGCAGAGCACGGACTGCATCCGCGGCAAGGTGGGCTACACGCGGGGGCTCCACGCCTGGACGGTGCACTGGCCGGCCAGGCAGCGGGGCACCCACGCCGTGGTGGGCGTGGCCTCCGCCGAGGCGTCGCTGCACTCGGTGGGCTACACGGCGCTGGTGGGCGCCGACTCCGAGTCCTGGGGCTGGGACCTGGGTCGCAACAGACTCTACCACGACGGCAAGAACCGGCCGGCCTCGGCGGCGGCGCCCACGTACCCCGGCTTCCTGGCGCCGGACGAGTCCTTCGTGCTGCCGGACTCCCTCACCGTCGTTCTGGACATGGACGAGGGGACGCTGAGCTTCATGGTGGACGGACAATATCTGGGAGTGGCCTTCAGGGGGCTTAAAGGCCGGAGGCTGTTTCCCATCGTCAGCGCCGTGTGGGGCCACTGTGAGGTTTCCATTCGCTACGTCAACGGGCTGGATCGTAAGTCACGCACACACACGCACACACACATACGCACACACACACACACACACACACTGCCGTTCCATCAGCTCTGCTTTCACCATTTCCCTCCTGAGGATTTGGATCAATGGTTAAAGGCTTTGATCGAGTTGGGACACGCCCACTTCAAGCGGTCCGTTCCTCCTGGTGGCGTTTTCGTACTCGTGAGGTAACGGATTCATACGAACCTCCTCCGCTGTCACGCAGCTTCCCTGTAGGTGCGTTCGCTCACTTTGCAACTCGGGGGGCGATGAAGAGGAGCACAGACGGGGAACACGATTCAGGGGAAAGCCGTGCGTACTTGTTCTCCGGTCAAATGACGAAGAACCGTTGTTTGGGAGATGGAAAGAACAGTGAGTCACGGCGACGTCCTGCGGCCGAGTGTTAAAAGGGGAAGAGCCGCGTCGTCTGAGTGCCGGTTTGGGTGATGAGCACGTACTTCATATACTTATTATTATGAAAAAGTCAACGACACCATTGGCGTATGCTTCAGGGCGGGGCTTACTGTGATTGACAGCTACCAAAGCTGGATGGGTCTGTCTTTCCCTGTTCCTCTCTGCCGCTGCGCTTTCCTACACACACACACACACACACACACACACACACGGCTCTACACCGCGGACACAGTGTCCTGGGCTGCTGTGCGCAACATGCAGACTGGTGTGTGTGTGTGTGTGTTGACAGCAGCAGAGGGGGACGCTGCCTCTGAGCTCAGCGTCTGGCCCTCTGTAGTGGGAAACATTGGTGTGTGTGTGTGTGTTACAAGAATAGAAAAAGAAATCTAAAGTTGACCTGAAGCTCTTAAAGCTTAAAAACACACGCACACACACACACACACAGTCACGCTCGGGTCCCTTCGAGATGATGATCTTTTTCATCCACTCGGCTTCCTGCAAAATCACTTTGCAGTAAGTGCAAAGTCAGACTCATGAATTATGGAACGATGGACATCCCCCCCCCCCCCCCCCCCCCCGTGCGGTGGGATCAGCCGAGTTCAAAGATCTCTCCTTTTGACACACGAGGGACGAGCGTCAATAGTCTTGCTTTTATTCTCCCGGAGAGGCGCTGAGATCATATTGAGTTCTTATTATTATATTGTATTATATATATTATATTGGCTTGATGACGCTTCCCTCTCGCATTGAACCGGGTGCAAATCACCGGCCCTTCAGCGATTGGTTTCCGCTCCAAGTGGCCGGTTCCATTTGTCTCACCTCCCCCCCCCCCCTCCCCTCCTCTCCGTCCCGTTGCTTGTCTCGCTTTTCTGCTCTAAGCTCCTTCCTTGTCTTGTACATCGTTGATCCAATTCTGTCCGTGCCCTTTAAACACACCGTCCCCCCCTCCCCTTTCTTCCCTTTGACCTGTCGGCCCAGAATATGTAGGACACGCACCTGTGCTCTTAAAACCCCCCCAAACCGGTCGATACGGGGGCTCCTCCCCGTGTCCATCCACCGACGGGATGCTGCCGCAGAAAGGGAGCTGATGTAGCTGAGCTGATCGGATGCTGATCTGCTGCAGAGGGGAGAAACCGTTGCTGCTGTGTATTCGCCGTCTCACCTCACTGACGGCCGACTAACCCCCCCCGCACCCCCCCTCGCCACTTCTCGCTGAAGTGTTAGGGTGATGTGTGCGCCAGCCAGGCGGCCTCTTGAGTCCAGCGGTGCGTCCTTTGGCGGGCCGTCGTTTAAAGAAGGGAGGTGCAGAGACGGGGGTGATGGGGGGGGGGGCGGCTGGCTGGCTGGCTGAAGGGGGGGGGGGGGGCTTATAGCTCTACTGCTCCCAACTTGTTTGTTGCTGTGGTGATGCAGAGGGGTAAACGGGGATTACATGTATTTAGTTTCCTTTTTAAGCAAAGTGATCTGAGCCAATTTGAGTTCCTTCTAGATGCTTTTATTGTGAAAGGTCAAATCTGAAATGCCTTTTTGTATGAAGTAGGCCTGTGCCAAAGATCCATGTCACGGAATTTAGAAAGATTCTGGCGGCATTCTGCTATATTGGTTCATTGACCCCCGAAAAGAACCGACGGCTGTTAGCTTGTTAGCTTGTTTGCTATGAACGCTGAGAAATTCACACCGCCCAGCGGTTCAGGACGCAGAGCCGTCATGTTAACGTTTTATTATCACCGGAGCCCACGTGATTAATTCTGGATGCCTTTTTATCTTTGGTTTAATGCTGATCTTAAAGTCTGAACCGCTGACGAAGCAGTTTCAGGGTCTCTTGTCAAAACGACGGCGCCATCGATGCATCACATGAAGGCTTATGAATAAAAGCTCTATGCAAACAGGCAGAAGCAAGTCAGGCCGGTTCATGGAAAGCGTGTGTGTGTGTGTGTGTGTGTGTGTGTGTGTGTGTGTGTGTGTGTGTGTGTGTGTGTGTGTGTGTGTGTGTGTGTGTGTGTGTGTGTGTGTGTGTGTGTGTGTGTGTGTGTGTGTGTGTGTGTGTGTGTGTGTGTGTGTGTGTGTCCTTCGCGCGGTGTGTGAGTGGATTCTGAACAGCAGGATTTCAGCCCCACCAGATGGAGCCTCCAGGTGGAGCAGCTTGACATCCTAAAGGGACGGCAGTTTAGAGTCGGTTTCTGTTGCGACACACACAGGGTGGTGGGGGGGGGAGGGGTTGTTCTCCACACACACACACACACACACAGGGCCATCAGATTAAATATTCTCGGCGTCACAGCCCTCCTCGGACACCAGGTGACGTCTCCCCGGCAGCGGTGGCGGGAAGACTTTTGACCTCCCGCCCGCTGCACCGGACAGGTCTCCATGGCGACGTACACGCCGGTGCTTTGCGGCTAAATCTGGTCGAGTTGACCAGACGGCTCCTTGCGTGAGAAGCTGTTCAGGTTCATGCAAGCTGTCGCTGTTGAGCTGAAGAGAGGCCTGTTCAGAAGAAATGCAGTGATTAATAAACACCCATGTGTCTCTCTGCCCCCCCCCTCACAGCGGAGCCCCTCCCCCTCATGGACCTGTGCAGACGAGTGGCTCGACTGGCTCTTGGCAGAGAGCGCATCCATCACGTCGATGCCCTGCCGCTGCCGCAGACGCTGAAGAACTACCTCCAGTACCAGTGACCCCCCCCCCCCACACACACACAGGCTCCCTGTGATGGGGAGGTGTTGTTGTGGTAACCGGCCTCGGAGGCTCTGTGCAGGCTTCTGTTTACGACCTTTGGGCGTCGGCCATTTTGAACGTTTTTATCTCCTTTTTATCTTTTTTTTTTTAAAGCCGATGAATGAAACGAGGGCCGAACGAACTCGCCGTCTTTCCTGCTCGCGCTGCTTCTGAGAGCACGTCGGCGTTTGTGTTTATGCCCCCAACAACACGTCGGCTATGTGGCTCTGATGGCGTGCACACATGGATTACACACAGTGTACACAAACACAGCCTCAGCCGTCTTCTGTTGACAAGCAGGTGGTTCCCACCAGGCTAAACCCCCCCCCCCCCCCCCATTTTGAGCTGAGCCTCCAGCATGTTTGAATAGGGGGGGGGGGGGGGGGGGGGTTGTCGCCTCCCTGGCTGCTGTTGGATTACGATTCATCTGAAGGTTCAAGCTGTGTGTTTGTTCCCGCTGTGAGACAGAAACACACACACACACACACACACACACACACACACACACACGTCAACGCCTCTGTTATGTTACGAAGTTATGACCCCCCACCCCCACACACACCGTTTTAACGCTGCTTTTCATCTTTTTATTCCATTGCTTTTACACCAGTGTGGTTTTTATTTTATTTTTTATGCCTGATTATCTTCAGAATGTTCTGGTTTTCAGATCTTTGACGTTCTTTCTGCATTCTGTGGATCTGGAGGTTTGTGTGCGACGGGCCGCTCAGAAGTACATTAAAAAAGTAAAACGTGCTGCCGAGAGAATCTTTTAAATGTGAATAAAGAAACTCTGCTGAAGTCACTGTCTTGCTGTCTTTTTATATATTAGAAGTGGTTTTAGTGATTTTATAGTTCAGGGGAAATAACAATGAGCAGTGGTGATTGACAGGTCACATGTTGCACCCATTACAAAGCCACGAAGCACCCGATCACCTGTGGGCCGATCTGCAGGTGAAGTGACGTCACACTGACGACCGATCGGCTGAATGAGTCGGTTCCGCTTTGGCCTCGTGACTGCTGCCCCCCGGTGGTGACGCGCGCAAACTACAACCGCGATGAGAGGAAGACGAGCAAACGAGGTTCCAGGTTAGTTATTTATAAACGCACTCTAGTTGTTTGTTCGAGGCCTCGTCCTCCTCCACAGCGCCGACAGCGTGCTGCCATGTCTAACTTCAGACTAATAGTTCCACGGGGGAACATTCTGTGTTCTGAAGAACCATCCACGGATCCACTAAGGACCGCTTCGCGAAGGGGCGCTGTGTGTGCAGTGCAGCGTTTCCAATGTCCGCTAGATGGAGACAGATTGTGGATTAAAGCTCTCGTTGCTGCTCCCAGCAGAGAAATGCCGTGTTTTATTGCCCAGGGAGGCTTTTTATTATAATTTTAGACATGATAAAATAGTCTTTTTTTTTCTACTATTGTATGATTTTAAAAATATTTTTCATTTGTACGTCATTGACAAACTATGCAATTACTATTCTGTCTATACTGAACATTCTTTTTGACGTACTATACAATTAGTTTGTATGTATTTCTGCTCACATTCCATGGGGAATACTACGACATAATGGATTTGTAGTGGGTGATGTAAACAAACTGCAGAAATAGATAATTACATGCTTTAGATTTATTGGAAACGTATTAAAAGTCCAATCTGACCTGCTGAGGAGCGGCTTCTCCTCGCCCTTTTTATTCTCTTTATTAAAAGTTGTATAAACAGCAAGTCCAATAAAGCCAATGCAAGCATTTCCACTTGAGCGATTTCCACCAATTTATAGGTAAATTGCAAAAAGAATTGGCATCAGTTTTTATTCCACACACCACTTTTACTTAATAAGCCTGATTCGTTGTCAAACACACACGAGTCACAGCCAGATTCCAAAACAAGTTTTTATTGGCCGATTTACAGAAAGTGCTGCAGTGACCAAACCGACCAAAGAGTCCCGAGAAACAAAAGAACTTTTACACAATTCACAAGGTCTCCAAGTTAATCTCATCGCCCCCCCCCCCCCCCCTCTAGAACAAATGTCAGGACCACAGAAGGGCTCGGGCTGATGTGGGGGGGGGGGGTCACAAGAACAGGTGAAACTCTTAAACAACACACACACACACACACACAGGAGGTTCTCCCAGCGGCTACACTACGTCAGACCTCCCCAGGGCGCCAGAGAGGGATGCCCTGGTGGGGTGAGGGGGAGGGGGGGGGGGCAGCGGACGGAGGGTCGTTGATGCTGCACTTCACTCGGGGACGGAAGGTTCCTTGCAGGTAAGTTGTAGTTGTTGTACTTTATACGCTGTAGTGAGTGATGGAAATAAATTCTGAATTCATTGATATTTACAGATTTCAGCCTTATAACTAATGTTTTCTGATATATATATTATTTTTGGACTTAAAATCTTGCACTCAGCACATATGCTCTATTCTATTAGATTAAATCTTTGAAGGATTGTTAAAAAAATAACATCAGTAATAACATTTAATTCAATTTCAGTATAAATAGAATTAGAATAATACAAGTTTAAGTTAAATAAAGGTTATTGCGATGGATTGATTGATTTGAACGGGACCCCACCCCTCCCCCCTTCCATGCAGCATTAACGAGGTCTAAGACGCCTCCGTGGACCCTCACGAGGGCGGAGGCACCTCCACCCTCACCGGCCGAACACCGAACACCGAGAGAGAAACAAAGTCAGGGGACGCCCCCCCCCTCCAAACATACGGCCGCAATGACGCGGGGGCGGGTGTGCTGTGTGCAGGTGGAGGGTTTCAGGGTGGGGAAGGTGGTGTTAGAGTGGGGTGACCTACTATACTCAATATTTACAAGGAGCGTATAAAAATGTACAAGGAGACTCCTCTGTTCCCCCCCCCAAAAAAACAAGCAAACCCAGACCCCCCCGGCTACTTCACCATGACGACACAGATAAATGTTCTTCTTTT
>CM037917.1:2056089-2136089 GCA_021346845.1 Apeltes quadracus
CCTCCTCTGTCATTTGTTTCCACGAGCCGCACTCTGTGTTTTCACTTATTAACGTTCAAAGACACGAGGCTGGGTGAGTCGGTTATTAACTCATATAATATAACCAGCGGCACTCGGCCGCTTCGCGCTCTGTGGGCGGACGTGTTTACTAAGCAACACATCACGTTACCTGGAGCACCATGTTACTGACTGAAGGGCTGATGTGAATGCTTATTCCACGCTGCGACCTGCTCTCACTCACTGCCTTAGAAGTAGTGTAACGATTCGTTTTACCAACACTTCGATTCGTATCACGATTCGTGGTTGTCGATACGATTCAAGGACGATATTGGTTCTTTTAGAACGATACGATCCGAAACGATTCAGTGACTTGAAATCGGTTCAGTATGAATATAAATAAACAAGTAAACAACAATGAATGGCAAATGCATTCCTATTTTATTTGAATAAAGTGCAAACACTGTAGCAGTGTAGCAGAAAACCCCTGTATTAGTGATATACACAAAAAGCACCTGGATCGGAGGAATGTAAATCAATACATCGATGTAATAGATGGATCGTTACACCCCTACTTAGAAGGTAACCTTTGATAACCTCTGATAACCTTTGGTAACCTTTGATAACCTTCGGTAACCTTCGGTAACCTTTGATGACCTTTGGTAACCTTTGGTGACCTTCGATAACCTTCGGTAAACTTTGGTAACCTTCGGTAACCTTTGATGACCTTTGGTAACCTTTGGTAACCTTTGGTGACCTTTGGTAACCTTTGCTCCTTTGCTCTTTTGTTCCCCCAAAGTTTGCGAGCAGACGAACTGGATGAAAGAAACACCTGCTGCTGCTTCGTAGTGTTGACAGTTGACAGGGAGGCAGGTGGCATCATGAATGAGTGAGAGCGGATGGAAACATCATCAATATGAAATCCTGCTGAAATATTCACCCCGGGCAGATTTCTACCTGCAGGGGGGCTTTTAAAGTGCAAATGTGGCTTCAACGTACCTGTGTGACGGGTGGTGGCGTCCGCTCTGGTGACGGTGCTGACGATGTGCAGGTCCTTAAAGAGAGCCGCGCCCGCCGGCGCCCGGAAGCCGGAGGCGGGACGGTTCAGTCGCTCCGCCCCCGTGATGGTTATCCGGGGCTCGCTGGCCTGCAGCACCATCACCACCGCGTTGATGTCCGGGATGGTGATGCAGGTGTCTTCACCGAAACACCTGCAAGGAGGTGTGTGGGGGGGTAGGGTGGGGGGGGGGGGGGGGGTGGGGGGGGGTGAGTGGGTAGAAAGCCCCATCCAACTCATCCTCACATAGAAAACGTATAAATATGGAATTTATTTATTATATTCGGTTCCACCTGGGAGCCTTTCAGGAGGAACCACTTAAGGTTGGCTTTTTATCTAGGGGGGCTGATGTGGTGCAATAATCCATTAATCCATCACATGCAAGTTTTGGGGGCAAGAATCGCTGAAACCGATGCGTCGGCTGACACACACACACACACACACACACACACACACACACACACACACACACACAGGAGCAGTTTACACATTCATCAAAAGGAAAAACAAGAGACTCTGAAATGAGAAAAGGGACGGAGGGGGGAGGCGGAGAGAGGGGGAGGAGCAGGGTGGAGGGCGGCGATGGTGTAAAGCCGTGAAAGCTGAACAAACAACCTGTTTCTTTTGTCTTTACATTTTTCACCGAGAGCCTCTGAAGCACAAACACAACAGCGGAGGAATCACAACCAGCTCACTTCTTTGCTCGGGAACCTGGACTACGAGGTTTCGGCTGCTGCTTCTGCCCCTGCGTGAACCCATGAGGGGACGTGGTTAATACCCACACCGCTGGCCGGCTCGTCCTTGCCCCCCCCTCCTTCAGAAAAAGGTATTAACTGACGTATTTAACAGGTCAAAATATTAAAATCTCTTACACTGAAGTATTGACTTCAGAAAAGAGAACCGGAATGTGGCCATTTGGCTAAAGCTGGATTAGGAAGTTATTCAATTCATGTTAGATGATTATTGCAGATCAGCTGCTGCAGAACAAACGCTTCAGCGATTAGTTCTTCATGCGAGAAGCTTCATCTGATTCCCTTTCACTTTCCCCAAAACATCATGAAGGAAATCCAATTCCAACTTGGCCCGACAGCTGGATGGAAACTCGGCTGTAATCCCGCTGCGTCGTCTCAGCGGCCCCAGTCTGAGACAAAGGCATGTTTTCGGGGGGGGGGGGGGGGCGTAATCTCTCTTTATCTGATGGCTGCGCTGTTGTGAGCGGCGACTCATGGAGACGGAGGCCGAATTTTATCTTCTTCACGCCTGCAGTGATCGCAGTGATTAGCCGCCGGCGTGGGAGGAGGGGGTGAGGGGGGGCACAAGTGGTTGCAGAGGTGCAGCTCCCAGGTCACTTCATTAGCGTCCCACTTTACAGGATGCTGCTCTGGTGTAAACAAACAATAATGGGAACAGATTACAAACCCCTAAAGGCGGCGCTCTCTTTTATTACATGGGTGAAAATATTTACCCTGTGCAGAGTGGAATGTGCAGCACACACAACCGCTGTGCACGCGTGTTTGTGCGCCGGCTGCACTAAAAGGGGCTTCATTGCGCTGAAGAGGCCGAATTATTACAACAACAGAAAAGGCGCCACGTTGTCACGTTCGCAGTAATACGTCACATATTCGACACGCTGCATCTCGTGTGTTGTGGCTGCAGGTTTCAGGCTCCTTGCTTTACTGGTGCCTCATCTCCTCGCACACACAACACACAACACCAACACGCAACACGCAACACCAACACGCAACACGCCGCCTAACGGGCCACTCAGCAACCAGACGCTAATCTAAACAACATTTAGCAACGATGCAACATAACGTGTTCCTTGATAATCGCCTCAGCAGCAACAGCAACAGCAGCGTGGCACGCACACAAACACACACACACACACACACACACACACACACACACACACACACACACACACACACACACACACACACACAGCAGCTTGGTTCTGCTGTTAGTTGAAGGTCTCTGGGCTGCTCCGCGGGGGGGGGGCGACGTACATTCAAAATAATCATGAATTTTAATGGTAACCCGCCAAAGGAGGCAGCTTCTCCCCCCCCTCTCTTTTATTTTCCCTCCCTCGTTCGCTCGCTCTTCTGGCAGAAACAGAATTATTTAAACATGACATGAAAATGTAAAAACTGGCCCCCAGTGGCGACAGCGAACACAAAATTGTTTAAAGCTGAAATAACGTGACGGCATCGAGAGGCCGGGATCACGGCTCCGATGTCTCCCGTGTCGACTTAACACTTAACACGCGTGTCGGCGTGCGTCCTGGAGGGGAGGAGGGGGGACGGGGGGGTCGCAGAGACGGTGGACACGGAGAGGAAAGGGGAGGAAGCGGCGCCGCACGTACTGGACGGCCGTGGAGACCCGCAGGCGGCGGACCCCCGACGTGGGGAACTGGCGAGAGTTTATGTAGGAGACCTTCCTCACGGCGGCGTTGGCGCCCTCCAGCTCCTCCCCCTCCATCACCAGGATGGACTGCGCCGGGTTGAAGTGGAACTGCGGAGATAAAAAACGCGAGATGTCAGATCGCTCGCCTCTCGAGACGCCGGCGACACGTCGCCACACATCCATCACGCGGACGCTTCTTCGGGTGAAGACATCAGGATTTCGGTTGTGTAGGAGAAAGAGGGGGGGCCGCGGGGGGGGCGGGGGACGGGGGGAAGGTCACAGGCGACTTGGATTTCTTTGGTGTTGAAACTCGAGTCAGGTGATCCGTCAGCGTGGAGCAACAAGGTGACTTTGACTGAGGACAACAGGTGTGATGTTCACTGTGATGTATCACCCGCCTGAGGGGAGGATTGCTCCGTGCGGGGGAGGGTGGGGGGGGGGGGGGGGGAGGGGCGATGAACCCTTACCGATTCAACCAAAGTCCGGAGTGGTGGGGGCAGGGGGGGGGGGTTGAGGCCTTTCCTGCATCGGAGAGGGTTCAGTGCCCCCCTGCTACGGCTGGCTGCCATTTGCTCAAACTGTCTCCCAGCAGCTCCCTCTCACTTCACACCTTCCCTTCCCTCTCGTCTTCTCTCCATTGTCCCCGTGCCTCCCCCCCCACACCCTTCCCCTCCCCGTGGTTCTCCTCTGACTTTGCACTCGCCTGAATGCCGTCCTCAAGCCTCCCGTGGCCTTATGGGAAAATTAAATTGCTGCACTGGCTCTCGAGGGGCCCTCTCGTCTTCTCGTCCTCTTCCCACCGTGTCTCCTCAAAAAGCATCTCTTTGTGGTCCACAAGTGAGGGAGGAGGAGAAGAAGAGTGAAGAGAGAAGGACTTGAAGGAGCTGAGGATCTATCTGCCCCGGTGAAGGGAGGAGGATGTGTGTGTGTGTGCGTGTGTGTGCGTGTGCGTGTGTGCGTGTGTGTGTGTGTGTGCGTGCAGCAGAGAAGGATGTAGTACGAAACCAACCAACTTACCACCTTTATATGAAATAGAATTAGTCCATGTGGCTACTAGCCGGCTAGCTTAGCTTAGCGTGAGAGTACCTTTATGCTCTTGTCCAGACTCTCGAGCGAGTTGATGTCCAGTCCCTCTTTGCAGGCCTGCAGGCAGGAAATGACCTTCTGGCTCTCGATCTTTCCCGGTCGGATGGTCAGTCCGGAGAGGCTGCCCCGGAAGTACTGAGTGAACCGCGGCTTGGTCACCTCGCCACCTACGCGCAGAACAACACACACGAGATGGCTCATTTAAAGCTCCTCAAATAGCTTCTGGGGTTACACATGTTCACAGGAACACAATCCTTTCAAAAGCATCACAAAAGGGTCACACACACGTTAGCGGTGTGAAGTGTACCAGTGCCTGAAACACGACGCGGTGAACTTGTGGCTCCAATCAGGTTCTGTGTCTCCGTACCGGGGAGCTGAGAGGTAAGAAAAGCAGTTAAACGCCACCGACGGGTCGGAGCAGCGGCGCCATCCAATACCATCCAACACCATCCAACACCATCCAACACCACCGGTTATAAATAAAAGAAACAGCAGGAACCTTTCTACGCTGAAGGGAAGAAGTGACCGATGTGTGACACCAAACCTCTCACTCTCCTACCCGAGGTAAGTGGTGCCGACGAGCTCGGATGGAAGCGCAGAGCGGAAAGGTGGCAAAGTAGCTTCCACTTTTCACGACCCTCGTTTGAAAACAGTGACAGCGGCGGAGACATTCGTCCCTTTGAGCCAGGTGATCCAGCTGGTGACTGAGGAGACGCTCCAGCGGCCTCCAGTGAATCCTCCTTGTATCCACTTCATCGGGCACACATCACACATCTCACTTCTACTTCATCACCTCTTATTCTTCTTCCAGCGTGAGACGGAAGTGCAGACAATTCAATCCAAAAATCGATATGCATGTGATATATATGTGCATTGGCATCTGCCTGACTGGCAAAGCTTTCTCCCCTCATTGGTCTCTTTGTTGCCCCCCCCCCCCAGGACGCCCCCGAGCACCTGCTCCCAATTTACTGCGACGTTTCTTTCGGGGGAAGCGAGCGGGAAGTCGACTCCCCGATGATCTTTTCGCTTTTAGTTTTCTTGACCTGCCACCAGCTGCTGGCAGCTCGCCGGGTCCCGGATGCGTCTTTGAGTATTTCAGCACCGCGAAGCCTCTTTACAGGACTTCTCTGCCAGGAAGGAGGATTCCAGATAAACAGTCGTAACAGCCGCCTGGCAGCCGTTCATTGATTCATTCATTTATAGCCCGCAATCTGCCCCCGAATAGAAGCCGCCCGCAAGCTCCGGCTGCTTTGCCTCCTCGAGGCCGACGTTGAAGTGGCCGCTGGCCGCCTGCCGGGAACCGGCAGCGCCGAGTCTCCCTGGCGAAGCCACACGATCGATCGCACTCTGCTATTGACGGATCGCAAACCCAACCCGTCCCCTCCTTACCTCCCTTCCTTCTTTCCTTCCTTCTTCCCTGACAGATGCTATCAATTTAGGTTGTGGCCGTAGAAACCATTAAGGGGTCGCAGACAGAGGAACGGCGAGAATGATGTGGCCGATGAAACCGCTGATCATCCTCTATCCGCTATTTACCACCCCCCTGCCCCCACTCAATAGATCCGCCCCCCCTCCCCTCCCTTCTCCCTCAGCTCTATTGCCGTAATTTACAAAAAGAGCGAGGGATGAGATGGAGGAGGCACGGAGGGCTGCAAATAGGAGCATTACTTGAGCGTAAGAGAGATGGTTCTTCCTCCCGCATGCTGTGGTGAGGGAGAGCGAGGGGGGGGGGAGTGTGATTACACAGGGAATGAGACTCCACAGTTGCAGACTTGTGAACATGGACACCCTCCGGCAGGTCAGAGGGTAACTGGGTGGAAACTGCCCTGCCAGTGGGGGCTCCTGCGCCGCCACCTGCGCGTTCGGTCTGCTCGAAGTATCACACAAAGCCGCGCTTTGGAGTGATATTCAAATGTTTAAATGGTTTCGCGTCTAACAAGGGGACAAAGCAGAAATCGCTTCTCGGGAAGTGCTCGTTTCAGATCAGTTTCAGACACCGAAGCCGCCCCGCGAATAAAAGCCGCCCGGCGTGACACATTCAGGGAGGTTTAATTACAATATTTTACAGAGTGAAATCTTCCCGCGCGGCGCCAGAATGCCCTCTCTGCATAAATATCTGAAAGATCATCATTCTAAATTACCCTCATTTGCTTCGGTCGGGCCGAACGCATTTACATTGGATGATACTGAATGACCAGTTAAATGTTATCAACCGTGAAATGGCATCATGAAATTTAATTAAACATGGCAAAATGCATCGTCGTCCGCAGTGACAAATCTTTTCTGTTTCCTCTGCCATCCATCCGCGCGCCATCCCGTCGCCCCGCCTGCGCCCCCGAAGCCACAGTCGGGTATTTATCTGCAACGAACACGACATGTGACCCCATCTTAGCCGCGTGTTTGCAATCAACACGCCGGACGCGGAGAAGCCACTCCGCTCGGGAAAGGCAATCCGTTGTCCGATCGTGGCTTTTGTTTAGATTTCAGAATCACCCCCAACGCACAACTCGTCCCCGAACTCTCTTCTCTCCTCGGTGCTCCTGTAATCCCCCTACGGTCTGGAGTTTGCCCAAAGACCTGGGAGCAGTGCCGGCCCGAGCCTCTTGGGGGCCCTAAGAAGAATTTGATTTGGGGGCCCCCTTCCCACCACGCACACCTGTGCTAGAAGATTATTGGCACAAATGTCGCGCTATACTGTTATAGCGCAAATTATAAACGAATACAGTGAGGTTATAATACAAAACTAGGGCTGCTTGCAGCATAGGCGAACTAAGCGGCTGCTTGGGGCCCCCTGGCCACCAGGGGGCTTAGTTCGCTTATGCCTTGGGCTGGCCCTGCCTGGGAGGGCGGGAGGAAGAGGAGGTGACCTGCTCCTTTGCAGACTCTCCATCAGGGGGATGGGGGGGGTTAAGCGACTCCCCTTCGGTCGCAGAGCGGAAAAAGTGCCATTTATTACCTCCCCGTGCAATTAGTGGCTTCTGCCGGCTCGTCGGCGGCCTTCGCCCTGCGCGGGCTCAAGCGTTTGTCGGCGGCTCACCCGAGGCCGCAGAAGAGCACGCTCGATGAGTGCCGCTGCTCGATGAGTCCCGCTGCTCGATGAGTGCCGCGCTAACTCCTACTCACCTTGCCAGCAGGCGCCGACCGTGAGCTGCACGTCGATCTGCGAGGGGTGGATGGGCCAGTCGTCGGTCACCAGGTAGGGGTCGTAGGTCGCCCCGTCCACGTAGAGGGTCACGACTGGGAACTCCACGTTGATGACGTAGTAATGCCACTCCTTGTCACAGATCTGTCAGCGGGAGGAGACAACGTGTTAGGAAAAAAGGCTTTCATCAAATTGACAATTCAATATGATCTGCGCACAACTTTCAGTCGACCGCGTTGTCCGTATTTGGGAGCTGTGTCAGATTTAGTGGTTAATTATCAAGGAAATATGAATAATTTGACCGAGGGATTTGTATCGTGTTTTCCTGGTTTGCCATTAACCATCTAACCTCCCCGCAGCCGGCTTATTGACGCCGCGCCAGCCCAGCAGATGGCAGCTCCAAATCAATCCGCTTCACTTTCTGCTGCGATTTGAGGTGCGAGATACAACATCTGGCCTTCTGGTGATCCTTCCGCACAGCTGCCGAACCGCATGTGCGGCACGTCGCTGGGAATAAACATGGGGGGGACAGGAGGGGGGGGGGGGGGGGGGGGTTTGGTGGGTGCAGGTATGATTCATACTGATGGGAATGACTTTTATGGGCTAGTTAGGATGGCTGGACATGTGCCACGTGCACCCAAAGGGGCCCCTGCAGTTCGTACGCTCGCTGTTCACAAGTAGGTCTGCGTGTGGTTCCAGATGCAAATGAAATGTGTAACGCGTCTGCTCTTCAGTTTGGTACACCTCATTACTCACGTGCCAAGTTACAAACATTCGCATGCACACTAATCCCTCTGACATTTACACGTGCAGCCCCCCCCCCCCTCCTCCCCTGTGTCTGGGTTATTTCAGAGAGCTCGGGCCCCGCAGGGTGAGGAGGCCGAAGGGCGTCTCTCTCTCTCTCTCTCTCTCAGGGAATGACAGGGCGACACGGAGGATGGTCCAGTTGAAAGGGTCGACTTTCCGTGCGGCGGATGGAGGTGGTGGAGAAGTTGGCAGTCTCGTCAGAAGCACACGATTAGAGCTTCAGGGAGCAGGTGTACTGCTATGCAAGTGTGTGTGTGTGTGTGTGTGTGTGTGGAGGGTGGAACTGGTGTCAATTACCAACCCTCAGGACTGGAAGTAACCCAGGAAACCAGCTCAAATCCATTTACTCCTGACATAAATCGCCGTGCGGGCGCGAAGGCGCACGGACACCAGCCCAGGACACCGCAAAGTGTCAACTTGAAAAACTTCAAAGCTCCGAAAGTTTGGCTCCTGCTCGCGAAAGACGCGTGCAGAGTTTTCCATCCCCCAAATCCCTCCTCCTTCCTGATGCAAATTGACAGAGGGAAGGAACGAATGAAATAAATAAGCACCCGAACAAAGAAGAGGGAGGACAGGAAACAACCAGAGGACACAGAAAAAGAAGTGAGCGAGGCAGAGAAAGGAAACATCACACATCAAAGATCCCCCCCGCCCCCGCTCTCTCGGGGCACTCCGTGGCGGGAAGGAAACAAAATTGCCATCCGCCTCTCTCCGTCTCACTCATTTTCTCTCTGCAGTTTATTTGGTCTCTTTCTTCTTCTTCTTCTTCTTCTTCTTCTTCTTCTTCTTCTTCTTCTCCTACCGTCTCTCTATTAAAACCCGACGGTGGGAGTTTGTTGCCTCGAGTCCTTTGGAGTTGAAAGTCTTTAAGAGATCTGTCGCCCCGATCCAACCTTCCAACTTCAAACCGCGGAGAGGAGCAACGAGATCGGAGAGGGGAAAGGAAGAGGAGGTGATCTGAGACCGGAGAGGCGGCAGAGCGCAGCGATGATAGCGAGCGAGACGAGAGGAAGAAAGAAAACCCACGAAGGGAAACAAGGAACAGAGGAAGAGACTTCCTGTAACATCTCGCATGGCTGTAGATAGTTGGTTTTGGAGAATAATCCCGTTAGATAATTTAGCTGTGAGTCATTAGGGGACAGTACGGCTGCGAACACAAGGTTCTCCTCGGCCTGCTTTGGACGACGAATGGTGAGAATCCGGAACATTTACAGGGCCTGATGGAGGAAGGATCCACAACAGAGATTGATGAGCATTGGAAACAAGGTGACTTCAGGGAGGGCTGGGGGGCTGGCGGGGGCGGGAGGAGTAAACTGGCCTCAAGTGGTCGGTTATTGGATGCAGGGAAACCGAGATAACCGTGAGCGTGCTACTCTTCATAGGAACAGGATCAGCAAAATGGCACTCTCGCACTCACACGCCTGTGTAAAGTTAAAACCGGGGCTCGGCTGCCCAGCAGAGAGACAGTGACGAGTCAGGCGTTGGGTTTTCTCGAGGTGCTCCGGTTCCATATGAGCAACAGACTGTGCAGACTCTCCTGCCTCCGTCCTCGACCGAGGCTCCGGCTATGAACAATGTGACATTATGAAAGTGATGTGCCACATCATTATCCAGCATCGAGCATCACACCGAGTGCCACATGCTGCTATCATCATCATCGTCATCATCATCATCATCATCATAATTTTAAATATGATTCATATCACTATTACCCTTTCCTAAAATCTTTGCTTTCCCTCCCCACAGTCTTCTGTGGATGGTGGTTCGATCTGACGGTGGTGGCCCCTGCAGTGGTCCTGTCATACATCTGACCGGCTACTTGGAATTCTTTGATTAATTTCTGTTATAGAAATTGAATGTATTCTACATCTGTATGAGTCATTCTGTACACATGACATCCATTGCAGTCTGTCCATCCCGGGAGAGGGATCCCTCCTCTGACGTTCTCCCTAAGGTTTCTTCCCTTTTTTCCCTGGAAGGGTTTTTTTCATTTTTTGGGGAGTTTTTCCTGTGCCGATGTGAGGGTCTTGGGACGGAGGATGTTGCATGTGTACAGACTGTAAAGCCCTCCGAGGCAAATTTGTAATTTGCGATTTTGGGCTATACAAAATAAAATGAATGAATGAATGAATGTTGAGAAATGCTCTCGCAAAGGTAGACGGGCTGGATCAGAGGCCTCCTCCTGTCTCCTCTGCTCACATGGTAACCGTTGACAACAGGAATCCAGGCTGACGCATCCACCCGGATGTCACTTGAAGTAGCGGTTCCAATCAGAGAGGATTCTTAAGTGCCCATATTGAGGAACTCTGTTTCGTTAAGCATCGACGGATAAATTGTGGTCCATCAGCTGGATGAAAGTCGGCAGCGTTCAAGCGGAGCCTCTCATCCAGTCGCGAGCGCCTCACAAATACTTAGCCTCCACATTCATTAACAAAAGTGCTGTTTGCTGACGCATAATTGCCATAAATCATCGTCGGCGCGGTGTCAACATGGAAAACATTATCATGTCAATTGTTGAAGGCATCCACAATTGGCTGTCTAAAATGCCTATAATTACAAAAAACAGAAGAAACAATTAAAAGGAAAGCGATAGTGGGGGAACAATATGCTCAATACATATGACAGAAATGATTTAAATCCTATTAAAATGTCTCTGTGTGAGTGTGAGTGTGAGTGTGAGTGTGAGTGTGAGTGTGTGTGTGTGTGTGTGTGTGTGTGTGTGTGTGTGGTGGAATTACTTGAAGGTGACTATGAATCACCGCCTGGTAAAAGTGACTAATTAGAGCAGCAATTATCCAGCCGCTGCCGGCAGAGAGTCAACAGCTAAATGACCTTTACGTAATGGACCACACACACACACACACACACGGACACGCACACACACACACACACACACACACACACGCGCTATAATATCCAGGGGGTTGTTAGGCTGTTTTAGTGAGACTGATCACTCTGACTCAGCCTGTTGGTTTCATATAGGCATGCTTGGAATGCTTGGAATGCGTGGTGTGCAGCCACAAACTAATGTATTCATCTGAGGTGTAATTTTAATCATAACGTATCAGGCATGGAATTAACCTGCAGGTGCTTCGCTTCACCCATTGAGCCAAAAAAGAACGGCAGAAGAAGGTGGACAGATAATATGTTCAACCAGCAGAAAGATATTTCCATCAACTGTGATTTGTTGCAGACGGGTTTGATATTTGGTGCGGATTGAAAATGGGAACCAACAATGCTTGGTTAAATCTTACCCACTATTCATCTGCTTGAACATAAACGTTAACATTATTTTACTCCTCCAACCCAACAACAAAGAAAAAACAAAATGAGTAAATAAAATAACGTAAAGTGATTTGTGCCTCTTGTTTTCTGTGCAAATCCGACGGAGACCAGATCCAATAAACGATGGACGAAAACATGTTAAACCATGAACAGGACTAAAGCAAAGAAAAGCCATTTCCCTTTATAAGCTGCTGTGATCTGCGTATTACGTAACTTTACACCATCCGCATGTCAGAACAAATGAAGTCCTTTCTCTCAAATCCCTTTTTTTCGGAGGAAAAGCTCCGGGAACATTTTGCCCCAAATACGATTTTCATTGTTAATCCAAATGTCTTAAGATCCGAATTGTGGCCGGAGACATCGGAGGGGCTGAACAATGCGGCAGATAGCGGCTGGTTAATCGTTCGTCTATCCTTACAGTTATCACCCACTCCATTTCATCATCATCATCGTCATCATCATCATCATCACCACATCCATCGCCCGCCTCTACATGATTACCCAAACTCTGACAAAGCGCCGCACACCAGCGATACTCCCACGCCAAATCTGCCGGGCTCGCGTTCCCCTCCCCCCTCCCTCACCCCCCCTCTATCTCCCACCAGACTTAAGGTCATGGTGGGATGTGCACAATAAATCTTCAGTGCAGATCCTGACAGCCCCCCTCGCCGGCTGGCGGGAGGAAGCTGCATCGCACATAAACGTTGTCTCTTGGAAACCGTTTGGGTCGGCAGGAAGCCGCGCCGGTGAGTTCGGGGGGGTTTTAGAGCCATTTGGTCCAGATTAATATGATGAATGGTTCGGGGCGGCAGGTTGGGCCGCTGCTGTTTGCTTTTTACGGGGCCGCCGTGCTTCCTCTGAAGACAAAGTGAAATCAAAAGGGCTCCGAACCCCCAACGTGATACTTTTGACTTTTCACAAATAGCTCGGATTTCACTCGGCTGAGTCACATGTTACAGCGTGTACAGTCTCTCTTTGTTCCCAATGACCCACACACACACACACACACACACAGTCAGCGAGGTAATAGAAGACATTGCTCCTCCACCCTGTCATTTAGTGGCCTCCCCAGCACGATTCCGGCCTGCAAAGGACCTGCAGTGCACTTCCCACTCTCATAAAGGGGGAGGCCGTCTCATCCCGGGACGTGAAAGAACTAAAAATGATGGAAAACTGGGTTTGGGAAAGTGCGTCTGTGACAACGCCTGACTTGTTTGTGAAACCAAGTTGCTTCTCTCTTCGATCTCTGGGGGGGGGGGGCTCGTTCTGCCGTTCGCGCCATCGTTCCTCCAGCTTCGCTCCCAGTGCGTCTCCACCTTTTCGTCTTTCCGAGGCCATCGACTCCGTCAATAAGACCCTGCGCCTGCATACAAACGAGGTCGTCTGCGCGGCTGAGTGAGGAGCTGCCACAGGAAGGACGCTCTCTGACGGACGCGCCGCAATTTCACAGGTGGAGGGGCGCGCCGGAGGATCGATGTCGGGCTGCCGCGGGAGAGGGTGAAGGTGTGGAAGGTGGTGGAAGGTGGGGGGGGCCCAACCCCCGACGGGTTATGTTTACAAACCACAACCAGCAAATCCTCACACTGAGTAGACGTTTTCACCCACACTGAGAGTTTACCTCAAACTGAGCCACTGACGTTGGTCCTGAATCTGATCCAACGCCTCATGTGTCACGTCGCGAAACATTCAGCTTTTCATCGTCGGCTCCTGACAGTTTTCAACGGCTCCGGCAATCGATGGCGTCCTGATGCGACACCGGGAAATGCGTGTGAATAACACGCTGGCGTGCCCAGCACATCACATCTGGCAGGATGTGTTGGGCTCTCCTGTTGGTTCGACGAAAAGGGAGGCTTTAAACGAGCAGCTGCGTGTGCTGCGATGTGCGTGCGTTGTGTGTTGTGTGGTTTGTGCTCCTCGTAGCAGCTGTGGGCCTGAGAGGCGGCGCTCCTCTCCTCCTCCGCAACCTCCTTCCTCTCTCTGACCGTTTTACAGCGAAAGATGTACGTTTATTTCTTCGTGATTTGGTAGTCTCGAGAGGGAGCGAGCTCCCTACACGTCCTGTAATCCACTAACAAGGAGTTTGTGATGACGGCAGCACATCAGCGATTTTTCAAAATGCCAGATGCTCGGCCGGTGCTCGGGAGATGTTTGTGCTGACAACGAGTCTGGACCAGTTCCAAGGCAGCGGCGGCGGAACCCAATCGCTCATTGGCACCTGTGATACACTCTCCAATTGGTTTCTCAAACCCGAATCAGAGAACGAGGCGAGATCATCACGTGGGATGCAGAGAGTCGATGTTTCAACATAAAGAAAGTGGCCAATGAATGAGGCCTGTGAAAGGTTTTAACCCACATTAATACTCCACTCTTTAAATTCCACACCTGTACGGAACATTTAAGCATCTTTCAGCTCTCACTGCTGTACACTAATATAAATATGTAAAGTCCAGCGTGTTTGCATGATTGCTTTCCTGGGAAATAATAATTGATGGTGTAGCCTGAGGTGACGGTGCAACTTCCACCATCAATTCAGACTCCTGCAGGAAACCTCATTCGGATCCCCATTATCCTGGGTGTCCTTCCCCCGTCTTTAAGTCAGATGAAAGGCTGCGGGTGGCGTTTTATTGGGCTCCTCCTCTTCGCCCCGTCGCCGCCGAAACTCTACGAAATCTGGAAGCAGGGAAGCGGTAAGTGTCTGTTTACGCACCCACAGAAAAAAACTAGACTGTCATTGAGTTTTCTCCTTCAGCAAGAGTCCCTAAGCTAAAGCGCTAACCAAGCTAGCTGTGTGCTTAGCATGTTGCCAATGCATACAGCAATGATTACAAACATGTATTACTTCTATGTTTGTATGTATGTATGTATGTGTATGTAGTATGTAGTGCTGTCAAGGGATTAAAATATTTAATCACGATTAATCTTTATGTCATAGTTCCAAAATCAACCGCACATTTTTATCTATTCTAAAAGTCCCTTCATTTATTTTTCAAATTGTAATGCTCTTATCAACATGGAAAAGTGGATTCGCTTCCTTCATGCAAATGTTTAATTCTATTGAAAAACACGTTGCCAAACAGGCGGAACAAAATACCATTTTGCTGCTGCTAATATACAGTCCTATGTTGGTTTGCTGTCGTGCTCGTTAATAACGCGTTTGACTGACAGCACAAATATATATAGTTCATATTTATAGTTAGTTTATTTATATATATTCAATTCACATGGGTTGTATTTCTCTTTTCTCTTCTCTCACTATTAAATAACTTAATTGCCGGGGGGGGAGTGAGTCTCATTCTTTGGACCCCTGTGTGGGTTCCGTACCGATCCAATCTTCCACTCAGTCATGCTACCTGCAGGGGGGGGGGGTCTGAGGGGGGCGGGCTCATTAAATGCCGGCTCCACGATTGACAGTCTCCTTTGAGACGCTTGCTCGAATGGAACAGAATTCTGAAACGGGAGCACAAAAGACGTTTCTAATAGAAGCCCACTGCAGAGCGCGTGAATGGAGTCAATAAAACCTGGAGCTGGATCTCGCCGGGAGCGAGCTGGACACAATGGGTCCGCGCGCACAAAGCCGCGCTGCTATTAGCCGACGTGCACAGATGTTTTTTCAGCAGGTAAAGTGAATACCTGCAACCGTCCCGTTCCAGCCTCTATGCAGCGACTCGCACTGCCTGGCTGGATTGTGCGAGGAATTAATTGGCGATAAACCGGGGACGCCGGCGGGGACAGCAGGACATTGTGTTCTTCAGTGTTCTTCAGTGTTCTCTGGGCATTTTCACAAGTTCCTTCTCTTTACTAGACATTAGCAGCCAAGGAGGAAGTGGGGAGAAGCGAGATGGAGGACAAAAGAACTAGAGACTGGGTCCGGTCTGGAGACGCGTGTTTATCGTGGGACGTAATGAAATAAAACATGTAACATCAATTCACACAAGTTAGGTGAAATTTTTTTTTAGAGATCTTTGCATTAACCTTTAGGTGCCACTTATGAGCAGAACAACTTGGGAAAACAAGTCTTTATGACCCTGGAAGGACACACAATACGTGTCAGAAATCACTTTAAAGTCATCCAGCACCTTGAATAAAGGCAACATTTGGATTTGGATTTTGTCGCCTGGATGCTGTGAAGTTAATCGTCCAGAAGATCCTTCATGTACGGCAAGTGTCAAACGGGGGCGGACCGAACCCCCCCCATCATACCCCCCCTCCATTAAGGAACCAGAATGTGTCTGATCACATTAGCCCCGGGGGCTGCGTCCGGATGTCCAGGCTCAGCGGCTTCGTGAGGTCTTTGGAGTCGAGGTGACCCGTCTGACTTTTAGACAGCGACCTCCATCGAACAGACAGCTGCTGTCTACACACACACACACACACACACACACACACACACACACACTCACACACGCAAACACCAGCATGTTTCTGCCTCGCTCAACAACGGTAAAGGTAACGGTAAAATCACTCTGCAGAGGGATTTCTGTCTCACTCATGTTGACATTTCAGCACCGCGAGAGGAAAGCTCCCCAAGATGTTATGTCGATCATTTGCAATTCCGGTCGTTTGTCAGCGTTTTATCTCTGTACATGTTTGTTTGAAAGTGTTCACACAGTCAGTAAAGAATCACTATATCCAATGTTAACATCTGAAGTGTTATTAGAGAACTTATTGGGTTTAATTAAAGGTCATGCAGGAACGCAGACGCGTTGAGCTTTTTGTGCGTCTTGCAGTGATTCTGTGATTCAGGGATTAAGCAAACGGTCGTCTTTAACACGCCAGTGATCCGCTCTTCGTCTCTGCCTACGAGTTCGGCCTGTAACCTACTTTTCAAATCACTACAAAAGTCAGTCTAGCGTCATGCGTGTCCTAGCCGTCCGTCATACGCGCCACAGCTCCCCGTCATGCGTGTCACAGCTCCCCGTCATGCGTGTCACAGCTCCCCGTCATACGCGTCACAGCTCCCCGTCATGCGTGTCACAGCTCCCCGTCATACGCGTCACAGCTGTCCGTCATGCGTGTCACAGCTCCCCGTCATACGCGTCACAGCTGTCCGTCATGCGTGTCACAGCCTCTCACCTGCTCCAGTTTCCAGTGGAACTCGGCCGGCCTGAAGGTGTCCACCTGGGTGAAATCTCTCCTCAGAAGGAACACCAGGCGGCAGTTATGGACGTAAAGCGAGTAGTGATGGCGGTTCATCTCTATGGCAACGGGGGGGAGAAGAAGAAGAATCACAGAAGAAGGTTAATGAGATAATATCAATAACATGAGGTTACATTTACTGTAATAATGCTGATTGATTGATGTGCTGGGGGGGGGGGGCGTTTACGTGTGCATTCATACTCTAGCAATTATAAGCTTAGTTAGACCCAACTTCGATGAACCTGATCTGTCTGAAGGGCTCACTGGTGCTTTTGTCACCGCGGGGGGACGAAGGAGCCGAACCCACCCGGCGTGGGATCAGACACTCACTCACCCGTCTTGTCCGAGTTGCAGAGCAGCGTCTCCTTCTCGGCCCTCGGCCCGGGACTCGGCCCGTGCTTCATCCAGGTGGCCACGGTGAACTGGTCCGTCAGGTTCTGGGGAACCACCCGGTCGGAGATTTTGGCCGCCTGGCGACCGTCGAACCTGAAGATCAGGTCGCTGTCCCGGCCGCTGTCGCTGACCAGCGAAGCCGTCCAGTTGGTGGCGGCGCCGGGGGCGGGCAGGAGGTCCGTGCTGCCCGAGGAGGCCCCTGCGGGTCACCGGGCGGAGAAGGTGTGTGAATAACAATCGGGGCAGATGTGCGCCGTCTGCCGGCCCAACCTTGGCTATGATTACTTGCGAGCGAGGCAGATGGCGGCGCCTAATATGCAATCAATGGGCCGGGATGGAGCGAGGATGCGGGTATTGATTCACGGCACATTAAACTGACTTTCAAAAAGGCAAAAAAGCCCCCCGAGTGACTGTTCCCAAAAAAATCAGCACTCCGCTCGCGACTGAAATGCGGCTCCATGGAAACCAGAGAGGACGGATGGAGCGAGCGCTATGGTAACAGGAGGAGAGGAGGAGGGAGGGCGGGCGGCGCCATCCGGACACAAGAGTCGTTCCCGGCTGACGCTTTTGTTAAATTATCCCTGCACACATTCTGACACCGCACACCAATCATTACTGCATTGAGCCGTCCCGTTCGTCCTCTTCCCTTTCAAAGCGTCTCCATCCTTCCTTTGACACGACCGCCACAATACCTTGAATGCCGATTGATTTTTCCCGTTGCCGGGCGTTACATTCGGACGCGGCCCCGGCGATCCGTCTCCGCCCCTCGGCGGGACAGTGACAGGTGGGTCGCAGGCGTTCAGCCCACGTTTATGTTCTTTAGAGAGAGTTCTCTTGTCCCGTTGCGAAACATGCAGCCTGCTGCTAATAACGCAACATTAGCACATGAATTGAGGTTTTTTTTTCCACCTGTAAAGCTGTTTTCCTCCAAGTAATTAGATTCCCTCGGTAAATAAATGGGCATCGACTTCCCCCCCGGTTCCCGGCTGCAGCCTTCTCCTCGCCCGACGTCTTTGTACATTATCTCAAATTGATTGCGCTTTAAAAAAGCAATTACAATTTATTCTATTCGCCATCAGACAGCGATTATGAGGTGCCTGAAAAGGAGTCTTTAGTGGTGAACCATGCGTGGGAGGTGGGGGAGGCAGCGAGGGGACGTTATGCATTCAGATGAAGGCCGTTAGTCAAAGATGATGACTTCAGCCCCCCTGCTGGAAGTTGGGGGGGGGGGTCTCGGGCTGCTTTGTCGGCGCTCCAGGCGCGGACGCGGCTAATGCCGTCTCTGCGGGCATTAGCCGCCCCCCCCCCCCCCCCCCTCCCCCTCCTCCCCCGGGCGCCAGCTGACCCCGTTACTCGGATGCTCACTCGGTATTCAGCGCGCCGGACTTTCGTTCGTTTGCCGCTTCAGTCGTAAGCCGTCTTTCATCAGCGGACGACGCCGGCGGCCACGGGTTCAACTCTCACAGGATTTACTCGCCACACAACCCCCCCCCCCCCCTGACCCCCTCTCTCCCTCTCCCCCCTCTCCTCCCACCCCGAACTCACAGCAGCACAACAGAAAGAAGAGCAGAACCAACCGCAGAGCTTCTGCAGAGACTTCTCGGAGTAGGTCTCGCGGTCGCAGCCCTTCCCGATGTGGCTGGTCTGCAGCTCCACCGTGGTCCTCACCGACGACAGCGGGCCGCCGCACGTCTCCAGGTGCATCTTGGGAAACAGCTGCTTGCTTCCCGTTCCCGGCTCGTAGTCGACGCGCTGGTTCCAACCTGGGTGAGAGAAGGAGGAGGGAGGGGGGGCGGTCAGTGATGGCGTTAGGAGGATGGTGTGGCGCAGTGGGGAGGGGAGTTGCAGGGGGGGGGGTAATGGGAACAGCGGGCGAGCGGCGGATGATGATTATGCTGATGGGCTTTTGTCTTTGGGCCTTTTCACTCTCTTCGCTCTCGCTCACGTTTCTGGCTTCATATTAATGATAATAATAGTAATGTGATCTGCTAATGAAATTGCCGCATTGTTTGCGTGAGTGCAGCGCGGCAGCGAGTCCAATCAGCAGGTAAACACACAAACAAGCCCCATCTGAACACAAACGGATCCAAGCCTCCGTTTGCATGAGACCTCACATTCACAATTGAAATAATGAAACACTGAAGTGACACGATGACGGTCGTTGAATCACGTGATCACGCATTTAGACCCAAAACGTACACATATAATAACAGACAAATACGAGAAGATGTGGAAGAAGAAGCTCCTCACGGGGAGAGAAAGACGACTTTCTGCTTTTACCTGCAAACGGAACGACGTTCAGGAGAAGATAACGATGTGAACACGGACCCACGAGAAGTATCGAGGGATTCTGATTCCATTTGAACGCGCAGCAACGCCGGCGTTCCCCAACTGCTCTTTTGAAGTTGAGTTTGAAAGTGTTCGTTTTTCAAAAAATGTGTGCACAGCGTGGCCATTTAAAGTGTCAGGATTCTTCACGACACAAAGAGACAGATTTAGAGAAAATGAAAGAGCCACAATCTGCAGCGAAAGACCTTTTGTCTCGCTGGAAAAAGTGTGTCGGTGCAGGATGAGAACAAAATGTGAACATTTTACGTGTGTGTGTTTGTGTGTTCATGTAAAATGCTGACGCCACGCCCAAGCAGTCGGCGGAGGGAAGAGGGGGGGGGGGGGGCGTCATTACTCGTCTCAGCCATCAGTGGAAGAGCCAATTTCCATTTGAAAGAGCACTCTGCTTCCCTCATGCCTCCTCGTCTCCGTCCTCCTCCTCCGCCGTCATTTTGATTTTCTCCTCCTCTTCCTCCCTGGCCGTCCGTCTCCATCACCGCCTCGCGGCCCCGAACGCGCTCACTTCAACGCCGCTTTGTGCCTCAAGAGACTCTTTTCACTTGTTCTGTCTTGAGTGCACATGGAGCTCTTATTGTCTCCTTGGAACCACCTTCCTCCAAGTGTCAATTTTGGTATTTCTTGAAAAGAATAGGTTTTCCCGGCCAATTTTACACCGACTCGCTTCCCACATTGTGATGAACAAAGCAAATCTACCTCAAAGCTTCAAGTCAATTAGCGGCTGGTGGTGAAACTGATCCATAAAAGTCAACATCATTTAGCAATAAGAGACGTTTTACTCGGCTCTCTTTGCAAAGATGAATTCCCGGTGGCATTCAAAGGAAATAAGCCTTCTGGGGGGGGGGGGGGGGGGCACACTTGTTGTGTATAATTTGCCTGTAGCATGATGTTGATGTCGGGCCTTCTTACATCCCAGCTGTGATGGCATCAGTTGTGTTCACCTGAGGTCATCCTTCTATTGAAGTAGTCTATGAAAGACTCTAATTGGATGATGCATTTCTGTGGAAAGCCTCCTGAAAGGCCTCAATTTCATGTCTAGCGTCATTCCAATTACCCCCCCCCCCCTCCCTGAAAATGACAATTAAACCCTGCGTGTTTGGAGTGGCGACATTGAAAGGGAGCCAAAACGCTCTTTCTGAGGCTCCATTTCCATCCCGCTCTGAAGCGACCTGAAGCTTTGCTTTACTCACAACTCTCCGATTGGCCAGTGGACGAGTGCAGCACCTGCCTGACAGGCCACTCCCCCTTTTACCTGAGACCCTCAACACTCACCTTTTCCCCTTTTCAACTGCTCTGCCACCCGTTTTGAGAGAAAGCGCGACACAGCGGTTCACCTGACGCTGCAGAGGAGAACGAAGGCAGCGGAGGAGCGAAGGAAAAGGGAAACGGAGAGAAGCAACACGGGAAAAACAAGCTAATACGAGCGAGCGGCAGCCAGACGGCCTCAGTGGGAGATTACGCAGGTGAGAGGAAATGGGAGAGGGAAGTGCGCAGCAATTTGTTGCCCTCCTTCCTCCCTTTAAATCACTCTCTTCCTCCTTTTCTCAGGTGTGAGCGTTGGCTGCCTCGCACACACACACACACACACACAGAACACACACACACACACACAATTACAAGATAGGCGAGCAGACACATCCAACTGCACGCTTCCACGAGAGAGAGAGAGCCTGAGAAGCTGTTCTGACTTCAGAGCGTCTACCTGAGGCTGCACTCGGCCTCTGACACCCTGTTGGTAAAATAGCGGCGGAGCGGATCCATGTCAGTATTTATATAAACTCTGAAATGAACGAATCAATACACCAAACGCCTTAAAGTCACGTGGTTGCATTTTATTGCTTGGCGTTCTTTAGAACGGGTCTTTAACATGGAGGATCAAAGGAGGCTTTTCGATACAACACCCTGCTCTGTGCGACTGGCAACGGACCGATTTCACACCTCGACGCTCCACTTTCATCTCTACGGCATCCATAACGTAGTCAGGCTCGCTGGGTAGCTTCTTGAACCAGGACCTGCATCATTACGTTAAAAACACAAAGTGTGGATCTGTGACAAACACGGCCTCAACCGCAAGTTTTTTGTCTGTCACACGTTTTTTGTGACAGAGAATCCCTGAATTGGCCTCGCTTCAAACGCGCTTTGGTGCCTGTGAGAGTCAGCAGTTATCTGCAAGGCGCCATGCGAAGCCACGCGGTTGTGATGTTTAGCTAACAAGGTGGGAGGCCAGCAGCCGAAAAAACGTTATCAAAGGTAACATCGGATGAAAGTAAAAGGATGAAACGACAGCTTGCAGGTAATGTGAGGGGGGGGAGGGGGGGGGTTCTTCATTAACTCCTCAGACTCGCGTACAAAGGAGACACCGACAGCAAGGTCAATTACTGCTTCCACACGCTGTGAAGTTCAGTCGGGCTTCGTCTGGGTTCCTCTCGGTCCTCTCGGTCCTCTCGGCTTCGGCGCGTCCCTTTGATTTGTGTGTTAATTCGGACGCTCGTCTTCGCCTGTGCTGATTGCTCATTCTTTACATCTGACATTTGGATTAAACCCGTGAGACCAGTGGCTGTTAAGTTAAATCGCCCGTGGGTGAAAGCAAATCACCACATCCATCTCCTCCCGCCCACTTAATCCTCCACCCGAAGATGTGACGGTCTTTATCAGGCCGGAGGCTCCTCGCTGTGCGATCAGCGTTTTTCAGGTTCACCTGGGAGGATGTAAGTGTTTCAATTAGGATTTTTACCAGCAGACTGTTCACACGTCACGTATTTGGAATCTTAACTTTTTCACTTGGAAACTTAACGGATAAGGCACAGAAGAGGACAAACTATTAATAATGCAAGGTCTGTTCAAGGTGGAGCTTTAAATTCATAATGTCGCGTAGTTAAAAGAACAATTATTCATGATATTTAATTATTAAACATTTGGATTAAGAATCCCAGTAAAATGTCTCCGTCGCCTCATGTAGGGGAATAAATAAATAAGTACCAGAGAACATTTAATGAGCGGCTCTCGACAAAGTACTGTAGCATATATACATAAACACAGTATATATATATATATATATATATATATATATATATATATGTGTGTGTGTGTGTCTCGTGCCTCGTGCATGTGTGTGTTTTCATGAGAGACGGAGAACCGCTAGGTGGCAGACTTATATTTAATTGCACAAGGAATCATTTTACACCCCGAGGTAAAATGAATGTGTTAATGTGTGTGTGTGTGTGTGTGTCTCCTAAACTTTCCCTCATAGTAACAATTGTAAACTATTTGATTGACGCTCAAACACGACGGCCCGATCACGTGACCTCTGTGTTGATGTTGGTGATGTTTGCTGTGAAACACCAGAGCATTAATGCGACGGTACAAGTCTGTGTGTTTGGGAAAGTAATCCAGCCGCCATGTTGTGGTTTGGTGGCGTTTCTGTTTGCCGGGTGAGTTCGGGTCCGTTATTCACCGTCGCTGCTTCACAGAACGTTCATCCGCTTTCACATTGATATCATGAAAGGTTGTCGGCTAAAAGCTGCAACAACCGAAAAAAAATTAAAAACGAGCTGGTATTTTACCAGCTTTTTCTTGTGTGTGTGGGTGTGTTTGTATCAAAATACACACCCACACACACACCTTTTCTTTGTCTGTGTGTGTCTATGTGTGTCTGTGTGTGCGTCTTTTCTTGCCATAATCACGTGCCCCTGATTTAAAGGGGAAAACCCCCCCATCTGCATCGCACAGCGTGTCTGTGACTATGTGCGACTCTCTTTTGAGTGCCTGCGAGTGCTTTGCGCGTACATCCTGACGTGCGCGGTTGTCATCGTCTTTGCCCCTCGGCATTATGCTTAAAACCCCCCCCCAAAACAACAGCCGCAGCACGCCGCAGCACGCCGCAGCACGCCGCAGCACGCCGCAGCACGCCGAACTCCGCCCCCGAGCCTTTGTGCTCATTTTTTGCATCGAGAACAAAGGGTGAAACCGTTTGATTCGGTGACCTTAATTTTCCAGTGAAAATGTAAATGTCGCCGGTGTTTGCTGCACTGCGAAGACGTCCCTTCTTGAGGGAAATCACTTACGAACCAAACAATGCTAATGCTAAGTTACGTTAGCGACGGGACGGCCGGACGCCGAAGAAGCCCAACGCGCAAACGGCCTCGTGGGCGACACAGCGCCGCGGCGTCGAATGCGTGGAGCCGCTCTGATGTGCTAAGAGGCGCGTTGGCCGCGTCAGGCAGCGTTTAGTGAAGCGCTGCTGATTACAGAGGCTGAACACGACAGCTCGATTCCTCACAGGGGGCGAGAGAGAGACAGCGAGAGAGAGAGAGACAGCGAGAGAGAGAGACAGCGAGAGAGAGAGAGACAGCGAGAGAGAGTGAGACAGCGAGAGAGAGAGAGACAGCGAGAGAGAGAGACAGCGAGAGAGAGAGAGACAGCGAGAGAGAGAGACAGCGAGAGAGAGAGAGACAGCGAGAGAGAGTGAGAGAGAGAGAGAGCGAGAGAGAGAGAGAGAGAGAGAGAGAGCGAGAGAGAGAGAGAGAAATGAGGTGCACAAACTCCATGGAGTATCACACACTCAGAGCTAAACACACACAAGCCAAAGTACTGACGTGCAAATAATTGAATCTGTGTTTGCTGTACGGAGAGAAGCGAACACACACACACACACACACACACACACACACACACACACACACTGCGTGATGTGGGTTTCTGTGTCTTTTATATTCTTTTCACTTGCAGAATAGATGTTGTGAGCGGGAAATAACGATGAGCCCATACAAGGCAGACAATGTGAACTGGGGAACGGAAAAGTACTGGGAATGTAAAGATAAACCACTGGAACTAACTGTTCAATAGGGCAATAAGAGGTTATAGGTCAGAGGTCGCAGTCAGACAGCAGACGGACTCTGGGAGGTCGAGGTCTCCAGGCGAACCTGCGCAGAATCGCTCATGTATTCTTTTTCTCAAGTGTTGACTTTTTTAACTTTAATTGATCACCGTATCGGATTCTTCAAGCATCTCGGAGGGATATAAAATCCCGACAACACACACACACACACACACACACACACACACGCACATCGGGGGGGGGCGGTGACTCACCTTGCCAGCCGGGCTTGCAGGCGGGCTTGACGTCGATGCGCACGGACACGCCGCGCAGCGCCCTCTTCTGGCCGCAGTCCCACGCCGTCACCTGGACGTCGTACTGCTGCTGGCGGTCGTAGCTCAGCTTCTCCGTGTTGCGGATGTTGCCTGAGGAGGGGGGTGGGAATGGGGGGTGGGGGAAGAAAAAGCAGGTCGAGGGAGGGTTTTCAGCATCGTCGTAATGACAAACTACCTCCCAACAAAGGAGGAGCACGTGTCTTGAGGGCAGAGCACATGTGAAATGAGGCGTACTGTCATCGGGTAGAACTTGTTCTGCGTGTACATTCAGGTGAAAACATGCCGGCGTGTCTTTGGGTAAATTAAAAACCAACAGCTGAAATGAATTCAGGCAATCGAGGTGCCTCAACTTTCAAATGTATTCTTAATGGATGGTATTGAATAGGTATTTAAACAACGGATATTTCTTTTCAATGTTAAAGCATCATTATACATCATTGTCAAATGAACTGCGATGCCTTAATATCAACATGTGACCAATGACAATGACAAGTGCCCCCCCCACCCGCCCCATTTATGTTTTGTCCTCCACACTACGGCTTTAGTGGAGGCCCTACAACGCCTGAAAAGACCCTGAGTACATCATCGTTTGGGTAATAAAGGTGCCAGGTTTTGACCCCAATAAAAGAAGAATGCAGGAAAATCGTGGTCCCCAGCTCTCAGCTTTCTTAATTGGTAATTTGTTTAAATTCGTATTCACATGGTTACACGAGCCATGTGTTGTGTGAGTAACACCAAGCGATGGAGTGGTGGATGTTAGTACAAGTATACAACATCCCGCGACACAAAACCAGTAAGCCGCGACGAGCATCCAGAGGCCTCCGGTCTCTCCCGCGACCCCAAAACCCGGCTCCCCGCGTCACTCGCTAAGCACTCGGTTAATACTTGAAAAGCCTCGATCGACGCCGCCGAACACACCAACCGCTGCGAAGCGGCGCCGCCGGCCCTCCTTGGCTCTTTGTGGAAGGTTTCTGTATCGTGGGAAGAGACGAGCGCGGGGAGCCCGGACGCTGATAACGTGACGCATTTGAACACGGGAGTGTGAGAGCGGAGAGGAGTCGGGGTAATTCAAACGAGGGGCGGCTTTGTTCGGCTCACCCCGTTGTTCTCCCCCCCCCACGCCAACCCTCCCGCTCCGCTTCGACGCACGTCGTCGTCAATATTCAAAACAATATTCAAGCAGGAGTAAAATCTCGTGGAGCACTTTTAGTGTATTTTCAGTGACTATGTTCTACCATCCTGCAACGATGGTTATTTGTAACATCCAGCAAATAACTCCTCTGGTTCCAAGAAGTCTCCCTGCGTTGGAATGAGCAAACCTCCTTGATTGATTACCTCAGTAAACAGTGTGAACATTACTTCATGGTCGTCAATACGGCGATGAAGGGACATGTGACCCAGGCGAACAGAACAGGAGGTTTACGATTTTTCATGCTCCACACTTTTCACGTCTGCTCCTCTGACCGCCAACGCCTCCTCTCCTCCCTCCATGTTCTCCCCCCTCTCTCGCTCTCGACGCCTTTTCCTCAGCGGTCAATGGTTGAGCGAGACCCCTTTAAATGGGGAGAGAGAGAGAGAGAGAGACAGAGAGAGAGAGAGAGACAGAGAGAGAGAGAGAGAGAGAGAGACCCTCCCGCCCCCCGTATCACTCCCAGGGTAGTTTTGCCCTCACTTCAACCACTCAACCTTCTCACTGCAACGTCTCAGCAGCGGGCGAAGCTCGGCAGTCTGCGGATGAAAAACACTTAAGGCCAATGTGTCTTCCGAGTGTGTCTCCCGAAGAGGACAAACAACGTGTTTGCAGATTGCTTAGAGGACCCTCCGAAAGCAGTTGCGTTTTTTCCGAACGGTAGTAAGAGGGGTTAAAGCCCTCATTCAAGTGTGCACTCAAGGATATAATTCATCCGACTTGACTTTGTGCGAGCAGTTGAAACAAAAAAGACACAAGTCTTGTGTGTATTGGAGGGACACCCACTTGCTTGCACAGCCGTTATGTCTGTGATTGTGTGTGTGTGTGTGTGTGTGAGTAGCAATGACTAAAGCTCATTTTAATGTTAAAGTGACAACAAAGAAAGTCAAGTATATTTGAAAGGTTATTTCAGACTGTTTCTTTTCTTAGCACCTGAACTTGTCTCTAGGAATTTATTATGTGTTTGTGATCTGATTGGTGGCGACTGAAAGCTTGACTTTGTCCTCGGAAAGACACCATTTACCCCCGGAGAGACATCTGTGAGTTATTAAGCTTTGCTACCAGGGTGAGTGCAGGTTTACGTGTGGGGGTGTTGTGAGGGTAGCTCCTATAGCTGTAAAGTGCATGTGTGCATAGGTGGGATCAACAGATCAACAGAAAGGAACTCCTCTGCAGTTCTTCGCTGTGTGTTGCGCCTCTATCTGTTTTACTTCCAACGCACAAAGCTCTCTCCATCTTGTTGTAACGGGCTGCAGCTAGCGGCCGTTCCGTTTCGGCAGTCAACTTCCGGTTTACTTTCGGGACCGGAAATATTGTGTTAATTAATTAATTAATCTCGGCCATCACGTACATTAACGTGTTTCTGTTGACAGCCCTAATAAAAAAAACCTGCTTCCCGTATGGAAGACTCACCATTTCGATCTATAGCGAACGGTGTGCTGGCGGTGGTAATCTGGTAGTTGCAGATCTGGCTGTACTGTGGGGAGCAGTCCTGGTCAGTGGCCTCCACCTGCAGGATGCTGTCGTAGATCTTGCCCTCCGTCACCGCGGCTCGGTACTCGGGCTCCCGAAATACGGGGGCGAACTCGTTTACGTCGTTGACCTGGATGTGCACCACGGCCCTGCAGGGGAGAGGAAGGAGAGATAGAAGTCCGTCATCTGCATAGAGAATGACTCTATTTGAATGGTCACAATGTACTTACTGTAATGCCCTCTCTGTACCTGACCTGAACCAATGGATTGCTTTGATTGTGTTGCTATGGTAACACAACCCCCTGGATCTCTTCATCTACCACATGCAGAATTCCTCAAGTGCACTAAACTGCACTAATTAATAATTCCATAAGTGATCTATCAGCAGTCATTCATGTTGAGTCACACACTGGGAATAACACTCCCCCCGCCCCCAATTCATCACTTTAAGAAGCCTCCGTCAATTCTCTCCGGCGGGACATAAGGCAACAGATGGCATAATCAATCCTTCGATTGATTAAATGACAGCCGGTGATGGATGACCATGTGACAGACTAATACAGTTTTAACCGCCGTTATGGCTGGCTGGAGAGCGGACCGCGAAGACAGTCGAGAGGCTGATCCCACGCAGAAAGGATTTCCACACAGGATTTCTGCTTCGTCCCTCCGGCTGCGAGGCCGGAGGGCTGAAGCAGAGTGTGGAAGTGGGGTACATGCAGCGGTGTTGTTTAAAAAGCGGAGTATATCATGTACGTACGTTGTTTCCTCAATGATCGGAACACTTCCCTCCCTACAAGGAACCGGTAGAGAATGCACAAATGAACACCCACAAGACATGATTAATGGCTGCGGCTTAGGATTTGTTGGATGTTAACAGCGATGCTAACAGCAGTGGAGGTGGCGATGAGGAGCCCTGACAGATGACGGCGGCACCGGTCGGTGCAGTAAATCCCTCAGCCGGCCTTGTTTTGTCATATTAATGACGCTCGCTCATAAACATTACCCCCCTGCGGTGAGGGAGCAAAACATATGTTCCACTCCTCTGGGGCTTGTATGGAGGGGCTGCTGTGTGTGTGTGTGTGTTTGTGTGATTATGTATGCAAGTGCATGATACATGTCTAAATGCAATAATTGTGAAAACATTCACTCTTCTCGTGTGTGTGTTTTCTGGCTGAAAAAGGCTCTCCGCGGAGGGGGTGCTTGCGTGAGTGTGTAGTAGCATATCGTTGCCGCATTGAAGCCTTACTACTATCGCCTTAAATTGCACATTTTACAGGCACAAATGTCTGTTTTGGCAGTTGACCCCCAACACCCTCCAATCAAAGACTTGATTCATTAATGTCAAAAACGCTGTTTACTGACATTTTATCTCATAGTAAGGAATGAGAAGACTCATTTTTAGCAGTATACATATCTCATTTATCACATGAAGCTTTGGAGACACATTTCTGTGCCAAGTGTGATTTGCATCCAGCTAAATCATAGTCGAAAACAATCAGAAAGCAGCTGCATCTCCGAGCCAGATGATGCATGTTAATGCCAGGTGAGCATTGTTCGGCGGCTTATTGCATATTCATCCGCACTTATTCTTTATCAAGCCGAAGCAACACACAGCAGCTCCAGCAGAGTCATTATCGAGTACGTCCTTTGCACACACGCACACAGACACAAACACACACCTGGCATGCACGCCCTCCACGCACACAACACACAACACACAACACACAGCAAGAATCCAAAAGACTCAATTAATCTTTGTCAAGAATTAGCCTGCAGGTTGAACCGTCGATTTCCTCGTGTAAGACTAGAATGGAAATAAACAACCGTAACTACGCCAATGGGACCCAATGGGACGGTAATCTCATCAATATGCAAGAAAACCATCGACTGGCCCCTCGAGGCCCTCGAGCGGAGCCCCCCGGGACCCCGAGGGATCTCAAGGTGGATTCAATACGTCGTAATCCACTTCCATGTTTAGCCTCCTGCTCGGATCCGGTTCATTTCAAATCAGTGATGGAAGGAGAAGTGTTCAGCGTCGGAGGAGGGTCCGCTTACCGGACGACGACACATTCCTCCTCTGGATGCATTTATTCTGAAACGAATCTCCTCTCTTTCTCACCGACAACGATAATCACATCAACTAAAGGGGGGAGGGGGGTCTTGATGGAACGAGGCTCCTCTCGTGTTGGCATCGAGCGTGCAGTCGAGATTCCTGGTGGAATGAAGAGGAGACGCCGTGACAGCCTGTGAGGAGACGTCCCGGTCCTCTCGTCCTCTCGCTGAGCAAAGTCGGCGTGACAGCTGGTGCTCTCACGCCGCAGCTTGTGAACGCATAAGAAAGGGACTCTTTCTTAAAGGGACTCTGGGTTAAATAGACGTTCCGTGATTCGGTGCGGGACCTCGGGGGGGGTCCTGCAGGTGACTCCCGAGGTGCGCGGGTCAGAGCAGCCGACACTGAGCGTGTGTTTCAGACCGTTGTTTGGAGGCTCGTACTCAGGCGGCGGTGAATATTAGGACCTGTAGCTTCCTCGCCTTGGGCTGACTGTTTAAAAGGTGTAGGAGGAATAGAGAAAAAAGCGGCCTGTTGGATGCCAGCGAACCACAGGGGGTCACATGTGTGTTTTATCCAAGCGCGCCGGAGTCCACTTTGAGCCACGTGAGGGAAACTCAAGGTCAATTTATCAGTATGATAATTGTGGCTTAGTTCTTGCATCGCATCCAAAAATGAAAGAGTAGATCTTTTTCTGTCTGCAGATGGAAGTCAAGAAAAGAGTCAACATGCGTGGGCCTTTCTGCCATCACAAACACGTGCATAAAACCAACAAGAGATTTATTGTGTCTCTTTGCAAATGCTGCTTTATTTTTATATTCCTATTTTTAAGATGTCGTCATCATAGTAAAGATGGTTAATATTCATGAAGCTTGGTTCTTTTTATTCATTTTTACTGTCCAAAACTCAGCGTCTCTTTGTGAAATTGAATTGCAATCCATCCAACCGCTTTTGAGATGATTTTTGAGTTTGAGTCTGTTTTGATATTCCACATGTCAGCAGCTCAGATCACATCTCAGAAACACAGCCGCCATCCGTCGGAGTTCGTGTTTGTTGGTGAAGTCTTAATTCAGTCGGGATCCGATGGTTCCTTTTTTTGTGCGCGGTGCCTCGCCCCCAAATTAAATTATTTTTTCTTCATTACTGTCAAGCGCTAATCACCATTGTGTCACGTCACCGAGGGGCCGGAACTCACTTCACACACTTCAGCACAAATCGTTTGTCTGGCAGAGGTCAGCAAACCACGCTGCTGCAGATTAATGTGCGCTTCACTTAAAGCTGACCGGGGCAGAAACGACAACCAGGGAGGTCAAGGTGAATCCGTTTGAGCTCCGCACTCCGCTGGCAGGTGGCTCAGAGGGAAAGACAGGCTGCCGCTCACGTCGATGTTTGCGAGGCAGGACGCCCGGCGGGGGGGAGAAAGAATTCTGTCACATTTGAGAGGCGGATTTGTGAGGCCGGGGACAGCGACGGCGAAATGTGACGAAGTGCTCAGAGGGCCCAGGGGCGGACGGGATGAAGGACGCAGTCCGACAGCAGGAACACGCAGAACGGCATAAATAAAGGATGAGAAGCGGGCCGGGGTGACGTTTAAACTCTCACCGTGCCACTCCTGATCCGCTAATTCTTTGCACTGTCCACGTGTTGTGTGTAATTTGAGCGCAGCCTCGGGCGCAGAGTCTCCCTCTTCTTCTTCTTGCCTGTTTGCTTCCTTCCAAACTGGAACAGGAGAGCCGTCAGCGAACTCCCATTTCAAGTGTCGCCAAATACCCCCCCCCCCCCCCCCTTCCCCGCCTCAACCCCCTCCAGCAGCAAACCGGGCCTGGCCACAGTACGCTTTAGAAAGCAGTAGTGTGACACAACGATATGATCAACAGAATGGAAATAAGCTGCACAGAGCCGCTTTTTTTTGTTGTTTTGTTGTTTAGCGGCTATACGCTGGCCATGGTGATAGATTCGTGTGCTGGGCTCTGTCGCTGGCCGAGGGAAGATGTGCAAGATGTGGAAGATTTGTTGTCCCAAAGAGCGCATTACATTTAGTAACAGTGGAAACGGGTGGTGCTGCACCGCCCGAGGGTGTTGGTGAACTCGTCCAGTCCGTCACTGATCATAAAGAACCGTCGCCCCCTTTTGTTGGGAATGTTCCAGAGGGACGCCGTGCCGCTTCCTCAGTGAGCTCAGGCCGTCTTCCAGCTTGGCTAATCACAAGCCATTTCTTAAAGGAAGGATGAATTAAACAAAAAAGTACTTGTAGTTTTACATAATTTAGCACAAGGGTTTTTGTATAAATGATGCAAAATGTTGTTTATTTGATGCCCTGTCGCCTCTTCCTTGGTGCGCTTTCCTATTTTCACCAGGACGCCACGTTCAAGCTGAAATTCATTTCCGGAAGCCGAAGTCAAACCCAGAAACCGCGTCTTTGCCCTGAAATGGTCCCGCCGTGCATCCTTTGCATGTCCTTGTGCATTCTGCCCCCCGGCCCCCCTCCCGGCCCCCCGCCGCCCAGCCGTCTCACTCACTTGTGGGACTTTTTGACCTCCGCGCCGCCGGGGCCTGAACCGCAGTCGTGGGCCTGGATGATGAAGGTGTACTCCTTCTGCAGCTCGCAGTCCACCAGGCCGCGCGCCCTCAGCTGGCCCTCACCGGACGTCCCGTTCAGCACCACGGCCTCGAACGGAGCCTCCAGCCCGTGGATGATGAACGCGCAGATCTCCCCTAGAGGCCGGGGGAGGAAGAGGCGGGAGGGGGAGGAAGAGGAAGGGGTTCAGTGTTAATCGCAGTCAGTCAGGTGCAATACAGTTCTTCTGAAAGAGGGACTCTTGTTGGCATATTGAACAATTGAATAAATGCTTCTTCTTTTTTTAATATATATATATATATTAAAACTTTCAATTTTTAAAAATTGAATTTGAATTTTTCCACCACTGCCAATGCTGACTTTATTTTCCCTCCTTTGCTTCTCTTGTCATGTCAGTGTCAAACGTCTACACGTGAACTCCGATACCCCTCTGAAACTGCACGAGGACGTGGACAGAAAAGCGCTAGTCGGCCCCAGAGAACAAGCCGACGTCTCCGTGGTCAAAACCCAACACAAAGCACCGGGGACATGAAGCGCCGCCTCGTCGAGCGCTACGAAGGAGCCGGCGACGTTTATCAGCCGCCTGTCTGCGCAAAGTGCTCCATTTGTGAGGGGAGTTGTTCCTTTCTTCTTTTGTTGCTCCCCCCCCCACCCCATTCTTCCACCGGCGGGATTTCAGGAAATCTGTCACGGCGGTCCGGCTCGCACTCTGACCCGCGGCGGCTAATTGCGCCGATGTGACTTAAGCTAACGGCGAAGGCTAAACGGGAACCAAGCAGCTTTGCTCCTGGCGAGTTTGTGATAAGAGCGAATTTATTTCTCTCCCCCTTTTTTCATCCCTTTCTCTGTCATAATCCCCCCCGACTCCCCCGCCTCACCCTTCCTGTCAGGACGGCGGCTCTGAAATGACAATTTGCCTGCAGAGGAGCTACAGGGGGAAATGAGGAAGAAACGGAGGGGGAAAAGAGACGAGGAGAGAGGAGAAAAGAGAACGAGACGCTCAGCGGTGACGTATCCGGGTCAAATGGGCCCGAACAACATGGAGAGAGTCGGAGGAAGGGCATCGAACCAGCGGCCTGCGCCACGCGGAGCGACCGAGCCGACCGGTGCAAACCAATCAGAATCAGCTTCATTGTATCAACGCCGTTTCATTATTGGTTCATCTGCTGGTTCATCGATCCTCCATCAGTCCCTGAAACCTCATCAATCGCCAGTGAAACTGTGATTCCCCTTCACTTGTCGCTCACCCTTTCCCCCGCCCCCCTCTCGTCCCCCCCGCGGGCGCCATTTAACTCCCCATTTGATGAGGTCTAAACACGAACGTGTGTCCATTAGTCGGCGGGGGGAGTCTAGTCTGCTGTCAGAAGTCGTGCCGCCGCTCGACACGTCGAGGGGGAACCTGGCGCCCGTCCCACCGCGAGACTGTCTTTGAGGACACGGAGCTCATTATCGGTCGATGGCAGAGATGCTTTGCTGGCAACGGCGGGCTGCTCGGCGGCGCCTCGGGGTGGGGGGGGCCTCGAGTTTCCTGCCAGAGCCGACGGAGCATCGCTGACGAGCCGCCCGCCTCCTCGTCAACGCGGCAGCTCCTTCTGCTCCGAGAGGGAGGGAGGGCGGCGTCGCACATAAGCGCACGGAACCGGAGGAAGAGGAGGAAGAGGAGGGCACGGGATGGGATCTGTGATGAAAGGAGGAGCTGGAGGAGGACAGGAACAAGGCCACCGCCTCAGAGCAGCAGCCCTCCATCTCCACAGAGAACACACACACACACACACACACATTCACGCAAACCGGGCCAGCTCGGCAGCTCTGATGGCCGCTGACGAGCCTTTCATCCTCCTACTGGAACACACACACAGTGAAGCAGATTACTGGGTATCACACTGCCGAACACATCCTGGCTCGCGTTCTCCTGCATGTCGTCCCTCGTTGTTATTAGCGAACCCTCCCTGTTTGCAGAGGAGGGGGGGGGGAGGTCGTGCACGACACGGCCTACGCGGGGGTTGCGGTTTTTTAGCTGCCTTTTTCTTTTTCTTTCCAATTTGGATTTGGCAGGAAATGATCTCTTGTATTAGTCACCCGCGTAACCCGCTAATAATCCCTCTCGCGCTTTAGTGGCAAAAAAAAAAAAAAAAACAACCGCAGGGACACGCACACGCACACGCACACGCACGCACACCTACAGACACAGTGCGACGGACCGCCGGGCCTCGCGGCGCTGCAGAGGGCCGCGATCGGAAAGCGCTGTAATTACGCTCTTCATGAAATTAGCCAGTTGAGGTGAGAATCCATCCGTTGTGTCGATAAAGATGAACACTCATCAATCCCACGCGCTCTGAGTGGTGTTTGTGTTCCGTGTGCATGAGTGGCAGCCGGATGGGGTTTTTAATTAGAGACGCGCCGCTCAGAGGCAGCTTAAAGGGGAAAGGGGAGTGAGGGGGGGGGGGGGGGGGGGAGGGAGGGAGAGAGGGAGGGGGGGGGGGCGTGATTTGCTCGACCTTGCGTTTGCCGCCTCTCGTCTCTTCGCGCTTAATCACATTAAAGGCCTCCTCTCACGCAGTTAACAACGTTCCTGCCGTCTTCTAACAGCGAGACGCCGACCGTCTGCGCTGCGAGTCCGCAGGACTGATGGGGGGGGACTGAAAGGGGGAGGGGGGGGGGGGGACTGAGGGTGGAGCACTGAAGCTGTCCATCACGTCGAGGCAGCGTCATACTGTATATCCATATACAAAATCAGTTTCTCTTGACCCGTCCATTTATCCAAGTTTATGCATTGATGCATACATAAAGTCACGGGGGTGGGGGGGTTAAAGGCAGGGTGGCTCGCTGACCCCCCCCCTCCCCCCGTCGCAGAGAACACCACCCGACAGCGCTCATACATCAAGTGTCTGAAGCAGAGCAACTGGATCTGCCGCCTGCGGGCATTTCAAACCCCAGCCGGCGATGCGTCAATTACCTCGGCCAGGACTCCAAAAACGCCTCGAACAAACCCTGAGTTTAATCGGGGGGGGGGGGGGCTTCTCAGCTGGGGACGTGAAGGACAAGGCTGCCACTTTTAAACCGTGTGAGGTCATCCTGTGGCCGCTGAAGCCTCGCTGTGATGTATTTTTGTGTCATTTCTAAGGCCACGTTGTCGCCGCCTGTCACCGCTGAAAAGGTCCGCCGGGCACAAAGCCTGGATTACACTTCCCCCCATTCATTACTCGGCATATTGTAGTTGGATTACATTTCGATTACACAAAACGTACTTCAAGTGAAAGGCCGATAATTCACTCGGTTAGCACATGAGTTATTACCATAATCTATACGCTTTGGCTCCCGAAGAATGTCGAGAAAAGAACGAGGCCGAGAGGTTTTTTAACGAAACACAGACGAGGCAATCACATTAAACACGGCGCGGAATCAATAGCCTCTATTCTCCAATTCTGTTCATGGAAATGGCCCCCGGCGGGGAGAGCATGTGTCCTTGTCTGAGCAAGGCCAGTTAGAGTTCAATGTGTTCAAATATCCGTATCAGAGTTTACGACCCCCATTAACGCCCCTGAGGACGTTCTCGGCACAGCGAGACGGAGCGCTTCGTCTCTCTGCGCCGCGGACGAGGTGCATTAGATCCCAGGTCAACAAAGCAGAACAGATCTATCGGCAACCACATGATTGAATGTAGAGACGGGGGTTTGATTTAGAAGCCACGTTCCGCCCGTCGATGAAGTACGAGATCGCGTCCGGGTTGCTTTCATCGATGGGACGTGGGATCAAGAGGTTCCCAACCTGAACCCCGTTCACGTGGACCAGAAAACCAACCTGAAAGAAATACTCCAGTCTTCCTGTCCCTGCTGCTGACGTAAAGTGATTCACGTGTTTTCTGTTTCCCGATAAGATGTCATCCTAAACTAAAGGCTGCGCCCCGAGTGTTTGATTCAACCGCCCCAGGAGGACGCCGTCACATGTTCACGGAATAAGATCCCAACCGGACAATCGCAGAGTAATGAATCCATCCATTTGAAAAACTCGCTCCCATTCTTACAACAGGTCATCAACATTTACCGCCCGAAAAAGTGCCAGTCCAAGGCCTCACAGTGGTGGAGCGATCGGCCCAAACGCGGCCTGAAGTCCCGCCTCCGAGCCGTCGATCTTTACAGCCCGCCATCCCCACCGAGTGCTGCTAGCTCGCCGCCCAGCCTCCGCCTCATTTAGCGCGCTCATGACTCAACAGAAAAAAGGCCCCACCGAGGCTTTCTGACACTCGGGGACAAAAATCCAAACGGGAGGTGATTTATTTCTGTCGTTATTGTCATAAACGCCGCAGCGGAGGAGTTCACAGCGCCGAGCACAACACGGATGCTAACGCCGTCAGAGAAACGCCGCTTCTGCCTCCCTCTGTATTCTAAATGGAAATTGCCGTCTGTCTAAAAAGCGCCTGTATCGACTGGCTTCAGGCTGCGAGCTCCCCCCCCCACCTGCCCCCCCCGGTGACCCTCCTGCCTGTTTAGATGGATGGAGAGAAAGCGACGGCAGAGAAAATATTGTTGCTGAGTTTGTTCCTGGAGAGAAAATCACATAATTTTCTGTGATCACATGGGGCATCACTCTGAAGAGCCGTTTTCGGGGACACACCCCGTGGACTCCTGCTGTGGAACTCGCTCGTCCTTCGAGGGGTGTGAATGTGTGTTTTGCCCCCCCCCCACCTCTCCCATCTCGCATTCCTCTCATTGGCGCCCTCCATTTATCCCCGTCGTTCACGCGCCGCCATTTCTCAAATTTGGCTCTTTATTAAGCGTCTGTCAGCGGTGCCATTTGTCCACGCCGCCGCCGCCGCCGCGCCGCATTCCCGCGTTCCTTTGCTCGCCCTTCACACACTTACTCATTTCACCTCGGCGGACAAAAAGCCCATCTAATCTGAAATGGTATTTCCATTACTTATTCAGATATGTTGACAGACGACACATTCAACGGGGGGTCGGAGTGGAGTTTTCACGAGGCTCCTTTTTGTGCTTCAATCAGGCTTTTTCGCTCACTTATTCAGAGATTTTTGCCTTAATAGGTTCCATGTCTCTGTGTGTGTTTCTTTTGTAAGGGGAGGCCAGCCTTAAAAATTGTGGATAAAGACCCGAGATATTCAGTTTAAGAGAGAAAAGCAAAAAAATGAATCCAATGCTTCATTGATTTTCAAAGAATAAATAACTTCCTCCTCATTTCCTTTCCACTGAAAGACGAATGTGGACACTGCTGAGAAACTCCGTCCAATCAATAAGAGGCATTCCAATCTGACGTCCGGTCCTTCACAGTAAACGAGGACGTGTTGGACGCTGACGTACGTCAAAGAGCAGGAAAGTGCTGAGCTGGCGTCCCGCATGTCTGTCTTGGTCCCTGCACTCAGTGATGTTGACTAATGACTGATGACTCATAAAGGAAGTGCTCCTGGGCTTTGAAATTGATTGATTTCTAGCGGTTCTTTTGTTTTCTGTGGGGACGCGGAGCCGATCGAGCCCCATCGTGCTCCTGTGTCCCAAAAGGAAACGCGGATAATAACATTTCATATTGAATCGCTGTTTACCTTGTTTCTGTTCCTGTCTAATCTAATGAAAGCCTCCGGCCTTATTAAGTCTTTACAATGCAACTCGCCGGGCTGGTTTTAGTCCCACAATGCAACATCATGGCAATTGGCTCGGGGGGTGTGACCTTCACGCATTGCAGAAATTACACAGGTGCTGGATGAGAGACAAATAAAACCATCGTCTCTCATAAAGGCTTCAAAATAACTAGTTACTGAAACCAGAAACCGACTCTCATCAAGAAAGTGAGGAATTATATATATATATATATACAAATAACATGGCAAGAATAGAGACATATATATATAGAATAGAAGACTAGAATAGAGACATATATATATGTCTCTATTCTTGCCGTATTATATATATATATATATATATATATATATATATATATATATATATATATATATATATATATATATATATATATATATATATATATATATATATATATATATATATATAAATAATATGGCAAGAATACAGACAAGCCACCCGCAGGCGACGGCGAGCAACTATCACAACACAACAAATGCTTGGTACCAAAAATACTAAACATATCATTTATATCATATTGTCTTTCCTTCTCAGTCCGCCGCATTAACCGCCGGACGTTTGACGCCAGCGGATCCATCCGGAGGCCGCCGAGGTCACCGGGGTCAGAGAGAGGCCGCGTCGAATAAAGCGCCGTCAAAAGGCCCAGCGGGAGGCGCCGATCGGCCGCTGACCGCCGTGTGACAGCATATGTTAGGAGGCGCATCGAGGAATCAAGCATATTCTCTCCCACGTGAGAACATTTGCGACGTTTTAATCCGTTGTGTTTTTATTTTGGATTCTTTGGCCCGGCCGTGAGCCGGGTGTTGTGTTACCACTTCTAATGGGAATATTTGTAATTATGTATCCTGATATGAGTTTACGCTTCAAGAATTGTATTCTTCAGTGGAATAGCGAGAGCCGTTCTAAACTTTAAATAGGCACTATTATCGTTCGTATAAAAAAGAAAAAGGATGTAAACATTCTTTCAGTTTTTCTCCAGATAACCTTGAATTGCTGCAACTTGCTGGAAATGGTGATGATTCATAATAAAAACGAAAACATTACAGCAATAAAGTGAGAAAGGAAGCAATATAAAGCAGTGCTGTTCCGGCGCCGCGAGATATTTATCCTTGAATCCGCTCAGATGAAGACAGGCAGAGGTCGCGTTATGACGCCGCTATTCCTCTCCACAAAAAGAAAGACACGTAAAAACGCACACTTATTTCCTCGAGCGCGGAGGAGAGCATCACTGCGGCCCGACGCGCCCTCTGATTACAGTCACACTTCACATCAATAACCCAAATGTCAACATTGTCTTAATTAATAACGCACAACTCCTGAAAAATGAAAAAAACATCACGAGAAATGTTCATGCGCGTCGACGCACCTTCACAGACGGCCTGTTGTCACGTCGCAATCCTTTGTACGTGCGTGTGCGTGTGTGTGTGTGTGTGTCTGTGTGTGTCTGTGTGTGTGTGTCTGTGTGTGTCTGTGTGTGTGTGTCTGTGTGTGTCTGTGTGTGTGTGTCTGTGTGTCTGTGTGTGTCTGTGTGTGTGTGTGTGTGTGTGTGTGTGTGTGTGTGTGTCTGTGTGTGTGTGTCTGTGTGTGTGTGTCTGTGTGTCTGTGTGTGTGTGTGTGTGTGTGTGTGTGTGTGTGTGTGTGTGTGTCTGTGTGTCTGTGTGTGTGTGTGTGTGTGTGTGTGTGTGTGTGTCTGTGTGTCTGTGTGTGTGTGTCTGTGTGTCTGTGTGTGTGTGTGTGTCTGTGTGTGTGTGTGTCTGTGTGTGTGTGTGTGTGTGTGTCTGTGTGTGTGTGTGTCTGTGTGTGTGTGTCTGTGTGTGTGTGTCTGTGTGTCTGTGTGTGTGTGTGTGTGTGTGTGTTCAGCGTCGGCTGGTTGAGCAAACTGACAGTGGATTTTTTGCCGATCTGCACGTTCGGCGTCACAGCGGCCCAAAGACACCGGCGCCGTGCTAAATGTCAGCGCGTCAGCGAGGAGACACAGAACATCTGAGGGGGGCGAGGGGGGGGGAGGAGAGGGAGAGGGGAGGGAGGGGGGGGGGGGGGGCATCCGCCTTGACCCGGCACACACATGACAAGGTCAGACTCATAGAGGCGGGAGTAACGCTGCCTTATGTACTCAATGTGACCTCACGGTTTGTGTGTGTGTGTGCGTGCGTGCGTGCGTGCGTGTGTGTGTGTGTGTGTGTGTGTGTGTGTGTGTGTGCGTGCGTGTGTGTGTGGTTTTGGGGGATTGTTGACATAGTTTGGGAGCGGAGGGAAGCTGCAGTAAACAGATATTTAAGATGAATGAACAAATTGATTGGTTCTCCTGAGTGCACAGTAAAAAAGACGCCGCCGCCGGGGATTCTTTTGTGACCAAAACAACCCGACGCAAGTTTGATCGATATTCTCTGGATTGCACAAAAAAACCCTGAATAAATCAAAAGAGACACGTCCGCTTGTGTAAACGCACGGCGGCCTTGAAAGCCGCTTGAAATGTCTGCGGAGGAATAATTATACATTTAGTGATTCCTCAATTTGACATTAATTGGCGAGCAGGCGAGCGTCTTCTCGTATCCAGTCAGAAGCAACAGATGAGAGCAGAACCTGTTCTGCATGTTTCTCAATGACTTTCATCCATTTTGCGGACCGCTTCTTCTTCTGGGGAGGTGCGGTTTTCCTCCCCAAGTGCAACATCATGATTCGTCTCACTGGGATGCACACACACACACACACACACACACAGACACACACACACACACACACAGACACACACAGACAAACACAGACATGCACTGCTGTCACCAGCATCACATTCCCCCCAGAGGACTCTTTAAAGCAGGACATTTTGCTTCCTGCTCACTGTGCTCCGGCCTCGACACCACTCATGGAACATGATGACAGCTGTTTCTGTCATGGAGGGAGGAGGGAGGGGGGGGGGAGGGGGTGTTGGAGGGGCTGAACACACACACACACACACACGCACACACTCTGCCAGAGACGACGTTGTGATCCGGCGGTGGGAAGCTGTCAGGTTTCTCCCTCGGTCCGTCAGCGATAAGCATTTACCATTTGAAAAAAAAATCCCACATGCTCCACGGCAACGGAGACGTTAGCGAGCTGACACAATCCATGCGTCTCGTCATTGATTGCTCAGACGCCTCTGGGACGGAGACGGATGCGACGCCGCCTGCCTCGTGATTGAGGGAGTAATGGATGCATGATGTCCGGCGCAAATATCGCTGATTGGAATCGGGCGTGATGAAGTCACTTCGGGATGGATCGTCTGTTCTCCGACATGACGCCTCCTTTTTATCTCATTTCATTTGCTTGAGTGGTTCCGTTGCCCCCCCCTCCCCCCGTTCACTCAAGCTGCAGTGGTTACTGAACACACCTCCACTTGTAGCAACAGGAGGCCGGTGAGTCACTGTATGATGAATCGAGATGATTCAGAAGATTGCCAGAAGAAAAGCTTTATTGCACAACAAGCTCACAATAGCTGCTTTTCCATCCTATTGTCTTAGAAATATTAGGGGGGGGTTGAAATTCGAATTCGAATGAATGCGCATAAAATGTGCTCCGTCATCATGATGTCGATTTTCTTTTATTCCCATAATATTCAACAGCATTTATAAAATGCACTTCAAAGGCCATAATTTATTTGCAGTCTAAATTCTGAGAAGAATCGTGCAACTGGTAGTTTATTCCCGACCACGGAGTGTCTGACGACGTTGATAGAGACGAGCCGACGAGTTGAAAGGGGGAGAGGCAGATTGATTGAGTTCGGGAGGGACAGGGCGTGGGGGCGGGAGGGGGCGCGGGGGGGAGGTGCAAACAAACCACGAGGGAGGGAGGGAGAGATGCAGGTGGATTACGGTCTAATCCCCGCCTCGCTCAGTGTGCTCTTATTACAGCGGAGCAGAGAAACACCACAGGCTGACCTTCCTCTGACTCCATCTCGTCCCGCTGGGTCAGACCCAATGATTTGATTTGAGCCCAACACACACACACACACACACACACACACACACACACACTACACACCGTACCCTGCAAACCGCCACCATTCAGCACCAATTAAACACTTTAAACAGACGTCGACAGCGGTTAACACTATTAACTATTAACACACAATCATCCAGGATGTCGCACACGCTCCGTGCGATGCATTATTCACTGGCTTTGTTTCAGGCCTCGCGGAGCTCTCGCTGTACAAAGCTCCCTCGCAGAGCCGAGGCCGCTGCAGGGGCTGCGCGTCCTCCGGAGGATTTCATCGTCGGATCGCACCAACGGTAAAAAATATTGCAAAAGGCACCTTTTGCATCGACACATCTGAAGTGTGACCTTCACTGCAGAAACTCTCGCTTAACGCGTCAGCGTGTACTTCACTGCGTGCCTCACCAGCTCGTGCTTGGAAGCTGCGACTCGAGCGTTTTAATCTAATCTGTATTCAAGCAGATGTTTGTTGTTGTTGTTGTTGTTGTCGTTTCGCAGGCGGGAGGACTCTCTGCCCGCGTTACCGTGGCGATGAAACCCTAGAACTCGCATCGAAGAGGCACTCGAGGGCTTTGCTCCGGGGAACGGCGCTCCCACTCGTCCTCCCGCGGCGTCCTCAAAATGTCGCTCTGACGGCCAATCAATGTGTTTCTGCCTGTTAGCGTCGCTCTGATTAGGAGCCATTGTTCTGAGCCGCGGCTCAGGCAGTTCGCTCGTCAATATGAAATTAAGCAGCAGCCACTTAGCATGGGGATTGCTATCATGACTTCATTTGTATCGGAATCAAGTCATTTGTGTCGTTCGCCGCCGCCGGGCGTCGGGCTGCTACGCGGGAGCCGAGGCCTGTCACAGAAAGAGAGCACAAACTGTGAAATTTCCACCGATTTCTTGCCGAAGGAAAAAAGTCGCTTATCGCGAATCAAACAGAACAAATGAACGGAGCGGTGCAAATCAAATAGCCCCCCATCTTCTGACACCTCGCCTCCCTCCTTCTGACCCCCGTCCCGCCCTCTTCTCCTCGGGGAGGCCGTGTCTGAGCAGCTGTGTGCAGCGGTGGACTCCAACGGGCCAACGCCAGGGTGTGAGCTGCTGGATTAAAGCAGCTTCAGAAGTTGCAAACAGCCAACGGGCACAAGTTCTCCCCACGCCGGCTTATTGCATTCGGAGTATTGAGCCTCTTTCTGTGCATGAGTTTCTGGTGGAAACGTCTTTATGCATGACGTCATCTGCAGATGGGATTATTGTGGTTAAATGGCGATTGCTCTAAAACTGAACTCACGGCCGACACACAGAACACTTGTTATTCAGGCGGCCCGACTTCGACTTTACGACTCAGCTCTGCCTCAAAAGTGGTTGAGCGGTGGCTTTGTGAAGAGATGCAGCCATTACTCAGCAGAGGCATCTCATCTGTGCTCGTGTTTGGGTCCTGACGAAGGAGAACGCTCTTCCTCTCGCGGGCCGAGCCGGCTAACGTGCTCCCACTCCCACGCCGCAAGACGATCGCAACAGCACACAGATGACTAACAACACGGCGGAGAGCCGACCGCGACAGCAGCAGCACGTCTCTTCCTTAACCGGTGGAACCACAGAAGGAGTCCAAAGGGAGCACAACGTGACGAGTTGCTTTCTATTCTCGGAGTTACTTCCTGAGGATTATCTGGGATTGGTGAACCGATCCCTGGGACTGTATTCCTGGTGTAAAAATGTGGTCATGTGACCCTTTATGACTCCACGTGTCCCCTGAGGTCGGGCCAGGGCGGGTCTTGTCATCCTGTGATGACGTGTTCGCTGTGGAAGTGAATTGGAACGCAGCCCGACACGATGCTGCGTCACCGACCCGTGTGGGCCGGAGAGGAAGACGAGGCGCAGAAAGGTGTCGATGAGGTGCAGGCGACGGAAACCATCTGGATTAAAAGCCCCGACGTTACTAAAGACGTTTTCCCAGCTTTTCATATTAATGCTGTAGATGTTATAGTCAGATAACGTTACACCACACACACAATAGAGCACTTAATCCTCTACTTGTGAGGTATTTTAATGCTTAACTTTCATGGTATGTAATCCGCTTATCATGCTCATCCCTAAAACACCACGTCCGAGGCACAAAACGAAGGAAAACACGGAACCTTCGCTTTTTCTGCGCGCCGTCGAGCCGCGTTCCGATTTCTGTTACAAGGAGCAGCGAGGCTCAGAGCGCTGACAAGGTGAGCCGCTAAACGCCCGCTTTAAAGCACCGGCAGGACTATGATGTGATGGACAGTCCACTGGAGGCCTAAGTCCGGCTTTGTCCCCGCCCCCCAGGCCCACCCCCGCCGACAAGCTCCCATGAAAGGCAACAAAAGCCCCCTTAAAAGCCCTTTTCACCCAAGCTCCACGGAGGTACTCATACTTCCTCTCCCACATGGAACTTCTGCCTGAAAGCTTTCGTTTCAACTCCATTTAAAGCTCGGTGAATCACAGACATGCAAACGCGCCGTTGACCCACAACAGAAACCCCGTATACCCGCCAGCCCGACTCAATGATAATCAAAGCGGACTTGTGTGATCGTGCTCTGGCGCTAACGTGCTAACGTTCACCTTCCTCTCTGCGCTTTCCTGTCGTTGCCTTCGTGCAGCCGGATTCAAAGCCTGCCATCGCTCGCGTCCCCAGGTTCTAATTAGGCGCCGATGGATTCTCACGCTAACGACTCTAATGATGCTAAAGCTAAATGATGCTTTTCATCCAGAAAATTACCAGAAATTCCTCACAGCGTTATTAGTGCCGCAGCGCCCCCCCCTGAGGCGACCCCACATTCTTCTTCTTCTTTGTTGCCTCCATCCCGTCCCGCAGGGGCGCATCCACCCCCCCCCAAGCCGTGACACTTACTGCGCAGAGATGCCAACGTCCCATTTTAGAGTCTTTAAACACGACTGTTTCAATCCTCTCAGAGGAGGGCGAGATGGGAGATTACAGTGTTTCCAGTAAGATGTAAGTCCGTGACCCAGCGGGGGGGGGGGGGGGGGGGGGGGCTCAGAATGTAGGTTCTTGACGGGCAGGTTGTGATTACGAACTGATTACTGACTAAGCTCGTGTCATGGACGCCCAAATGGAATCAATGATCCTAACGATGCAGTTCTCCTTAATTACTTCAAGCGCTGCACTCGGTCGGCTTTCCGCTCGGATTTATCGGGTCCTAAGAAGGTTCTGTGCAAACAGAAATGCCTCCGCGAGAGAAGAAGATGTGCTAGGTGGATCGTCAGAATACAAACAGAATGTATAATCCCGGGTTCATTCCTTCTCTTACGTCTTACTTTGCCACTTGTGGCCTGCAAGAAACAGAAGGTTAACAGTAAAATGCCCTCCGTGGGGTGAAGGACACCGGAGGCAGGTTGCTTGACCGTTAGCCTCTACGCATGCGCGTTAGCTTCTACGCGCGCCGTCTGAGTGGACCGTCACGCAGTCAGCTCGGACGGAAGGCCACTCACAGCCTGTAAAACACCGCTGAGGGCTGAAACACCGCCCCATTAATCACGCAGGGGTAAAGACTGTACTTATCCCCAATGGGGGGTTCACACGCACACACACGCACACGCTCACACACACGCTCACACACACGCACACGCACACGCACACGCACGCACACACAGGAACACGTGCGTCCCTCTGACCCCACATTCAGCTGATGTTATCGATCAGCCCCTTGTGATTAACACTCCGGCAGGGAATAAATCAGCGCTGATGAATCACTTATTGGGAGGCTTTTGGTGGTGGAGGTGTGTGTGTGTGTGTCTCTGCGTGTGCGTGTCGGGTCGTGGAGGTTAAAGGAGTTAGGCCCTGGGCTGAGCTGAAGTATAAGTGCACTTGCTGACAGTATAAAGGTGCTGCTGTACTATGAAAACCATGACTGGAGACATCAGCTGCGGACTGACCCTGAAGACGGAGGGAAGGAAATCGAGTGGAAACGAAGCATTGAGGTAACTGGAATCATTTTAGGAATCGCCGGGTTAATGAGCTATCGGGCTCGGACGCAGAGGCCGCGTGAGAGCAAGGCGAGGCCTCCGAGGAGGAGGACACCTCAAGGCTGCTGCTGCGCTTACATTCAATAACCCTTGGTTCATTCATTCGCTGTCAGAGCTGGCTTCATGGTGTCACCGGCTGCCCCACACAAACTGCTCGCCTCCACCTGCGAGCTCAATTCCCCCCGGCGGAATAACAAGCGTCAGTCACCGATTCCCACTGCGGCTCGCTGTCTTGTTGTGAGGGACACGGCGGGCTGACTGAACTGCAGATATTTAAACTAACCGCTGTTTATTTTGGCTTGTGTCCAACGGTGCAGATGATGGTTTGATTTTATCAAATTTTATTTCCATTTTGAATTGAATTCTCACTGACAACGACGATGAGCACGCTGAACTTAGCTCAAACACACACACGCACGCACACACACACCCTTATAAATCAATTTGATTCACTGCCTTAGTTAGCTTGAGTAATAACAAAGTAATAACAGTGAAAGAGTCTCTTTTGTGTCCGTGTTGTGTATTGCTAAGACCCGCTCATGAATTCTCACAAAGGAAATAAATATATCAGAGGTGAACACACATCGGCCGGGGTGCCGGAACATTAAAAAACGAAACCTGCTCGACCTCCTCGTGTCCAATTGCCTTCTTAATTTAATCATCCAATCTTTTATTAGCAGATTCATATATTTCTGGCCAAAGGGCTCTGAACCCGCCGTCGGCCGGCTCGTCTCTGACTGATTGGGAACTCAAGAGGGAAAGCGCGGCGGCCCTTATTTATTTTTGGTGGAAAGTTATAGGTCACGGAGAAAATGAGGCAGGGAGAATATATATAAGCCATCAATCGGCACTTCATTTCCATCAGCTCGACCGCTGTCCGTCTTCCTGCACAGTTTTAGGTGCTTTTCTATTAATTGAATATATTTTTGACGGAAAGCTCCGGGATTCTCATTCAAGGTCCAGGCGGATTTTTTTTATTAATCCAGGTGGTCGCACTGTCGAATAACGAATAATGTAAAGCCAGATGTTGATTCGAGAGGTCACATACCTCCTTATTTTAGGCGTGAATAAAATAATGAACCCAAGTGTAAACGGTTTGGTCTTGTCTTATTGTGAAGTTGCATGTGTCTGGTCTCCCTGGGTTAACTCCACTTCCTGCCTCGTCCTGCCTCCCCTCGTCAGTGTCTGATTGTCCCCACCTGTTTCCAATCACCTGCACTTCCCGTCTGTATTTAAGCTCTCTGTGTTTGTTAGTCCTTTGTCAGCTCTTGTCGAATGTGGGAACCCGTTGTGTGAGTAATAAAGTCTTGTTCTACTTGCAACCCTGCTCCTGCGTCTTCCGTCGGCGCTGAAGCCGCACGCTCGTCACACTCACAGGCCCCAAAAAAGTTCAGAACCTTCGTCCCTGCGCGGCGACTCAACACGCAGCGATTCAACATGCGGCGACTTAACACGCTGCGGCTCAACATGCGGCGACTCAACGCGCTGCGACTCAACACGCAGCGATTCAACATGCAGCGACTTAACGCGCTGCGACTCAACATGCGGCGACTCAACACGCAGCGATTCAACATGCGGCGACTTAACACGCTGCGACTCAACATGCGGCGACTCAACGCGCTGCGACTCAACATGCGGCGACTCAACACGCAGCGATTCAACATGCGGCGACTTAACGCGCTGCGACTCAACATGCGGCGACTCAACGCGCTGCGACTCAACATGCGGCGACTCAACGCGCTGCGATTCAACATGCGGCAACTTAACACGCTGCGATTCAACATGCGGCAACTTAACACGCTGCGATTCAACATGTGCCGACTTAACACGCTGCGATTCAACATGCGGCGACTTAACGCGCTGCGACTCAACTCACGGCCTCCTCTGTTGATTTCCGGGGACTAAATGAGCTGTGGGGGCAGCGCGCCAGGCAGACTGCCATTCGTTAACACTGCTCGTTTTACAGTTAATTAAATATTGGCAAATGTGTTCCCTCCCCATGTTGGGCCATTAAAGTTTACATTCATCACCTCCCGCGTCCCCTTTTTACTGCCTTTTTACCGCAGGCCGAAACTCTCTCACTTTCCACTTCTTCACCTCCTCACGCTCCCCTTTATTTCCCTGCCTGCTTTCGCTACGTATTTTTATGCTTCTCTTCACTCCAGCGAAGTATGACAGCGCCAATGAAGGAGTGCGCCGCAGCGGAGTATCTCTTCCCGTATTCCTTGGTCGGCGTTTAACCGTCGGAATCTCAAAGGGGATCAGGCGAGGGGAAATTGACGGTCGGGGGGGGACAGCTCGGAGCATGAAAACGACATTATCGGGCTGCAGCAGGAGTGCGACGCCATTGTGCGGCTGTCAGCTGAGGCTGCTACCCTAATAAACGAGAATAGCGCTGACGGACACGGGTTGTGTTGTTGCATGTCTGACGCACACTTGGTACGAAGGAGGCCCTGGCTGGCAACGTATGAGCTAATCCCCCCTCCCCCTACCAACGCCCCCCACACTATCTTCAGCTGTGAAGTGGTCTCTCCCAGTAATCTCCCTTATCCGTGTTGTTGGTTTTCTCTTTCCCTTTTGTGCATTGCAAATTCTGACATGTCTGACGACACCAATTAGTTCCTTTTGGATCCGAGTCATCTGTGTGAAACGGAACGTATCGATCCACAGAGGAACCGCAGCAGACAGAATCTCTTTATCACAAAAGGAGGGAAACATGGATGTTTGGATTCTAGTCCTACTTCCACAATAAAATACGGTGACGTGCAGGCGTTTTTGTGTCCATCTGGAACCAAAGTGCATCACAAGTTCTGCCCTTCACAATAAAAGCCTGGGACACACACGGAGGCAACACTTTTCAATTCTTTATGAATAAAGTAAATATTTTGTTAAGTTACGTGAATAATGCCGTCCAATGTTGTGTGTAATCCTGAATGTTTTTGTGTTTAGGTTACAGATACATTTTTGGTTAAGGAAAATTGGTATTGCAGCTGCACCGCTGTGTTTGCCGCACCCTGTAAGCAAAGAGTTTGAATGGAAAACGGAAAATCAATATGTCGAGAGGACAAAAAGTCGGCCTTGTACGTAAGGCTGATGAAATATTGGGCACGCGATGAAGCAGAAACCTGATAACATCAGTTCCCCCGGAGTAAATTGTTGTGTGGCCCCTTCGACTCGTACGCTGCTTCACCTTTAACTGTCAGACTGCAGAAGCCGCGAGGCGTTCAGCAGACTGCGGATGGTTCAAAGAGGTTGCGAACAATGTCCTGAATACTTGATGAGAACTGAAAATGTTAACTCGCAACGCAAATTCCTTCAGATTAATATTCTAATGCCGTTTTACCACGTGTGGCGGTCGGTTTCACGCAGTCGCAGCAAGTGGAGGGTTGGTGCCACGTGGTTTAAATGTGAGGCCAAACACGGCCGAAGGCGCGAGGAATCAAGAGGGGGCCGGGGGGGGATTTCACGGACGTGCACTCACAGAAACTATTTCATTCCTCAGAATGGGGCGCTCTTACTAACCACGTCTGTACACGGGAGGCAACAAAGCGGGACAAACGGGGATGCAAAAGGCGCATTTGAATACGCACGACGATGCAGCGTGAAAGCTGACGAGAGGCCCTCTGCGCCACACGGCCTCCCGCGCCGCCCTTCCCCCCGCCGTCCCCCCCTGTGCTCCAGCGCATGACAATCATTTAAGCCTCCTGATATGCAGATGTGCTTAATTGGACTGTCACGTTCCCCCGGCGTCGACAACTTTACAAAATGACTGAGGCTGAGAGCAGATTGGATTCTGCCAGCCAATCTTGTACACATCATTTCCAGTAATTCTACGAGCGTCGCGCCGCGGGGTCTCGTGACATGCCGCTTACAGGGAGTATCTATAACCCCCCCCCAAAATAACATGCCACTGTCTTTGTCTCTGGAGCCAATTACTTCCATTTCGAGCTGCTGGAGAAAGCAGCACTCACGGCGACTCATCTGGTTTGCACCTTTGGAAATGTGACGTCCACAAAATCAATACTCGCTCAGACGAGCCGGCGTCCTCAAATGGAAAAGCTTTTGTTTTTCCGAGGATGGCGAGCGCACGTGGGAGAATATCACAATTCATGAGGATTAATGTAATTATATGCATGGGTATTCCATGGCGTCTGTACCGGCTGTACACAGGTGTGTGTGTGTGTGTAAAAAAAACCTTGTGCACTATGGAGCTAATGCATTTAATGTATTCTCATTTCAGGTAGACGACCTTGACGAGCGGCCTCCAGCGAACCGGCTCCATCAATTATCCTTGATGCTCTCCTGTCATGTTTTCGCAAAATCATTGTTTATTTAAAACGTTTTTTTTGTTTTGTTTTTCTCTTCACGTTCGCTGGAAGATCATCGATCAGCAGGCGACGTGTCGGCCCTGCGTGTGCGTGTTCCACTGGAATCTCACATGACGCCCCGAACCGCGTTGTCTCCTTGGTTACGAGGGATCCTCCCATCACCTAACGCGGGGGAGATTCTTCGCCTTTTATTCCATCAGCAACCACTTCCCACCTCCCCCGCCCCTCCGCACCTCCCTCTTCCCCCCCCCCCCCGCTCTCAGCTAATTGAGACTTTGATTTACACGCAGGTGAAATGTGTGAATTACATTAGCCGCTGCGACGTGTTAGGAAGAAAAGATAAAACGCCGGTGCCGAGATAAGAAGCGGAGCCCGATGAGGCTAAATCAGTGCAGACGCATTCGATGTGAAAGAAAGGGGGGCGGATGGGGGATTTGTGCAGTGATCTCGCTGTCAGGTGATTAAGGCCACGTGTGCTGGAATGGCGTCCCGGTAGCCTCCGTGCGCTGGAACGTGGGTCGCGAGGGAGGGCCATTAAACCGGGAGGGGGGGGGGATTAGTACTTAAAGCCACAGCTGTTCTGTTTCTATCAAGAGATTTCCCTTTGATACCCACGTTCATTTCTTTCATGCTCCCCTGGATAATAAGCGGCGGCTCGCTGCGTTTTCTCGCCCCTGTGAGACGATCGTACCCGTTCAACACAAATCAGGCCGCTGACGGAGGGAAGGTTAAACAAGGTGGAGCCGAGGTAAATCAAGGAGCGCAGAGGAAAGGGTCCTTCAGACTGTTTCACTTCAGCTAAAGGAACAGAACCGTGAAAAATGTGCCTATTCTCAGCAACATGGAGGTTTATTTTGAAAGGCAAAGTCTTTTTCAAAATAAACCTTATTCACATTTTTGAGCTCGGGAGCCAAAAGGGAGGCCGAGGGAACTTCACAAGAAGGATCTCTGATGCTGCTGTCACTAGCGCTGCCATGACAGCAGAATCACTCATAGCGCTGCATGTTATCACTGCAATGGCGCTCATGCTTTTATGATTCAATTGCTTGTCGTGTAAACAAACTAGTCACATGACTATAATAAACATAATCTCCAGTCTAATATGATTTGGACGTTATCTTTGAAGCACTCAATCGTCGGGGCTGCTTTGACACCAAAAGAAAATAATTCTACAATAAAAGGAGAATCTGTAAAATGTAAAAGTGACAGATGATGCAGTTTGAGGCGTTCGAAGGCCCCAAACGAGTTCCTTTCCGCTTCCTTTTCGAAGAACAAAAGAAGTGAGGTCCGCCCCCCCCCACAGCTTCCTCCGCCAGATCTGTAACTCACCAAAGACGAAAAAGAAGAAGCGCCGAGACAAAAAAAAAAAAATCTCATTCCAAAGACTATTTCCCTGATCTGTGTGCTTCAGTGAGGAAGCAGATTGCCTTCCGGTACTTCGTTAATAAATGAGCGCGTGAACAATGGCGGAGCGACGGCGCCGTCGTCTCGTAAGGCCACGTCGTCATTAAGCCGCCTTCGCAAGTCTGCAAATACAAGTCTGCATGAGAACAAAAATGACGACGCCAGCCCGCTTTCACTCAACAGCTCCGCTCACCGCGAGCTGTGTTCCTCTGAGAATAGAGCTTGATTAAGAAGGACGGAGGGAAGGAGGGGAGGAAGCCAGATGACTTACACAGGAGGTACATTTCAGTGGGGTGGGGGCGCACGGATGGATTTAAGGCATCAGGATTTATTCTTCTGATCTCTCAAAATGATTCCAATCTGTTTCTTCGTAATCAGGGTTTCGACCAGAAGCTTTGAAGTCGGGGGTCCTGGAGGCTTTGACACAGCAGCACCTGCTGATTTTTTTCTTTAAAGGATAAAAAAAAAAGTGTGAAGTGTTAAAAGAAACCGTTTGGCTGCCGTGTTTTTTCATTTGGCTTTTTGAAAAGCGCTCTAAAAAGGCACAAAGTGTCTCCCGTCAGAGAGCTTCGTCTTCTACTTCACATCTTTGTCATCCAATCGCGATTACAGTGACTCGCGGTTTCCATTTACACGGTTTGACAGGAGACTATTTCCCAGAGCCCCACGGACACATTTATGAGACATGCGTGGGGATATTTTTTCCAAAATTTGTGATGTTTTTTTTCCCATGGAAATGATGAAACCGCAGGACACGCAGCTTAGAGACGGAGGACAGCTCAACTTAACCGAGTCAAGCGGCTGCACAGACATCAGATCCGAGGTTTTTCGGGTCGCAGCGAGACGGGAAAGTGGTTTGAAATGCCCCGTCGACATGGGCGCGTTTTACATTTTTATAGAAATCTTCATGTTTTCTCTGGCCAATAGAGACACGTCTCCAAGCTTCCTGTCTGTGAGCCTCACAACAAAATCACACCTCTTCATCCCTCTGTGTTTACAAAAACATCACGTTGCTCGTGCAATGTGCTTAGCGACCCGTTAGCTGGCTAATGAGACACTTTTGGTAATTATCTGTATCTGTAAGAGGAGAATTAATCAGCCTGCATGTTTACACAAACCTATTTTGACGACATGATTTTGCCAGCTGTTTTTGGTGTAATTGGAATAATTGGAAGCTATTGGATTCGGTAAAGAAAGCTAAAGGATTTTGAATAATGCTTAGAAAGCAAAGTCAGAGACCCTTCGGCTACTGCACACCTCAGCAGCATCTACGAAAACATTGGAGCATTTCAAAATAAGTTCACTTAATTCTTCTCTTCATTCTAATTGATTTTTCTCTTAAAGGTGTTAATGAGTAGTTAAGCTACGTCCTGCTTTTAGTAATCCCTAAATTATTAGTTATTAGGCTAAATTAAAAGTCAGTAATGCAATCGGAATCTCCTCAGAGCGACGGCGCCGCCCACGCCGCGGCTGTCAACCGATGGAAGGAACCGTGATGTGACGGACACGCAGAGACGCGCGTGACTCCGCTCGTGAATTAGAAATGAGCCTTTGAAAGCAGCGGAATCTTCAGACGAACTCGGTTACACGCCGCGCGGCTCGTGGCTTCTGTTGTCGGGCGTTGTGGCCCCGCGTGAAGCGATGCCTCGGCCTTGTGTCTCTGTGGGGCTCCGAGGCTCGTAGCTGCCCCCCCCCCCCCCCCTCCCCGTGGTTCCAGACCAGTGAGCGTGGCCTCCCCAGCGGGTTTGGTGGGAAGCAGAAGATGGGCAGGAGGGCTGAGTGGTTCCTGCCATCAGCGTCTTATTTTATTTAAAACCTGGCTGGTCAAATTAATGAGGCTGAACCCGAGGAGGCCGGATTACTGGATGAATGTCTGCCTGGTTGGACACCGCTGCTTTGGGAGGAGGAGGAACGAGGGCGACTGCTGCAGTGTGTTCGTGTGTGTGTGTGTGTGGGTGTGTGTGTGTGTGTGTGGGTGTGTGTGTAGGGGGTTTGTGTTGTATGGCTTGAAGGCAGGTGGGAGGGAGGAGGAGGTGAGATTCAAAATAAGAAAGAACATGTGGGAAGTGGCGATGCGAGGGAACGAGAGCGGGATGAGAGCTGATAGGAGTAGCGGGGGGGGGGGGGGGGGGGGCTGTAAGACAGCTTGGTGATGTTAATGTTTCTGCTTATTAATCATTTAGTGAGAAAATCTCCCTCGGTACCATCGCTTATAAAATCCAGGAATACCCACGCTGTGCCCATTGTGAGCGCGTGTGCGTTGTCGCTGTGTGTCTCTGTCAGTCTACTGAGAGCCAGAGGACATATGCTGGTCAGCCAGCTGCCCTCCCTTCTGTCTCATCATTTTCTGTCTTTCTCCCTGTAGGGTGGCCATTACAGTGAGCCCCCTCGGGCCATGCCACAGCACACGCACAGACACACACACACACACACAAGTATCAAACAATGGTGTGTTTTTTGAACGCACACAGATATGCAGGCTTGCGCACACACACACACACACACACACACACACACACACACACACGCACACGTGTCATCCATCCATCCATCCATCCAGCTGGAGGGCCCATTCTAGGGCCTTAGCCACATTAGCACCCTGGCGGGCAGCATGGACCCCCTCGCCTACCCCCTCCCGCACCCCCAGCCCCCCCAGCCCCTCCGGCAGCCTCCCACAAGAGCTGGAACCCTTTGGAGGAGCTGGAACGGCCACAAAGCGGAAAAGATCTAATCCCATTTGACTGCAGTGTCCACAGCCTCCACGGGCTTATTTAGGCCTCTTCACTGTGAAATATCACATATGAAATATCACTGTGTGTGTGTGTGTGTGTGCGTGTGTGTGTATGTGTGGCTGTGTGTGTGTGTGTGGGTGATGTGGGTGCCCGCTGGGAACTGTTGGATGAAACGGCTGCAGGGTGAACTCTAAGATTAAAAACAAGCTGTGACACGAAGCCCATCTAAGCCGCGTGGCATCACACGACGGCTTCATGTGCTTTATAGTGTAAGTACGTCCCGCAGCCATGCAGGGACCATGAATGGAGCATACCTGCGTAAGGGACGGGGGCGTCTTTGTCCAGGGCCACCAGAGGGGGGTCCAGCAGGACCACGTCGGTGTCTTCGGTGATCACCCCGTGGTACGACGTCTCGATCCACGGCTTGTGTTTGTTCACTGCGGGAGACAGAAGACAGAGCATCTTCACTTTCAAACAATTTCAGTTGGACATGCACACCAAGGCGAGAATACGGGCGCTTTTTTATTCCTTTCCTCGGTTTCTGCGAGACATTCTCATTTGGCTAATCTCGCCCAGAGAGCTGTTCTGTTCTTTTCTTTCTTCCACGTCCCCTGCAGGTTTCAAAGCAAAGGGCTTGTTCTTGATCAATGGCCGCCGCTGCGCTGCCAGCAGAAAGCTGTGTTCAAGGCTGAGGCAAAACAAAGTTCATGTGCTGAGGGCCTGATTAAGCGCCATAATTGAGTAACGCCCCCCCCCCCCCCCCCCCCCATCCCTCCCGCCACCCTGTGCGGCACCGCGGCGTCTCGGTCTGGAAAAAAGAAGGGGTGAGGAAACAAAGCCACAAATGACACTTTGTGTGTTTTGAGATCGAGTAGGTGGGCTGAAGATGCCACAAAGCAAAGGGGGGAGGGGGCTGAGATGCAGACAAAGAGGAAGTCAAAAGAAAACACTGACTTCGGGGGAGGATTCAATTTTTTAATTACTATTTGCTAATTATTTTGAAGTTAACCTGGGGCTTTGATGTCAATTAAAGTTCTTAGAAAGAAATCGGAGTAACTCAGATATTAAAACAAAAAAAACATCTCTAAAGGCAAAACAACCAAAGCCGACCAACATCAAATACCGTGTAATGTGGTTGTTGTATATATTTAGTCAAACAAGATGATAAAAGAGTCTCTTATGTCATCATCTTATTTATTTGGATGAAGCCAAACTATAGTGGAATAGTGCAACGATGGACTTCAGCATGTTGCAGAGCTGTTGTTTCCCTCCAGAGGAGACGTGGGGAGAACTAGCGCTAACGCTAACGCGGTAGCTAACGCTACACGGCACGCTGCGTCACAGGGGACCACTCACATGAATATGCAGAGCGTTTGCCACAACGGTGACGGATGAAATGATGCCGGGCTTCAACTTCAAATGCCAAACGGTGCCATTTGGGGAATCGACAGCTGGCTGGCGACGCTTTGCAGGAATGTCGTAGACATTTTTTTTCCCGTTTTTCGTGCAAGGTGATGCAAGTTCAGTAATTAGCACACATGGTGTTCATGTCTCTGGAAATGTCTGCAAAATCAATTAGTCTTTCTACAGGACAGTAAGTGTGTTACCGCCATGGTCAAAGCTAATATCCTGCACAGACGTGAAGCACAAGCTCCTTGCACGAGCGCTAATGAGGACTCCGGAGCTCAAGAAGAAGCCGGGAACCAACGCCGCGCTCGGTCCTCTCCCGGATTAGGGGGCGCGTTGCCCTTTAAGTCCCAGATGTGGCTGCAACTACTCAGCGTCGGGTCCTCTTATCAGACACGTGGGATCAGAGGGGTGGGACAGGAGGGAGCGCTTCTCTGTTTCTAATAATGTGTGGGAGGGGTGGAGGGTTCAGGGTGGAGAAATGAAGCTCGAGATTCCCAGGGGAAACATGGGGGCCGCTTTCCCCCGATCGGCTGCGAGTGCTAATGCGACGGACATTTAAGTGATTAGCTACATGCTCCTCCATGGCACCTTAAACCGCGGCTAAACGCGTTTAATCCGCCGGTCGATAGAAGGAAACGCAACCCCCCCTACCCCCCCAACTCCCCCCCGCCACCACGTCAAGAGAAGGCGTCCCTTTGGCGTTTTGATCAAACCGGGCCTCGGCCTTCAGGCTTCAGACAGCCTCGGATCGACAAAAAGAAAAAGCCGGAGCTGCTCTCCGAGTGACCCCAATTTTTAAAAGCAAACACCTTGGATGGCTACCGAAAGCACTTTGTAAACGGCGAGCAGCGAACTCAGCGCCTTACGAGATAAGAGATAAGCGGCAAAGCCTTTAGATTTTCTCCCAACAGGAATCAAACGCACCATTTTGGGGTTTCGGGTGTTAACAAGCAGAGGAACCCGCTCGCGTGAAATTGATGTGTTTGCTTATTCAAACTAGAGGTGGGATTTAAATACCACGACCTTTCGTCCACTGTGTCACACAAGAGGCGGAAGGGGGGGTGGTGGGGGGTTCTGTTCACCTGGCTTCAAGGCAAACACAATTTCTATCACGTGTGTTTGATCGCCACGGGAATCGTCTCTCTCCTCCGAATGAAATCATTTTAATGACGTGGGGTTTCGAGGGGGCGACAGTTATCCGGCCCACGCAGGCCCCGTGTAATCAGGTGGCGAGACAGCCGCGCAGCCTTTTCCCCCCCGCCGGTCAGCGGCGAGCGCCGAGCGTCGCTAATTAAGCCGAGAGGTGCGGATTCGACTCGAGGCCACCGAGCGCGACGTCGGCGCCGTAACAGCTGATTAATCTCCGACCCCGGGCGACGGCCGCAACTGTGCCGCCTCCTGACGGGTTTGTACCGCAGTCTGAGGAGCAACAGTGGTAATTAAAAAGAGCTCTGTAGGAAATTAAACTCCGATTGATAAGGTCAGTGGGCGCCGCGATGAATACATCAGCGTAATGAAAAGCAAACGCGGCGGAGACGTTCAGGACAGCCGCCGACAGGCAATCACAAAGCATGCAGGGAGCCTCGGCTCTCTGTTTTTTTCTTCCCTTTCCCCTCAACCACTCCATCGTTGCAGTGATCTGCATCTGCTCTGAACCGCGGAAATCTTTGCCAACTCGAATCGTCGCTGCGCCCGGCGAGCCGGCTTCACGCCTCGCGGAGCCGACTGACAGGAAGCGTCTGCCCGCGAGAGGACTTTATTAAATGTAAAAGCCTCTGAGTGGATCGAATACCACAATCACCAACTCGAGTCAAACCGTCAGCAAACCCCCCCTAATCGTTTCTCTTTCAAACGACTTGCGGTTGATCCAGACGCCACGATTTTAATATACTGAACAAGAATGAGAGAATCCGAAAAGGAGCAAACACGTTGTTTCATTTGATTCAGTGGATTACATGATAAGAGTAAATAACCGGGGTAAATCTATGCGATTAATGTGGCAGAGATTAATGCTGAAAAAACATTTTTAGCGTAGTTAAAGTATGTTTGTTTACTTCCGGTTTAGCTAGCTGCAGTCAGTTATGTCGGAGGAGGCAGGACAGCAGCTGAAGATGGAAAGAGCTTTTTTGCATTGGAAGTAAAACAACCACAGGCGCGACATGCAGCGAAGAACTGCAGCGCACTTACTGCACGTGAGGGGGGTGAGCGGACCGCCTGAAGCACTGCTAGGCTAAGCTAGCTGGAATGTTCCACCTGGTGGAATTCTGCCTCCAAGATGTGTGTAGTTTTGTGTTTAAAATAACAATTGAAATTGAATTGTTTTCTGAGGTGATTAACCATTTACTCGTAAGATTTAGTCTTTAGAAGAAAAACAACAATTCAATACTCATTAATCGCCATTAATCAAGATTAATGCATTTCAAAATGTGCGATTAATTAGTACATTTTCTTTAATCTATTGACAACCCTAGACATTACCTGAAGTTGATTCGGATGAGGAGTGAATCCCTAATTTATTTCTCTGCATCCCTTCAGTGTTTGCGATGTTAAATACAAGAAGCGACCAATACGAGGTGGGGGTGGTGGGGGGGGGGTCGCTGTGCTCAGGTGGGATACAAGTGAGTTAACTACCGGAACATACAAATGAAATCCTGAAGGCGCGTCCGTGGTTCTGCACCACACAGGTGGGCGAGACTTTACTTGAACCACAGTGAAATATGTCATTTTTTTGTACAGTGCATAAAAATGTGGAGCGTTTACTCTGTTACTGCTTGTGCCAGATGGGGACTCATTAACCCGCGGAGATGGGAAAAGGCTGACTGCTCACCGCCGCTCCGCTACCGGCGGCCCTGCAGGGAAGGGCCAGAAAAACCATCAGAGAGAGATGTGTTATGCATAAAGGTACACAATAAAACTAAAAGCATCCATCCGGATGACCAAGAGTGGATGTATAGGAACTGGAAATGCACTTTTGGTGCCATTACCCCCAGCTATCATGACCCCTTTTTGTCGAATGGCTCGACAGCCACAAATGTTCCCGCGGTGCATCATTTGAGAGCCATTACCCCCCCGGCCCATTATCGCACGGGCGTGTTTTGAGAGATGGCATTTACGGCTTCCTGCCTCTCACACGGGCACGCACGCCGGAAGCGCGTCGAGAGATGCCATCTATTATTAAGGTGTATTTCCCTCAAAATCCCAAAACTTTAGAAATAGTTTGCACAATAGATCTTAACTCGTGTGACTCACCATATAATAGTATTTCCAGTGTTGCATGAATGCATATGAAATGCTACGTTTAGAGGGGGTTCGTGGCTGAACTGCCATTTTAGTCTAATTTCAATGATTAGTTTCACTGACATATTATTTCCAACAACATAAAATTCGTTTGACATCCGTATTCATGATTCCCACCTCGGCTGTGAGTCAACTTCGACGGTCACACGCGGAGAGAAGTTAAGTGTCACGAGAGCGCACAAAGCGAGGCGAAGTCGTGCACGAGGGCTGGAGGCGAACTCGGGACGGCGCTTGTTATTGATCAAACACTTTTTTGTCGTCTGATTCTGCTCTGCGTCCTGCAGAGTTTTGATCCGCCGCTGGGAAGGACCTTTAACATTTAACGCAAGGCTGAAAAGAGAAGGTCTCACTGTTTCCATCATCTGCTTCTGTTTGGACATTTTTTTGTTATTCTTCAGCATTTGGCTGTTTTTGCAATATTTGTTGTGCAAAAAGTTGCGTTGACAACGAAATGTCCAAGGTCCTGAGGATGAAACTGGCCGTAGTCAAACACTGATGATAAAATGTATTTATATAAACCAGGTCTGCCATGCGGTGAGGGGCTCTTACACGCCGATGGCCTCAAGTACAAGCTGTGTGTGTGTGTGTGTGTGTGTGTGTGTGTTTGTTTGTTAGCGTGGTCAACTGTGAGACACAGGGAGCAAATAAAAGCATGTAATCCTTTTAGGATGGATGGACTTCTCAAAGTGAATCCAACTGGCTAATGGAAGACGAGATGCACTATGCACACAATCTGGCTTGTGTGTGTGCGTGTGATTGTGTGTGTGAAGCATCGGCGTACTTCACACACCGCGTGACCTTGGGAACAATTTGTCGTTGTGTCTGTTCTTATTTGTTTAGTTGAATTATTTTTCTATTGATCTTTACATTTCTTTGTTCTTATTTTCAATTTATTTCCCACAGCTTTTATCTGTCTTTTCTCTTTTTCTTTTAATCTTTACTCCCCCCTCCTCCCCCCCCCGCCCCTCCTTTACCTTCAATTTCTTCTGCACTCGCTTTCATCACTCAAATACATCCAATCAAATGGTCGCCTTCGTCTGGTCAGTCATTCTTTTCATCTTAAACATCGTCGGCCCGCGCTCCCTTTTCTCACACACACACACACACGCTCTCCCCAGCACTTAGCCCCCCCCCCGTGCGTGTTTGTCATTCCTCCAGGCGGTCCATTCCACTCGACCTCTCTCCATCTTTCTCATGTCACTCCAAAAATCGAAGGCAAGTGCGATGAGATGCTTAACACACACACACACACACACACACACACACACACACACACACACACACACACACACACACAACTGGTTCATCCCCCCCCGGCCAGAATAACCATTATCACCCCGAGCTTCTCCACTGTGGGACTAATAAAGGATTGTCGTATATTTAGAGTTGAATGCTGCAGGAGTTCCTCTCTTGTGATTCCGCTTGCGCGATTCTTCTTGTACGTCACAAACCGGCGCCTCCTTTACCCATAATGCAACTCAACGGCCGCCATTCAACGCAGCCTCGAGTTGCTGGCGTCCATCAGAGGCGACGAGCAGGTTGCAGGAGACTGACGGACATCTTTCTCGGGGTGAAATGGGAATTCTATAAACAGCTGGCATTGAGAAGAAAAAAAACAACAACGCTCCGTTATTATTTGATTCCTTAATAAGCCCTGAAATCTGCAACGGAGAACCGAACGTTATGGATGAGCTGGGAGGACGAGGTCCATCACACGCCACTGGATCTCCAAACCCAAAAGCACTCTCCTTTCCAGTAAATAAAAATAAAATAAATACTAGCAGACGTTCAGCAAACACACACACACACACACGTTGTGTACGCCCCCCCCGCCCACTCGTACACAGACGCACACACACCCCTGCAGGTGGCTCTCACAAACAATTACTGTGCCGAGCCTCCCGCCGACCAGCACTCGTTGTCATTGTGTCCGTTTGGTGCCCCCCCCCTTCAGACCCACGGCGTGTGGCATTTGCTCAAGTGCTGAAGCAATCAGCGGGGAAAAAAAAAACAATGTCACAATTCCCTCTCAGACCCCTTTTAACCCGGACAAAGTTCAAGTGGCTGCGATTGATTTTAATGCAGCCGGAGAGCGAGGAAGAGGAGCGGCGCCGCGTCCCGATGAAGAGTTGCACTTTGCTGTCGTGCTTGGGAAATGAATTCAGGTGGAAAACACGAGGGGGGGGGGGGGGGTTCCATGGATTAAGCCCAGCGTGTTTGTGTCGCATTGTACTGTTTGTTGGCTGTTTTTTGGTAACCTTGACAATGGGGGGGGGGGGGGGGGGGGGGGTGGGGTGGCAGACAGGCCGACGTGGACACAGAAATGAGTCGAGCTGTCGACCTCTGAGAGGATAACAATCGTCCATCAGGTGAAGGAAAAACTTTTTCTGCTGGCCATCGGCCTTCAGAGCCTTTCCCACCGGGGGAGGGGGGGGGAGGCAATAAACGGCCCCGGGGTTTGTTTTGAAATTGCCTTCATTATTAAGAACTTGATTTTTTTATAGCAGACTTTAGAGGCCAGATCAGCGATCACATGAGTCTTGTTGTATCCCGACTGTTTACTCTTTTACAGATTTAAAGAACACCTCATCATCAAAGAACTTTCACAGGATCGTCTTGTAAAACATTCAATTGTTACATCTTTATAGAAACAGCACCTGAGAGGGGGCGCGGCTTACCCAACAGTTGATTGGTTTTGCCTGCTTTGATGTTATTAAATTAATTCATACGCATTTGAAGTCTTTGAAGATTGACACTGAATATAGGTCGGCAACAAAAACCAAACAATAGAATTGAGAAACAATTTATTTAATTTAAACCGGTGGGAACCCGTCTGGTGCAACGTCATTATTTGACCCCTTTTTGTTCTAATCTTCCTGTCGCGCCACTGTTTTGTTTCCAACTGAGATTCAAATTCACTCTTTGCCATCCACACCTCCCTGATTACACAAAGTCTAGAGCAATTCCATCCCAGCCCCTTGTCCAAACAGGTGGATTTGAAGCCGTCTCAACCTGGATGCAATTACTCTGCAGCGGCGATGACGGGTCAACAAAGGCAATCACATGCCGGCGGTTTGAGGGGGCTGAAACGCTGAAACACTGAAAAAAAGGACTACTTTCATCTGAAAAGCTACAATTACGTTCTTTTCTTCCCGCCTGAAAAAAAACTTTAATGTGTTAGAATTTGACAACCTCTATTCATTTGCTCACAAAGAAATCCTGATGGGGGGAAAATTCAAAATAACTTGAGGAGGAAGAACTCTTTAAAACAAACACAGCTTGAATATTTTAAGGGTCGCACGCCGCTCACACACGCAGGTACAAAGAGGCACAAAAGGCGATAATCTTTGCAAATCAAACACGAAGATCGTTCCCAGCGGCGCGTCTTTCTCGCCGCGCGTTCCTCATCCTTCACCACCAACGGGAAATGTCAGAGCCGAGCGCCTGGATCCAGGGAAGCCGACGCGCGCTGGCCTCCAGACTCCAACGCAGAACGCCCGCGTTGTCGACTGCGTGATGAATTGAACCAAACACCAGCAGCGAAAAGGAACCTATTGTGCTACAATCAGCGCGGAGGGATATTTGGTTATGAAAAATGGCTTTAATCTGCAGCCGCAGTCTGTATAATGGAGCGCAGCCATGCGTAGCTTCCGCCCGACGCCGGCCATTTGCTAGTGTCACGGAATAGCGAACGCCCCTTCGAGCCGCCTAATGGGCTCCGAATCCGGACTTTGGCGATCAGGGACACCTCGCGCGTCGAGGCGTCACGGCCTTATCAGCCGGGGGCAGCGGTTCAAAGGCCTCTTTAAAGGGCCCCAGCAATTTCGGAGGCAGCAGCCGATTGGCCGAGCGGCCCGAGGTGCAGGAACAGCCCTCTTAGGATTTGTAACAGGCCATTCAAAACTTTAAAAAAAACTACACGAAAGCTCCTGCAGGCGAAGATAGCAAAAAAACAAAAAACAAAACACATCTCATTGGCAGCTGATGGAGATTCATGCAAAGTCAGCGTGGTCGTTTCTGAGCTGGCATGCGTCGGTTGGTGTTCATCAATCATCTCGGAGCCACAGCACTTTCCCGCTGTCGGTTCGGGTCGCTGAGGTTAATGTGAATGTGATGATCGGAGTCAGCGCTCCTCGTCTGTGGGGGCCGGATAAATATCAGCTAATTTGCTGCCGGCTGGAGGCGTTGCTGCTGCGCGGCCTCATCGGCGTGCGTCTCCACCCAGTGTGACTGATGCCGTAGATCCGGGGGATGTGAGAACATTCCCCCAAATCCCCCCCCAGAACTTAATGCACAAACACAAAGACTGTAAGGCGGCCCCGACAAGCTGTTGACCAGTGGGAAAGGAGGGGGGGCAGGTGTGGTAAAGCTTTATTGACCCTCTCGCTGGCTTGTGTTGCCAGCGGGAGCTGCTTTTGCGATGAGATTTATACAAAAAAGGAGCAGAAACCTTCTCGTTACTGGCAAAATAAATATATTAGAGCTTCGCACGATCGGAACGCAGCGAGGGAGAACGGGGGGTGGGATCAGTGAGAGGGGGGGGAGAAGTGAGAAACACGCTCATCCATTTTTCATGGATCCTCGCTGCAGCTGAACAGAGAGAGAGAGAGACTATTTTTTGGACCAAATCTAATCTCCACTCATTTTGCGGAGTCGTCGCGTGTTTACTAAACCTCGGCGGGAAGGCCAGACAAGCCTTTTTTTTGTGCATCCAATTTGCGGCCGCTGCACCTCGTTGGCCAAGGTTCTTCTGCTCGTTGCAGACTGATCACGTCCGTCGTCCGTCCGCTGAATCCGGCCGTATCTCTAAATTCTGTGAAGCAATGGCTGCAGCGCAAAGGGAAGCTCGCTTGTCCGCAATAGATCGTCCGCGCCGTTGCATTGTTACTCATGCACGATTCGTCAGTGGAGCTGCTGTCAATAATGCCCCGACAACCGGCCCGAGGGGGGGATTTTTGGAGGTCATGTTACTGCGGGAAGTCAAGTCATAAAAGCCGAATAAGCAAACTATAATCCAATCAGCTTCTCACAACGGCTGATCATTAATCGTACAAACTCATCAGATTAATGCGACGCAGGCGACGAGACGTGCAGCAATGTGGCATGTCTCAGTAGCTTCCCTTCTGGGCCGGTGTGTGCTCGTGGAAATCTGGATAACCTTTCAGATGAGAATCTTCTCCCCCATGACTTACACAATTCCCCTGCTGGATTATGCTAATGCAACATTTGAGCCAGTCAATGAGAGAGAGACAGCGGGCTCTCTATATATTATGAATTGGCAGCGCATGAATCATTGCAGCCGCAGCAGACGATGGCAGAGCTAACACGGGCTGCTTACAATGCAGAGTCCTCTTTAAAGATTATTTTCCTTGTTCCGTGCCAGGCAGTCGTCTGCTGTGATTAAAGTGATGGATAAGTTGGCATCAAGCGCTTGTTGCTTCTGGGTTTCTTCTCTCGCTTAACGAGAGAGACGTCTCGGGGTCCAAATCACAGACGAGGCGAGTCAATGGGAAACCTTTTCTTGGGGAAAAGAACTGTCCATCTTCATGAGACAATTCCAGTCACACCTGTGAGAGAACGATCCGTCCATCCGCGTCTGTGCGTTGAATCAACCCTTCCCAGATGACCCCGTTTACATGAATCCAAAGCGACAAAGCGCAGAAGCAACGCAAGAAGCAGAAGCAACAAAGGAAAACCTCCATTGTGCTTCCATCTCCGCCCCTCGGCTCGGTAGACCAACACCTGAGAACGTGATCTGGGGCTAATTAGCTTGGAAGATTTGCGTTGTTCTACTTAGCATCTCTGGAAATCTGCCCGGGAACAACGGCGTGCAGTGCGGCTCATCTACGAAACAACCGGACCAGCAGGGATGTCTTAGTCGTTAGTCGCTCACCGCCAAAAGTCTCGACCCGCCGAAATGCGTCACTCCGCTTAATCGGTTTAATCTTTCCTCAGCAAAGAGTTGTTTCGCTGCTCTGAAAGTCACACAGGGAGCTGGCTAACGTTCCAGAAAAACACCGACCCGCAGCCGCCCGATTTAAATGCAACACCTGTTCCGTTGTCGCACCCCCAGTGCCACCTGCGCAGGTTCCCTCCGAAACACCGAGCGGACAATCTGCCGCGTTTCAAGGTCACGGCAAAATGCCGACGGGCTCCGGAGCGTCCGGACCGACAGGCCGGGCGTGCAGAGGCGCTCTGTGAAATGCACGGGAACGTGTGCGTTTATCTCGCGATCAAAAGTGTTTTGGCGGAAGAAAAGGCTCGGCGCGCCGGTGCGTAGCCCATCTGCGGGGAGAGGGGGTCAGGGGTCGGGGGGAGGGGGTTAATTACAGACACTTACATGCCTCAACATCTTCCCCTCTTCGTCTCCTCTTCTTTCCTTCTCCCACCACTTTCCATATTACAGGGCCTCTTGTTCTTTATTAATGAGATGCATTAAAATGGAGAGACTACACCCTCCCCCCCCCGTCCTCCCCTCCCTCCGTACGATGTTCCTCCCCCCTGAATTTTAAGGCCTCCAGATTCATATTCCGCCGGCGTCCGCACTGCACCGCGGCGCGTCCCCCAGGGGGGGCTGAGTGTAGTTAAACCCCGGTTAGAGGATGGATGGATTACGCTTCAAGTGCTGTAATTATTGGCAGAGATATTAACTGTTATTAAGATTAGCACAGGCAGAAACTTTAAAGCAACTTCAGAGGAACTTTCTGCAGAACAATTAGCGATTTGGGGTAATTAAGCCGATCTTCCCTGACGGGGGGGGGGGGGTTTCTATCCCGCGTGACTCGGGGTTGAATCACCTTTTTGCTCAATACCTTCAACACCGTAGCGGCATTTTTAATCTCCCCTAATCCTTGAACACAGAAATGAATTCCACTCCCACAATGGGAGACTTGTGTTGGTCTTCTTAGGCGAGTGTTGTGTGTCTGTGAGAGTGTATCTGAGCAGCTAGCGAGCGTCCGCCTGCATTTACTGGAGAGGAGATGAGCCGACGCGTGATCTTACTCACAGATGAGCCAGGGGCTTAATGAGTATTTCGGTCGGTGGGGGGACTTATCAACATGTGTACTTGTCTTATTTGAATTTTGAGGTAGAAAAAGGATTTCTGAAAGTCACACGGAAATGCTGCGTTGCCCGTTTTTTTAAGATGGCGTTGGGGATGGGGAGCAGAGATGCTCGATGTTGTGATTGTGAGAAAAAGTTTTATCTTCAGTCATTTTTCTGTGATGCAAACTATCACGTTTGGAGGGCATTTCTTCCCCCCCCCCCCCCCCGCCCCCTTCTCTCCTTCTGGCTCTGCCACAGCTTTAACAGCCCTCCTTCTCAGAAGCGGCTCCACGCCGCCAGCCGATTCCAGCCTGTCTGCGGTCCAAACGTGGGTTTGGCTGATTCTCCCGATGAGAGACGGAAGGCCTGCTGTCCACAAAGGAGGAGAAGCGGGAGGAGAAGGGAAGAGGGAGGGGGGGTTGAGACAGAGAGACTCTCTGGGGAACTGAGAGTAACATATTTGGGTATTATTTGCAAAGCAAAGCTGCAGCTGTGTCGGTGGAGACCTAACTAGCAAGACACTTACACGCTTCTTGCCTCAACTCAAGTGTACACACATTCAAATATGCTCCAGTGATGTTCAAAAGAGGCCCCGCGAGGTGCTTGACTTGTCAGAGAGGAGAAGTGCTCCATTTACCCCCTTCCCACCCATCCCTCCCCAGTCATGGGCGGCTGATACTGTTTCAGTGCAGGACGATGAATCATTTGCATTTACATCAAATGGTGATGAGGGCAGTGGGAGAGGCGGCGCACGGGGGAATGAGAGAGGGTTTAAGGTCAAGTTGTACTTCATAGAGGAGACACTAATCCACTTTAGGGGGAAAGAAAGGAAGCTACCCTGGAAAGCACTGAGCTGGAGGGGGCGGTGGGGGGGGGGGTAGATCGCATGCAGCTAGAATGACGCTTTGGTTTAGAACTTTAGTTCAACGTGTTCAGGGTGTAACACAAGTTTCAGATCCGGGTGTCGGCTTTGGCTTTGTGCGCGTTTCTTATTTCTTATTTCTCCTCGTTCCCACTGAAAGGAGGATAAATAACAAAAGAAACTCACTCATTCCTCCTAACATACAAAGCACGAACATGTCCATCTGTCCATGCGTGTGCATGTATGTGGGCTTAGACACTGTGAAATGTAGTCAGAGGCGTTTCCACGTCATCCCGAAGACTCGCGCATCGTCTCTCTCAGGTCTCCATCCCAATAAAAGAAAATTAGGGAGCAACGAAAATCATACATCTTCATCAGAAACACACATTAATGTGAAAGAAATTCCTGATATTCAAGCCCCGTGTCTGGTTAACACGACACCGCCACGTCACCGCCGCAATGTGCTGAAGACTGAGCGGTGAGTCAGTTGAACCTGTTACCTGGTGACTCTCAGCTGAGGGTGTCAGTGGTCGCCCACGGCAACCTGTGTAAATGTTTGCCGTGGAAACGAACGTGGTAAATGAACACGAACGAATACGTATTTGAAGCGGGTGAAGCTCCGTCGGCTCCTTCGGACCACGACCTCCAGCTCGAAATGAGACAGAGCGACAACGTGCGGCACGAGACCCCCCAACCCCTCCCTCCGTATGGCCATCAGTAGACGATAGAAGCCCCGCCCCCCTCCCTCTGTATGGCCATCAGTTGACGATAGAAGCCCCGCCCCCCTCCCTCCGTATGGCCATCAGCAGATGATAGAAGCCCCGCCCCCCTCCCTCTGTATGGCCATCAGCAGACGATAGAAGCCCCGCCCCCCTCCCTCTGTATGGCCATCAGTAGATGATAGAAGCCCCGCCCCCCTCCCTCTGTATGGCCATCAGTAGACAATAGAAGCCCCGCCCCACTCCCCAACCCCTCCCTCCGTATGGCCATCAGTAGACGATAGAAGCCCCCCCCCCCCTCCGGAGAAGCTCCTCCAGTGCTGCACATGAAGACCGAGGCTAAGCTGCCTTCAAGTCCTCTCGTTCCCATTAAGACGCGGCCCATCAGCCAATTAGCTTGTGACTAATCAATTAAAATCCAATCATTGTCGAGCGCCAGAACCAATCAGCTCCGCGACGGAGAGTCCGAACGACCGGCGCCGCGTCGCCGCCTGCGTCCGCGGAGACGGAAAGAAGAAGGAGGTGGGCGAGGACGGGGAGGAGGCAGCGGGCGAGGTCGCTGCAGAGGACTGCTGAAGAGCGGCCGGGCGGACGGCCTTGATGAATATGGTAATATGGTAATGGCGGCGCTCACACAAGCTGCACCGAACTCTCTCACACGCTCAACCAGCTTCCCAAACGACCTTCTTCACTCCCACTTCTTCTCCTCCGCCAACGTTTTACAGCGTGGTTAATTGAGTGGGTGGGCTTGTTGTTTTACAGACGAGGGGGTCAGATCCGCTGACACGCTCGCACTCATTCCAGATGTCCCCGAAACGTACGGAGAAAGAGAAAGAAAGGAAACACACAAAGGGAGTCGTTCAGTGCACATTGTGCAAAGATCCGGCCCGCTTTGATTGTTCGCAGCGAGATTAACGCTGCCAGGAGCCCTAACGAGGGAGCGCTGCTAATGAAGGCGGACGAGATAAGAACCATGCGGGGGGATTATTAAATATGGGAGGGGAGAGGGGGCAAAGGGGGGGGGGGGGGGGGGGGGGGTGAGATGGAGAAATGTTGGGTTCTGTAGCTGCTTTTTAGTTCATTTGTATTTCCGATGGCACCGATGTTAATAAAACCGACAGTCGCGCTAATTACATTTTGTGGGGGGAACCGTCGACGCGTTAGCGCCTGTGTGTGTGTCTGTGTGTCATTATAACCGGCGAGAGAGTCTATTAGGTGGGTGGGAGTTCTGAAGGTAATCCCCTCGATACCTCCACCGCAGAACCAAATCACTTTCTCCCCCCTTTTCTGCCTCCCGCTCTCCTCATCCCTCCATCATTTTGTCTTATCGCTGCAGCGGCCTAACGATGATGAAGCTGTGGGCTCAGCAGAGGAGTCAGAGCAGCGTCACACACACACACACACACACACACACCTGCTGTAATGGTTCTGGGGTGAAACAGTCGGTTTATGCTTTCGCTATCAGCGCTGCCTAATAGCTCGGTTAGAGCAACGGCGATGGTGTGTAATTTGTGTGTCCCAATGGAGTAGGTCTGGGGAGGGGGGGGGGGGGGGGGGTTGCGCTCCGGCCTCACTGTCACACACGTCTCGTTTCGCAAAAATGTATTGAGCCCTTTGGAGGGGAGGACGGGGAGGAGAAGATTAAACGGGAGGAAGCCAAAGAGGAGTCGCACAAAGCGCGAGAAGAAAAGAACACAGTCACGCACAAAGCGTCTCTCCGTCGCTGCTCAGCAGGCAAACCGGAGCTCAATGGAAGCTGCTTTCCCCAGAGCTCCGCAGGACGGACGCAATAACGAAACATTTCTTCACACCGATCGCAATGTTTAAGCTCAGTTTAAACTCACGACACGTTTCAAACCTCACATGAAGCATCCAAATAAACTTGATTTCCAACATGCAGTAAGAAACATGAACTGTGGGCGCGCTGCTCATGCTACATCCATATCACTGCAGGTGTATGCTGCCTGATTGCATCGCATTCGACGACGCATGCACGGCTCTGCAGGGGCCGCTTGTACTGCACACAGGAGCAGGATTAAGGAGAATCAAATGTCGAGGCTTCAGACCTCGACATTTGAAGCAGAGTTAATAAACGGCGGCAGAAGAAGTCCTCTTCCAATGGTGGAGAACGACCAAGATCCTGCAGCTCTTCCAAAACCACGTTCCTTCGGGGCTTCCTGGTTCCACGGAGCGATCGGGTCAGGACCCCCGCAGCCATTACAGGTTCTCAGTCATCCTTTCCAAATGCCAAAGCGCAGAGGTCGAGTTGGAGTTTATTAGAGCTTCTGAAATAAATACAGCCTTTGCCCCCCCCCCCACCCCTCCGATGGCGCTCATGTGATATTCACAAATAGCGTGAGGAAGAATCACGGCGCGCAACCAGCAGACCACCTTAATGGCGCCATAACGTTAACTCTTCCACATATATCAACGCGTGGTCATCGGCCAGGGACAAAGGACGCTTTCTGTGAAAAGAAGCGTCACGCAGCGGCCAAACGAATACGCACGCACAGCCGACACAGCTGAGACACTTCTAAGAACCTGCGACCATTGTCTGCCATTAAGAGCCACCAAATCTCATTAATGTGCATTACTGTGTTTAAGTGGGGATTCGGCCTGGCGAGAAGATTGAATTAGGGCCCGGCTCAGCTCCCCTCCAAGCAATTATTTGTCTTCCATCGGCTCATTCGAGGAGGCAGAGATTACGGCGGGAGCAAAAAACGCTCCGTGCTCGTGGTCTTTAGGAAGAAGAAGGACACGTTTGTCGAGGACGTGAGGAGGTGACGGCACATTCTGGGGAATGAAATCTGCGCCTTTCTTGTCTCTTTGTCTTTGTGTCTCCTCCCTCTGCTCTGTGTGCGAGTGTTCTGTGTCCCAATGAAAAGCCTGGATTCCTGCGAGTCACAGGCTGTGTGTCTGCACAAAGATGGATATACTGTGTGTGTGTGTGTGTGTGTGTGTGTGTCAAGGCCTGTTGTAGCGACATCACTCTAAAACACCTTCTGTAAGCCACTACAAACTCCACCGCTGCCACGGAGGACACACAAACGCGTAGAGTAGATCATGTGATCTGGACGCGAGGGAGGTGAAGAGAGGGAAGGTCACAGTCAATGAGAAGAATCCAGAAATAGAACCGCAGAGGACAGGAGACGCGTCGAAGGGAACCCGGCGAGGAACCCTTCTTGACGTCCCTCGGTGTCTCCAGCTTCAAGCGTCGTACGGACCAACCTCGGTCACAGTCTTCCTCTCAGCGGCCGCTTCATTTCATTTAAATGTCAGGAAAACTTTTCTCCAAGGACGCTTTGAAAGGATTTCGATGGCACGGCAACAAAAGGAGGGACGTGGACGCAGCGCCTGGTTCTACGCTCAGGTTCACCGCTCCCAACTTCTTATTTCAGATCCAAACAGGTGCTATGGAGATGGTCTGATTTGATTATGCCGCAGCATCAAGGACGTAATTAACGGAGGTTTGCTGTTTTTTCTGCGCGCGGCGGCATCGTCCTCTGTCGAGGTGCTCGTACAAAGGGAGCGAGACAGAAGACTGCCGTTAGAACTCGCTCAGTGACACATTCAAAGAGTTGCTTGTCTCTTAGAAAATAAAAAAGCATGAATATTAAGTACGAGCCAATTCTGTCTCAACCTTTTCTTCACAATACAAAAAAACAAGCAAATAAAGTACAGACGGAGGTCGACTATCACTGTTTTCTCGAGCTAAATAAACTACAACGAAGTGACTTTTCAGGTTTCCGTGACATTTGCGTGAGTCAGCGGCAGCGTGCGTGATTACAGCTTCCCTCGTGAGGCACAGACAGCTATTGTTATTCACACACGCACACCGCATGTTCTACTGTACCCTGCCTGCACCACTGACTCGTGAAATCGACTCATCAGTAATAGGTAGGGCACGGAGAGGGAGAGAGGGAGGACGGAGGAGGCGAGGGAGAGAGAGAGAGAGAGAGGGAGGCAAAACAACGGCAGCAGGAAGACGGAGGACGGCGGAGAATAGAAGAAGTGGAGGCCGAGTGGCGAGATGGAGCTGCGGGGGTGAAGGGTGGTGTTGGAGGCCAGGTATCGATCGCGGCTCGCATCAGCTCCGTTCCCCAGCACTCTCTCTCTCTCACACACACACACACACACACACACACACACACACACACACACACACACACACACTGTGGCAGGAGTCAATAGTGAGTGAGTGTGCTAACGCACTGTGGTGCCGGCCCAGGTCTGGATTATTAAGGCCTTCGCTCACAGAACATTCAACAGGGGTAAAAGCTAATAAGACAGCAGCCTGATTAGCCAATGGTTCCATTTCATAAATCACACACGACACAAAGCTGCGTCAAGGAGCTTTCACTTTGCGTTGGTTTTGGCGACCCCTGTGGACGAAGGTGGTACTGTTTGTGAGGGCCGAAAAGGGCGTCCCAGTTTCTTTTAGCCGAGCTTTTGACAATCTCAGTGAACACCGTTTGATTGACGGGACGTCATCAAGAAAACACAGGCTCACGCGGAGCTCTTTCTCCACCCGTCAGCGTTACAACGGGAAATACAGTAATCGAGGGTGATTGATTTGATAATGTTCACTTGTTGCTTTGTAGAGAAAAGAAAAGAAAGCAGTTTGCTGCTCAGACTCTTTGTTATGAATGACCATAGAATTGTTGTTGTTTTCAATCTGAATCAGTCGAGCGCCGAATATCCTCTGTGTTTTTTTGTCAAAACCTTCAAGCCGTCATCATCGTTTGCTGACTGTTAAAGTCCCTCACAACCTGACGCACACGAGCCCAGATGTCTCCTATTCCCACCCGACGCCCCTTTTGGAGCGGTAACGGATCCTCCCGGGTTCGGTCCTGATCTCCTGGTGTCCGTGCACGCCGCCGTGACGCCGTGACGCTCAGGGAACGCGAGGGAACGCACAGGATCCGCTTCCTGCAGGACGTCTCGATCTGTCTGTAAAGACAAAAACGCCCCTCCCACAGGAAGTGCTCAGGTATAGGTAACCCTGCGCCGGTTGGTCTGTCTGCCTGTGTGTGAGTGTGTGTGTGTGTGTGTGTGTGTGTGTGTGTGAGTCTGCGGATGACGGTTTAGAGAGTGGTCATCCATCAGCCCCGGGACAGGGCTGTGGATTGTGATTATAGCACTGGAAGGGCCGAGGGGGGGGATCAGTTCTGCTGATGGATCTACCTCTCTCCCGCCCGGGTCAACAATGACCATCGCACACTTTTCAGCCGAAGCCATAAATCTGCGGCGTGCGTGTTTATTAGTGTTGGGCGTGTGCTTGTGTGTGTGTATATTAGCGCCGTCACACTTCGCGTCGACCACATTTTTTCCCGGTCGGCGTTCAATAATTCAGCGACTGCTGCTCTCTGGAAATATAAGATGAAATATTGAAATGTAGAAATTGCAACGCGGAGGCAGTGGAATGGTGTCAGGACGAGACGCGGACGATCTTCCCTTCCCGAAAAAAAAACAAAAACGACAAAACAACACACGCTACGGCGACACGGCATGTGTGCGTCTGAATGTCTCGTAGTGGACGATTGAGTGGTGTTCACCGTGCAGGAGTGAAATGCTCAGCGCTCATAAACGAGTGCATTGTGTCGCTGTTGTTAATGCTGTTAATTGGTGATTGTGTTATCGGGTGCGTGCACTCTTGTACTGCGACGGCCTCTGAATTGAATTTCTCCTAGAATAAAAATCCCACCGCGCCGCCATCGCCCCCCCCCCCCCCCCCAGGCCCAAAGCAACGTGCAGGCGGGGGGGATGGGGGGGGGGTTATCGTCTCTCGTCTGAATTCCCGTTGTGGCTTCGCCACGAGCACCGCGAAGGCATCGCCGGGCACTTGTGTGTGTCTGTCTCGCCTCTCTTTCTCTGCCAGCCTCTCATCTCCCTCCATCCATCTCTTCTTTTTCATCTCGGTGGTAGCACAGAGCCCCTCCCCCTCCCCCCTCGACCCCCCCAACCCTCCACCCCCGCCGGCCTTCATCATTTCTGCTTTTGACACATTCAACCTCAGCCAAAGGCCCTCGGATGCCCCTCTCCTCTCCTTTCCTTTCCTTAATCTCTCTTCCACCACATCTGTCCTCCTCGTGGTTTTTTCTTCCCTCAGCTGCTGCCAGATGTTGCTCCCCCCCCCTTCCCTCTACCTTTTAGTCTGATCCTCCTCCTGTCACCCATTGCAGAAGTTTCCCGCCTGAAATAGACAAGTGCTTCACATTCACTTTCCAGTAACACTTATTTCCTCCGTCCTCCACCGCTGTGATCAATAACTCTCACACAGCAGATGTTTGTCAGGCTGCAGTGCACACTGGTCTTTTCCCCTCGCAGTCTAATGCATCGACTAATTGGATTTATAAATTGATTTGGGGGCGGGGCCGGGGCCGTCTGGCGGTTTGGGGAGAATTGTAGAGAAAACGGAGGGGTAAAGACGGATGCCTTAAGTGGAGCAGCACCCTCGAGCCCACTTAAAGCCGGCAACACAAGCCGCGCTGCTACGCTAGCTCGCGGTAGCGCCACGCTAAGGCCCCCCCCCCCCCCCCCCCCCCCCCCCGGCTTCCCTCAGGTAGCGCAGAAAAACAGTCAAAGCAATCAAATGAAATCTGGGAAAGGTGCGTATACTGATGTTCTGAGCATGTATTCAGTACAATAGCTTTAAAATCAATGGTGACGTTTAGTAAGTTTACAATCTTTGAATGAATCTAATCCATATTAAATTACGTTTTTATTGCCGTCGATCGCACACAAATCAGGCAAATAACCTCGATAAACAGTCGCATGCTGCGCTGTGCTGTGGGGCATGGCCTGGCACCTGCTCACACACACACACGCACACACACACGCACGCACGCACACCCACACACACCCACACACACGCACACACACACCCACACACCCACACACACACACACACGCACACACAGACAGTGGAAAGTTGGGGAGCTATAGTGGCTGCGATGAAGAACGCCATGAGACGGCCGACTAAAAATCACACGGGGCTCAAAATGCAGCCGTGAACCGTCGGCGAAAAGGCGCCACGATCGAGCCGATGGCGCCGCGCGAGCTGGGGTCGTGACCCCCCATGCTGTCGGATCAATGCAAAGGGGACAAACACGAAATGGGAACAACAACCTCAAATCACTCGTGCTTAGCAAACGCAGGAGCCCGAGTCGGGCGACTGAGACGACCCGTCGGCACACGGAGAGCGAGCTTGGCGACTCGACTGAGAGTGTCGAGGAGTCTCCTAAAAATAGCCTCTAATTACATCCAACGCCAGCCTCCGGGAACTGAGCGGGATTTAGTGCCGGTGTGTGAGAAGTGAAGTGTGTGTGTCTGTGTGTGTGTGTGTGTGTGTGTGTGTGTGTCAGTTTATACAAGCGTAGCTTGTACTACTTAAAGTGTGTGTGTACACGGCGTAGGACACAATTGCGGTTTGGATTTCCTGCAGGAAAGAACAACTACACGACACATGACCTTTCTCTACTGTGAAAGTGTCAGGACAGGAGCCGGCGTGGGGGCGCGGGGGGGTTATGTGTCATTTGGCAGTTACCATGGCGACGACGGGCTGGGGCACGGCTATCTGTAGAGGTCCAGACTTGCGCCGCCTGTCGAGAGGGGACGGCGGTCCCGGCCGCCGGAGCGGCGGGGTGGACGCAGCGTGCCGAGCCAAAGGGGCTTAAGATACGCGCTCGTGTGTGTGTGTGTGTGTGTGTGTGATGCGTGTGTGTGTTCAAAGCCTGCAGGCGGTCTGTGTGCACCCAGAGGAGACGAAGGAACATGGCTGCGTATGCTAATCGGAGGGAATTCAAACAGACTATTCTAAGATCCGAAAGCCTCACACATCCGCTCGGCGTTTGCTTCTTGGTTATTTATATCTACGGATGTGTATTTATAGTCGGATGACCGGAGGGAAACATCCCACTATGTGTTTTTCTGTGTGTACATTTTAACATCAGAACGTCTTGACAAATCGCCCACGGGCCCTTTTCCCATCTCGCAGGTCCACCGGTCTGTGTTTTACCAACTCGACGCCCGCTGACTGACAGCCATGTGCGAGTCTGTGTGTGTGTGTGTGTGTGTGTTACATCTTATCTCACAGTCCTCCACCTTCTCTGTGCCGAGTGCGTCTACCCTCGTCGGGCGATTGATCCTTCGGTTGCTTGATCCCTCGGCATCCATCTTCACTCTGGGCTCGGCTACCACGGCCTGCTGCTGACTCGAGCCCAATCAAAGTTTCATCTTCTTGCACACACACACACACAAACGCAATCTCTAGGAAAAGCGTGTTTTGCCGGATGTACCCATCCCTTAAGTGCACGCTCGAATACAACGCAGTCTGAGCCGGCTCGCACACAAACAAGCCATCCATCTTTATCGCTGCTTCCCGACCGCAAATCCTCCCACCTTCCCTCACGCAGGCAAACAAGTGACGGGGGGACAAAAACCGACATGAACAACACGCTCAGATTGCTGATATGTTTGACACCTCGCTCCTCCCCCCCCCCCTCCCCCCCCACAAGACCCCACCTCCCGCCTGTAAAGAACCATAGGGGCGGATTTGCAATCCCAGATGGGAGGCAGGGGGGAGAAGGAGGAAGTGGGAGATATGGAGACGGAGGGTGAAGGGTTCACGTGGCCCGTATTCACTCACTTACCTTATCAGCTGCTGATAAGCAGTCGCCTCGCCCCCCCCCTCCCACACCTCCCGCTGTGACGCTCCAGCAATAGCAGTGTACTTATCGGAGCGTCATTCCGGCGGAGATGAGATGCCGGATTAACGGGAGCGTCAGGAGTGTGTTGCCTTTCCTCCCGGACGTGATGGGAAAGCTGAGGTGATAATTACCGGCGAGCGACGTTTAGCTGCCGTTACATTCACGCTCTTACCTGAGAGACGATGTCGAAGACTAAATTATCATCAGCCGACGCGTGTTAAATAATGCAGAACGCAAAGTGATTTCAGGTCCCATTAACTCGCCGCTTTGATTCTGAGCGGGCCGCCGGCGCCAGACGTCCCCGTCGGGGGTCAAAGGGATCAACCGCCTGACCTTTCCCGCAAACCGCAAGCCCACCAGCACCCTCAGACTCACGGACGGATGTAACTGGGTGATGATTGAGCACCGCGGGACGGAGCCTGAATGGTTCCCGTTTGAGGGCCTCCATGGAGCGGCGGCGCCGCACCGGAGCACCAATCACGGGCCGACACGCCCGTGATTGCAAGCGCTTGATGCTCCTCGACTGTGGTCCCAACACGCACGCACGCACACACGCACACACACACACACACACACACACACACACATGGTGACATCAATACACAGAGATGGACTCGTCTGGCTGCTGACGGACATAAACAATATTTTTCAACACCCGTCACACGCGGCAGCGAGGCAGCGCGGTGCGTCATGTGAATTTCAAACAGAAGTACGGAAATGGGAGGCGTGAGTGCTTCCTCTGCACGTGCACGCGCTCACATGCAGCGTTCCTGTCATGTTCAAGGTTGCAGCCGCCACTGAGGACACTGTTGCGTTTTACCGCGTGAGTGTTCATGAAGGAAGTTTGTCTCCGGCTAAAGGAACCCTTTGGATTTTAGGATTTGAATCCTCGCAGACTGGTGACGATGTTTCGTTGTGTCTTTTGAATGAAACACACGACTCCACTGAGCCCCAAAACTTCTGTTTTAGGGAAAAATGGATTAAAAGGATGATGTTGCAATAGAGTGAACTCTTATCAGAGGTAAACGTTGAATGCCGAATCCTCAATCGGCCTCTGACCCGCGTCATCCGGCACATTGCACCTTCCCGAAAGCCCCGACCGCTGACGCCAGAGAGCGGATACTGTAACGATTCGATCGCATCGGAGCTTAAGCGCTTCGGTTCTGCGCCTCAGACGGGGGCTTCGTGTAATCCAGGCTGCCGATTACCGAGCGAGGCGTCGTGCTTCCTCCTTACTTCTCGCCATTTGGTCGGTGAGATTTGCATTTCAACAAACTCCAACACCCAAAGCCGTGGCGCTTTAATTCCCCCTGACGAGGTCTGCGCAGCGACTTCATCTGCCTCCGTTTGCTTCCCCGGTGGAAAATGAAGCGTTATCGCTGCGGGCCAGCCGCGGCGGGAAGTCGCTTTACGAGCCTCCAAGAGGAGGAGAGGACATTTATTCTAACGTCTGAATGTGTGCAATTAAGAGCTCTCGTCGTTCCAAAGGGGAGGGCGACAAGGGGGTCAGGGTTTTTCCTTGGGTGCCTGTTTTTTCACAACACCAACACGGAGGGGACATTTCTAATTAGCCTTTATTAAACAGTAAGCCGAAGCTTCCCCTCGGCCTCCTGGACGTAAACTTCTCTCATGAGAGTGTGTTCTGCCGCCCGGTGGCTTAACTCAAATTCATGTGCCGTTATCCACACAATCCAAACAGAGAAGCTAATGGATTCTAATTAGACGGCGAGATAAAAGATCTTTTGTTGCCGCGCAGCGGTCATCCGCACGGCCCAAGATCCAAGATGGCCGACTGTAACCAAAAACTAAAGCAGAATTTCACCCCCCCGAATCGGTGTGATTAACAAACCGCGGGTGGCAGACTTTGATAACGCTGCAAGGCATGATGGGAGTGGGGCCCTGTAACGCGGTTAAAAGGCGGAACGCGGGGAGGAAACAGAGACTGAAGTGTCTTTCTGAAGGTAAAATGCAGTGAGAGCCGCTGCACTCGAGGCTTTTAGGGCGACGTTATTTGGACTACTTACAGGACTTCCATCCGCGGCATTAACAAGAAAGGCCCTCGGCTTTTCAAGAGTAGCTGCGCTCTAAATGCACCTCCGCGCGCGCCTGTTTGTGTGAGGGGGTGTGTGCGCGTGCACTCGTGTGTGTGTGTCTGTGTCTCAGATCTTGAGGACGTAGAGGATGTGTACCATTTTATTCATATATTCATTCAAGTACACACGCTGACAAATGCACACACACACACAGACAGACACACACAGACAGACACACAGGCGCAAACAAGGCGAGAGATTCTCGTATTTTGAAGTGAAGATTCGCTCGCGCTGGCCGACCGCCGGGCGCCTGCATAATGTTTAGCGGCGGGAAGCAGATGTCCTCTTCCTCTCGCCGTCCTCGGCCTCCCGGCGGGGCGTTTGGGGACGCCGCTATTTTTAGCTCGCCTGTCCGCGGCCGTCTAGGCCCACGTCAAGGCCCGGCGGCCTTCCCCCCCACAAGCCCCCGCCCCCCCCCCCCCCCCCCCCAACCCCGGACCCGTCGTCCAACTAAATGCACTTCATCGCCAACCAGTTGGATCCGGTCGCCGGTTAATGGAGCCTCTGCTCTGTGGTGAGAGCCATTTGTTTCCCTTCTGATGGTTTCGCTGCATCCATTTGGCCGGTAATAGAATGAGTAAACTAAAAGCACTTCAACCCCCCCACGGACCAAAAGGCACCGGCTCGGTTTCCTCTTCGATCAGCCGGATCGTGAACAACAAATCGGCGGCCGAGCCGCGCGTCTCAAACTGACTCGACTTGTCGGTTTAATAGTGGCGCATTTCACAAAGCGGCTAATTGAAGTCTTCTCTCACAAGACTCCCAACAGATGCGCACGCTTTCTTACACTAAACTAACAGGTTCAGCACTTCACTTCCCAGAAGGCCGATGACGCGGTCGGGCGGCGCGTTCGCTCTGCGGCCGCCTGCACGGGCGGAGGCCGCGTGACGCGGGAGGACGCCCTCCATGCCGTCCTCAACGGGCTGATGAAGAAGCACTCGCACCGAGAGATTTACAGCCTCCCGACGCTGCGCGGCATGAAATGCATTTAAAAACACCTCCATCATCCCTGCTTAGCGCCTGATGTGGATTGATGGTCGGCTTTATCTTATCAGCGAGGCTTCGGCTCATCCGTCTCCACTCTTGGAAGGTCCTCGCCGCCTGTCGCGGCTGCGGCGCCGCTTCCATTCGATTTGTCTGAAATAACCAGGAGAATGTGAGTGATTCGCACAATAAAGCGTTGCGGGCTGCTTAAGTTCCACTTCCGCTTGCCGCCACGTGTTCCTTCCGCGCTTCGCTCTCTCTGCGACCTTGAGTCAGGTGCCCAATTGTATCCAGTTTATGGAGCGGCACCTCGTCTCCAAAGCTGATTTTGCTTAATGGCGTCTGAAGGAACGAGGAGCGCTCGATGCGGCGGAAACGACCTCGGCCCGAGTGTCGCCGCCGCTTGTGTCTCCGCTCCAACGCGTTCATTTCGGAGTCACATGGCAACGCGCAGCCTGGCAACGCGCCGGCGAAAAAACAGACCACTGTGATGATGAATCCCAAGGAGAGAGAGAGCGAGAGAGAGAGAGAGAGAGAGAGATCGAATGAGGAGGCGAGGAGACGTCAAGGCGATGTGGCAGCCGCCGAGCCGAGTGAAGTGAAGTTGGGGAAAGTCAAATAAACCCTCCTTTTCTGTACTTTTCTTTTATCACCTGCCTCTCTGGCATCGGCACGTCGCTCCGCGACGGAGGGAGTAAGCAGATTAGCTTGTTCGCCCGTCAGGAGAGGGATTACGCTTCACC